>CM036761.1:45212927-45812927 GCA_020796225.1 Arion vulgaris
GTTTACCAAAGGCAAAAATATACCTCACCGTTCAGAAAGCAATGACAAACTATTGAACGTATAAGTGGTGCCTAGAAAAATCAACGACTCATATAATATGGTTGATGGCTATGTCCTGTAAAAGGATATGCCACGATTTTCATTTCTAACATCAAAGAAGACAAATGGAAATTGAATAACATAAATGTTTGGTTTTTTTTCCCGATCCAGAAGCACTTGAGCTTTTCAGCTCTTCGGTTCGGTGCCATGGATATCGAAACCCTTCGGTTCGGTGCCACGAACACCGTAAATCTGGGGAATCTGTGGCTTTTCTGCCATCCCGCGGAATTGAACCCGCACACACAGAGGGATAGTCACCGTAGTCCAACGCGCTACGAACACGCTGGGCAGACGGGCAAATAACGTGAATACAGAAGCAGTTGTAATATCAACGAATATGCCGATAGTGCACGAATATAATACTACAGTTTTCGCAGAGTTTCAAAAGATTAAAATAATTATTTATGAAGACATGAAGTAAAGACATGACAGTGAAATAACGAGACCGTTGTCAACCAACTTATTTTTTATTTTATCACAAGACACACATCCAGTATACATCATGCTTTGTTATGTGTAACTTACATAGTGTAACAACAACTGTAGCAATGTTACTTACATTTTGTAACAACATATATAACAATGTTATGTGTAACTTACATTTTGTAACAACAGATATAACAATGTTATGTGTAGTTTACATTTTGTAACAACAAATGTAGCAATGTTACATTTTGTAACAACAGATAAAACAATGTTATGTGCAACTTACATTTTGTAACATCGCATGTTACAATGTTAAGTGTAACTTAATCTTTTTTTTTCATTTACGATCATTATTTAGGAGAGAACTATTTTAAAATTGTATTTTCGTAGAAGAACTAATAAATCGACCCATGATCATAGATAACAAACTAAGTATCATAATCTCCGTCAAGGATACATCATCGATATGAGTTCATGATCTGCTGATACATCATCGATTGAGTTCATGATCTCCTGATCAATGTCACGTTTGTTATCTAAATGTGTTTATATGTTGCTGTTTTGTTTAATTTATGTGGCCTTGAAAGAATACTGACATACTGACATCATTCATCGCTGAGCAGCAGAACAAGAAGATGTTCAAAAGTTTCATGATAATGTGTATATAGTTGACACACTCAGAGTGTATATAGTTGACACACTCAGAGTGTATATAGTTGACACACACAGAGCGTGTTGTGGTCGCATTTTGTTGATGTGATTATTAATTGGAATGTATTGGGTTCAGAATTTAAAAAATGGTGCTGTAAACTCTCTTTTTTTTGTAGTTGATGTTTTCTTTGGGGATTATCGTTGATCCTTTGACTGTATACATCATCAATTGAGTTCATGACAAGCTGATTAATGTTACATTTGTTATCTACATGTGTTTATATCTTGTTGTTTTGTTTCATTTATATGGCCTTGAAGAAGAGGATTTCCTACTGATATCATTCATAGTTGAACAGCAGAAGAAGAAGATGTTCCAAAGTTTCATGATATGTATACAGAAGATATGTATACAGTTAAAATGACTAAAGATATAGAAAGCAAGTTGAATGTATTTGAAAAAAGATGTCTGCAAAAAATAATAAATATAAAATGAAACAACAAGAAGAAGTGAGGAAATCAGAGAAATGTCTGGTCAACCACTAGTGGCAACTGTTATAAGAAAGAGAAGATGGAGATATGTTGGACACACCTTGAGGAGAAATGATCAACGAATATCAAAGCAGGCATTGAAGTGGGATGCAAAAAGGGTTTAAGAAAGAGAGGAGGACCTAGGAGACCTGAAGCGAACTTTGCTGAGAGAGGCAAGAAATATCGGTCTCAGTTCCATGGAGGAGATTGAGCAGTTGCCCAGGATAGAGCGGTATGGAGAAACTGCTTTCAGACCCTATGTAACGTATAACGGTACGAGAGGAGTTATTATTATATATATAGAGTTGACACACGCAGAGTGTATACAGTTGACACACGCAGAGTGTATACAGTTGACACACTCAGAGTGTATACAGCTGACACACTCAGAGTGTATACAGTTGACACACTCAGAGTGTATACAGTTGACACACTCAGAGTGTATACAGTTGACACACTCAGAGTGTATACAGTTGACACACTCAGAGTGTGTTGTGGTCGCATTTTGTTGATGTGATTATTAACCCCTTCGCCATTATGAACCGATATATCGGCTCGAGGTATTTTTTAAGAAGACTCAAAGCTGGTATATTGGCTATTTAGTACACATTGCATTATAAATGAGCGCACGGGTAAATATAATTACGCAGTGAATGGATTAAGTGGAATGTGCTGTGTTCAGAACAAAAAAATGGTGATCTCGATCTCTCTCGCAATCACCGCCCAGACCGATGTACCAGACCTCCCCATAAATTCTATTCATGTGGAAATCTTATTCATGCAAATTTAGCATTGGTGTGTTTTACGTCACATCTTCAGCACCATTTGGAGCTCTGGCGCTTATCCGTCTGCGACGTGTCCGGTTTCAGCCAGCGTTTACTCGATTCGCTCTCCATTCTGTAGCCGCCATCTTGTGTTTTTACGGTATGGAGTAGCTAGCCCCACTCCCAATCTCCTTAGTCGCCTCTTACGACATGCGTGGCAGGTAACAGTGGTTCTATTCTTTACACCCCAATTTGGGTCCCGGTAACCATTCGGGTGGATGGTGATCTAAACTCTCTTTGTTTGGTGGTTGATGTCTTCGTTGGGGGTTATCGTTGATCATGTGACTGTATACCTCTTTTGAAGTGATTCAAATGACATAAAATTCTCAATAATATGACATTTATCAGCTAACAAAAATAATAGCAAATGATAGCATAAAAGTTGACCCACAGATAGAAAGTAATACATACAGTAAATGATATGTTTACTACACCAGTTTGTTCTCAACTGCAGTTACACAACCTCATCGTATATATCTTTACTACTCTTACCACTGAAACTGCAGAACCTCACAGATTTGTTCTATATTTTGTTCTTATCTATGGAAGCTCTAGAACGTCATAGTTTCGTTCCCAGAACAATTGAGTTTTCGTATATCAGTGTCTGCGATTTGTTAGGTTTCAGAATTAACAATGTTACTGGAAAGATTTATGTTAAAGATAAGCATAGCACCTTCAATTGATTGCGATTTCAATGTTTTTCATTTACGCAGAAAGTTGACTATTTGCTTTTAACTGGCAAGATTGAAATAGTGATTTTACCAGGATTTGAACACTCTATGTATTTTGAACTCAAAATCAAAGAAAACTGGCTGATGCTACAAATAACAAAGGGAAAATTGAGATATTTTGGATATATAAAAAAACATGAAGGGCTGGAGAGGACCATCAGGGAAGGAGGCATACCGGCAAAGAGAAGAAGAGGAAGACAACGGAGAAGATGGATTCAGGATGTAACGGATGGTTTGAACATGACGGCTGCAGAGCGGACATCTAGCCTATGAGAGAGAGAAATTCCGGAGGACTGTTGGGGTGGCAAAGTTCTGCTCAGGACAAGCAATTTGATGATGATGTATTTTGGCAAGTTCTAATACATCATATGTGTAATGTCTCTTAGTAATGCAGTCAAGTATTTATCAGGCTATTGATATCACACACACACACACGCACGAGCGCATGCACGGGGTGCACACATCACACATCTCGTCTATATACATACATATATATAGACACACACAGACTTGGGTACGCAAACACACGCACATTATCTCTCACTCTCTCTCCTCTCTTTCTCTGCTCTCTCTCTCTCTCTCACACACACACGACACACACACAAATAAATACATATATACATAAGATGTGCTGATAAAATTGGAATCTTCTGTTGTATAATATTTTATTGTGAGACAATGGGTATAGTATTATCTCAGTACAATAGTTATCATTAGGGACTGGACAGTCCCTCCCCCGGTAATTCAACCATTTAAAGCAACGTTGACGGAGGAGAGAGGACATGCTGGAAATACCTGCTTCTTCTAACAGATCGTTGTTTGCAACTCTGACTTTACCTGATACCCCTGAGTATACAAAGCATTAATAACATTTAGCCATGTAAGGACATATGTCTGACGAGCTTCTGGCAGAACGGATTATAGCGCGGCTCCAATGCGAGAGATCTGTGTTAAATTCACGGTAAGGACAATGATTTTTTCTGTTGTGGCAAAATCCTAACCTGAACAGCTTCGCAGCGACTGCACTAGCCATACAGCCATTAAATTCATCAGACTCTCGTTCTAACTGCCCTACAGCTCTAAAAGCGACACTACAAGCAATAACTACAGTAACGAAGAACGTTAACACATTTAGCACAAATCAACCAGTGATTATAAAAGTAACACAAATGTAGCCCCAAAGTAGTTATGTATATAGTTTCAATATGTACATAAATATAAAATGTTAATACATTAGGATATGTTAATATTAGGATATGTTAATAATAGGATATGTTAATACTGATGTATCACACAATGTAAAAATTAACATTAACATTCCCAATGATGACATTTATGTATCTACAAAGTAAGAGGTAACATTCACATGAGTAACTTACAATTCTTGAGTTCATATTAACATAAATGGATCACAATGTAGCAGTTAGTTATGGATCATAATTTCAGCACTAATATTAGCACTACTCTTAAGCCATGTAAGTGCTAATGTTAATACTATTATATAACACAACGTGAGAGCTAATATTAATAATACTACACCACAATATAAGAGCTAGTGTAGGCACTACTGTAACACAAAATAAGAGCTAATGTTAGCACTTCTATACTACAACGTAAGAGCTAATGTTAGCACTTCTATACCACAACGTAAGAGCTAATGTTAGCACTTCTATACCACAACGTAAGAGCTAATGTTAGCACTTCTATACCACAATATAAAGACTAATGTTAATACTACTATATTACAATGTAAGCGCTAATATTAACAACGAAAACAACGATGCCAGCACCAATGGTTAGACCACAAGCATGAAGGATGACAACCACCTTGGCTTCCGAACTGCCTGACTGCAGGAGTGAGTCCACATGGTTGCTCATATCTGGAAGCTGCAATAAGAGATAAAAAGCACTTATTATTTATGATACTGTTTCTTTGTACACAATGATTATGAATGAAAGAAACAGTAAAGGAAACAGCTAGATTTGAGAACAGAAAGGATAATAACTAATATAACTAAATGAATGTTGACAGTCACTGCAGCTGGCGCCATCAACATGATATGGTACCTTGGAGGTGTGTCGGGCTCAATCACAAATGTCTATAATTCTATTGCACGTAATATTGATTCATTAGTTAACTATGCTGAAAATATATGAAGGAGTTTCTGAGTTTTCGAAATATTTCAGTCGCCAACGCTACAATGTAAGGGCTCTGTCGTTGATATTTTAAGATAACAAAGATAATTAACTTTGATTTTCCGATAGAGTTTATTCTTATTCTTATTATGATCGTTTCTCGACATTTTGGATAAGATCAAATTGTAATGCCCACTTGCTCGCGGTCAAAGGGTGGGAGCGTTTTTAAACGCCAAATTGCAAAAAAAAACCACGCTTAAGCAAACTCCGAGTGCTCTCATTCGACAGAATTAAGACGCTCGGAGTTTAACATGTTTTCACGTTTACTCGAACTGGGTCCGCCCATTGTGGGACTTCTGGGTAGGACCCAATAAAAATATTTCTTTTAAATCCATATTTGTTCATGTTTGTTGGCCTACACGCTCTGATATAATAAAAAACAAGGGTTGTCCTTAGGTTGAAAAGACGGATCTTAGTTTAAAGAAGCTTTAAAACTCTTTCCGCTCTTTTTGCCGCACACTGCGCCATGGCGGAAGTCCGTTGCACGCCATTAGCCCCACACTGCGCCATAAAGTTGCTTCCCTTATAAGAAGTCTTTCTAGTTTTACTTCTACTGTTTTACTTCTACTACTTTTTAACCTTGTTATTCTATTAGGTTGTCCAGTTTTTTCAATTTAGTATATAATAATATTTTGATGTCTATTTATTGACGAGCAGTTAGAGTATTTTTTTGGTTTTTTTAACCTTCCTTGAATTAACTGTTTAAAAATTGAGGAAATAACTCTGCGCGGAAAGCCTTACCTACGAAACAATATAATGACGAGCTAGTGCAAGGAGTTACTACCTATTTTTCATCATCTAAACTACGTAACAATTGTTTATTCTGCGCCAAGGTATTCGAAAAATAACGATTATTGCACATGTACCCATTCATCTGAGTAACGAGTAATCGAAACTATCAGAAGAAGCAACATGAATCTTTCTACTTGATAGACAGAATTATAGTTGGGAGTAAACATCAAGTGGTGGCTATAATTAAGACAAGTAATATAATTTGATGAAAATCCATTACAGCCAACCTTTCATGTGCACAAACCGATAACATAGTAGAGACAAAGTAGCGAATACTTTTTCCTAGGTGAAAACATAGGTACTTTTCGATAACTGGCTTCGTCAGTGGCGGATCCAAACACAGATGAGAAAAAAAGAGGACGTGCGGAAAAGAGCCCTAGTGGGTGCTGAAGCGATTAGGGATCGGTGGCTCCTTGAAGAAGAAATTAATAATAAATATTTTAAAATAAATTATTTTCGTGATTTTGCGATTGAATAATCGTTTAAAATTTGAATTCTGCATTTTAATTCATCTTATGCCCGTCTTACACGATCCATTTTTAATCAATTTTCTATTTAATGCATATAATCATTTGAAAATTGACCATTTATTACAGAAATATATATCAATTTGCTGTGTCAAAGAGAAAATAGAGCATGTATATATGTGGGATGGGTGGGGGGACGGACGCTGGCAAACTTAAAATATGGAAAGGGGGCGTTACAAATTTTATGTTGTGAAGTGGGCGGTGGGCAGAAAAAGTTTGGGAATCTAGGGCAATCCTGAAACGCACTTTACTTAGGAGAGACATATCGGACTCAATTCCATAGGTCAGATTGAACGAGTTGTCCAAGATAGAGCGGTGTAGAGAAACTTCTTGCTGTCTCTATGTAGCGTATAACAATACGAGACGAATTAAATAATATAAACAAATATTCGGTATTTAGGATCCATTCGGACATCACTACAATATACGCATTTATCTTTGCATATTACAATACAATTTAAATCAATCTAAGAGTGCAAAATCAATCAATCAATACAATTAATGTACGTCTTCATATACACACGACATTTCTTTAACGTTATTGAACGGAGTAGGAGATCAGGGCCGTGCGGTATATTTTCTCAGTATGATGCAAATATTTGAAATGCCGCCCCTTAAATGTTTTCCTTAAACTAACATTCAATTGTAATTTAGATTTCGCTGCTTATGTCGCCCCCATACAGTACCGCCTGATGCGGCCGACTCTCTGTATCATAGCACGGCACGGTCCTGCAGGAGATAAACAGGTAATACTTAAATAAGAACGAAATTACTCACCATGTCCACCAACGGCACGTAGAGAAACAATCCACCAGCCATAGCAAAGATCCATTTAGAAGCCTCTGTCGACATATTCCCCAGCGTGACACCCACGGCGATACCGATGTAGCAAAAACATGCAGATAGGAAGTTGATAAATAGTGCTTTCTTGATTGACAGACCAGAATGTAGAAGTATAGCGATGTCAGCTGGGAAGATAATTAATCATATTATTGATAAGAAAGCAACAATTGTATTATTTACATTTATATTCTTCTTCGACTTCGGCGATCTCTTGTCGTGCGTTTAATCAAATGTGGATCACAAACTAGGCATCAGCTTGAGGTATGTCATGTATATCCAAAGCTTAGTTTTAAGGTCGACTGGAAGTGGCTTTTTAGCTTCCCAATGAGATGATAATCTGCAGGACATGCTCCAGTGTCTGAGTTTTCAGCATTCAATTTTATTGTTGCATCATAAACAATGGAAATTACATGCGGTTAACAATATTTTGAGATATATTTATTTCAATGTTGATCCCTTAGAATTTAACTGATTATGCCGGGTCAGAGGTTAATTAGTAGGACAAACCTATGACATAACACAAGCAAAGAAAAGAAAATGAAGTAAACATTCTGAAATATTTTTTTTCTGTTGGTAACATATATAATGCCCATACTGTGGTTCTGGTGGCCCCAACTGGACGAATATTCTTTGACTACAGAGCAGTTTTAGTGTTCTGCTATCTCTTATATCCTCCATTGGTTGTAGGCCTGTGGTCTTCTACATTTCCTGTACTGGGATAGATCTCATTTCTCCCGTAATAATTCTCATAACCTGGTTCTGAACACGGTGAATTGAAAGGATTACAAAAAGATTAAATAAGACAATCAAGTCCTTTGACATAAAGTTATGCATAGAAAATTTTGGAGAGACCTCGATAAAGAAGATGGGGAAAATAAACATTCTAAACGACCTGAACATCGAGGAACGTTGGCTTATAACCCACATCATGTACGGGGAACTGAAATATTGTGGTCACATTAATCGTCACATTGATTTAGAGAGAACAGTAATTGGAAGACTTGGTTCCTGGAAGACGAATCAGAGGGTTGATCACCTACAATTTACGAATATTGCTTGTCTGCAGAATTATTTCTGCATGAATTATGTTTAAGCAAGATGTGGACTTTTATCTTGTTTTTGTATCATGTTCGTCCTGTGTTCCCATGTATCATGTTTGCCCTGTGTTCCTGTGTATCATGTGTGTTCTGTGTTCATTTGTATCATGTTTGTCCTGTGTTCCTTTGTATCCTGTTTGTCCTGTGTTCCTATGTATCATGTTTGTCCTGTGTTCCTGTGTATCATGTTTGTCCTGTGTTCCTGTGTATCATGTGTGTATTGTGTCCCGGAAGAACCGCCTTTAAAAACACTGCAGAAAATTATCTGTGTTGAAATGGAACACACTGACTACACTCAACAAAAGCCTATTGAATAATGTAACAGTATGAAACCATCTCCACATTGTTGGCCACAAATTATAACACGGTTTTACCATCACTTTGCTGTTATCATCCTACAGACTTGATGGCCTCTGTGACGTAGAGATTGAGTGGTCATCTCTAGTGCCAAAGGTGCCACTTTCGCTTCCTCGTAGAGCCATCTGGATATTTTTCCAGAGATCTCTGATCTCAGTGTAGGTGAGATCGAGTTCCTAGTCCTATCGGAGACGGACGATAAAACGTAGATCCTGTGTTCAATATGAGCACGTAAAAGAACTCCTGACAGTTCAAAATCGAGAAGAATAGGCTGGAAAGCTGCTGCCCGGACAAAGGTATTAGAAAGATTAAAAATAAAATACCTATAGAAATATCTTCACCATCTTCAAAATTACATCGGGAACCGTTGACGGTGCTACGAAGCTCGGGCACTGCAGCTGAGATCGTCATGTCTAAGAAAAAGATCGGAGCACACATGGTTACTCATCGAAGTGCAATGATGATGGTCCTATAAATCAATCAATCAATCCTACAGACTGCTACTTGTCCAACTCCTGATATTATTTTCTTATTTGTATCACTATTTTTCATTTGATATCTCATGCACTCGTTTATTTGATGTAGATCTTCAGCAATATTCAGTCTCTTTATTAATGATACAATTACCAATAAAGTAGTGACGAGGAAAGATTACTGTAGGTTAATCATAACAGATAGCACGAAAACAACTACAAGTCACATGAAAGGACAGTTTATAAAAAAAGACGTGTTTAATCAGGAAATCATGGGAATAAGCAGCAGAAGGCTGTGAGTTTTGCCCTTTTGCGAGAGACTTACTTTCTATATTTCATTCAAGATGATCATGAGGGACATTTATGTTCATCTATAACCTGTGTACAAGCGTTTCTAAAATAAAATATCAAACTTAAATCATAGAGAATCATCTCACACACTAACGCAAAGGAGATACTGACGTATAGAGCAGTACCTTTCTTCAGAGCTGCTTCCATGTACGATATACATTTCTAACATGACATCCTCCCCATCAATTCTCGACTCGCCCAATGGACCATTAGGTAAAGACAATAGATCTACACTGAATTCAATCTGGTGCCATTCTTCCTAACTCAGACTTAGTTTTATGCCTGTCCTCCATTTTTCCATGTCTCTGCGGTTTCAGATATATTGCATGTTTTAGTCGACTTTATATTTTTCCATCCAGAAGACATGTCCACTCCCTCGATATCGTCGCCCATGTATTTTTGTTAGTCGTGTCTTCTTTACCAGTTAGTTCTTGAGTTTTGATATTGCTAATCTTATCCTCCTGTTTATACCCAAATTTTATCATGAGACGCATTTGTCAGCATTAGATCCAACCTTCCCTGGATATGGATTTCATCGTTTCCTCAAAAGTGGAAGTCAATGGTTTCTTTGTTGATTGTTCTTCTTCCCTTATTGAACCATCTACTTTCATCAATTCTCAATATTAACTGATTCATTTCTAAAATGTAGCAAACATACAAGACAAACCTAGTTCATGTGGAATTGCTTCACATACTATCGCAAGGGAGATGCTGACACCTAAAGCAGCGTCTTCGCTGAAAGCTGCACCTATGCATTAACTGATTCATTTCTAAAATGTAGCAAACATACGAGACAAACCTAGTTCATGTGGAATTGCTTCACATACTATCGCAAGGGAGATGCTGACACCTAAAGCAGCGTCTTCGCTGAAAGCTGCACCTATGGATAAACCATCCACAAAATTATGGATGAAGTCCCCAATCATAACCATCCAAGCCAAGGTTTTCCGAGCTGCATGATCATCTTCAGAAGAAGTGTGATTGTTTGAATTACATTCTTCATTGATCTTGCTCAGAGGCGTCAGTGACGTGTCGTCCACTCCGTTATTCTCAGGTTCCTCAACGATGATGGAGATGTTGTTATTCAATTTCTGGTGAAAATACAACAGGTAAAACAATAGGTAATTTTTTTTTAAAAACTATATAGGGGAAAGAGTTAATATTTGGATATATTAATTTATAGGGCGATAATCAGGAGCATCTAGACGAATGGATAAGAGCGTGGGCTCTACCTGGGTTCTATCTCCGGTAAGGTAGCAAATTTTTTCTGTAGGGGCATAAATAACAAAACATAACCTGAACAGTTTCGCGGGGATTGCACTAGCTATGCGACCATTGGGGCCCTCAGGGTCATCCCTCCCCCAACCTCTGTCCTACACCATCTTTAAAAGTAGTATTGATGCTCGTCCATCACGGGTGATGATGACCACACAAATTTTCATCAAAGGGAATGTAGTTGCGTTATGTTTGTCTGTGTGTGCGTAGATGACTAGTGAGCCCGATACGGGCTTGAAATGTTCTTGTACAAAGCACTATTACACAGGTAATGAAGACAGTGGTTTTTTTATGAGCAATTGTTTGGGACGTTATGACGTTGTGGTTGAAAATTATTTTTTTCACCAACAATTAACCAATGTTGAAGCGTTAATAAGAATTACAACCGAAAAAACCAACAAAAATCGTGTCTAAGAAGAAAAAACACTTCTGGAAATGTGTCTTCAGTTTTTAACTCACAAGCGAAACATGATAACAAGCAGGATGATTTCTTAGGGGTTCCTACAAGTTGAGAATGGAATTGTACAAAATTATTCTATTATCTGGATATGCTCAAAACTGCACTGTCAAAACTCTACACGACTATCTGACCAATTTTATTTCAGGAGAGAGTAAACATTTCAACAAATACAAAAAATGTAAAACCAATTTTGTAAACAATCTTTTAAAAACATTCATTTGGCTGATGCATGTGTCCTAAGCGTGTAGAAGTCTATGCGTTTAGGGGCCTACCAACCAATATGCAACGTATACACGTTCTTGGCAAAGATCAAACATATCACAAAGAGTGATTAAAATTGGTCGTTAAGAACGAACGCAAAGAAGAAGAAGAAAACATTCATCAGATAGCTTGTCCCTTCTGGAACTTGGCTCCCTTGACAGCAGTCCTGAAGAACTCTGTTGTGTGCAAGTTGACCAGTCGGTCAGCAGCAGTCATTCTCAGATCCTCAATAACATCTTGCACCCATCGTCTTCTAGGTCTTCCTCTCATTCTTCTTCCAGGTTAAGCTTCTTTGATGATAAAACATGTTACTGTAGACCAGCGCTGTGCAACGTGGCATCAACGGTAGCCATGGCGCCCGAGTTCTACATTTGTGACGACATACCTTACTTTGCAGGCGTTAACGCTAATCATATTTCAAGAAAAGAAAACATATTTTGTTTCAGTTTTTTCCTAGCACTACCATGAACACGATTGTCTCACTTTTGCAGTCTTTTGGTTGTTTTTTCAACCTGCCTACTGCGCCATAACCTCACCATTTACCAAATAGGCTGGAGAATGTGTCGACATCCTAGCTATACTAATATTACTATTGTTATTATTGCAATCGTCATGTTGTGTCCGCGTCTTCACAACCTTCAGTCAGATGCTTCTCAATATATACAAATATCTACATGACGTTGAGATTAGGTGCCCATCTCTCGTGCCAAAGGTACCAGGTTCGCTTCCTTGTGGAGCTATCTGGATATTTTTCTAGAGATCCCTGATCTCAGTGTAGGTGAGATCGAGTTCCTAGTCCTATCGGAGACGGATGATAAAATGTAGGTCCCGTGTTCAATTTTAGCACGTAAAGAACATTTGGCAGTTTAAAATAGAGTAGAGCAGGCTGGAAAGTTGCTGCCCGGGCAAAACTCATTAGAAAAGATTAAAAATAAAATTCCTACAAAAATGTGTTCACCATCTTCAAAATTACATCGGGGACCCTCGCCGGTGCTAGGAGTTCATGCACTACAGCTGAGATCTTCCTGTGTAAGAAAGAGATCAGGGCACACATGGTTACTCACCGAAGTGCAATGATGATGGTTCTATCAATCAATCAATCAATCAATCATATACAAATGTTGGACAGAACTGCTGTAGATTAAAGACTGTTTTCAGTTTTCAATTTAAGATTGTGCTAATGATTGTTTCAATCTTCTGTTTGTTTAATGAAATAGTGAACATATAAAATATTTCTTCAATAATTATAAGATTATTTAACTAGCAAAATATCAAATTTTCATGTCGGACGCATCGACCTGGCACTACTACATTGATGACGTGGTTGCAATAGCAACTGTTTCCTTAGATGTACGGAAATGAGCACAAGAATATTGATTTCATATCACATTTTATTTATTTAAAACCTTTGATGTTAGTTTTAGTTCTATTATTCAGTTATAGGGTGCAGTGAGCAAT
Organism: Arion vulgaris; assembly: GCA_020796225.1. Taxonomy (NCBI): domain Eukaryota; kingdom Metazoa; phylum Mollusca; class Gastropoda; order Stylommatophora; family Arionidae; genus Arion; species Arion vulgaris. Next base: position 45,226,277 of record CM036761.1, read on the forward strand.
ATTTAATCCTTCTGTGTGAGCCGTTTGACACACTTTCTCGGTTGAAATGTAGGCCCAGTCCATCTCGGTTACGGAATGTAACTGATCTAATGAATCGATTATATGTGTATGTCATCATATATATAAATTACGTAATAAGTAATCCAAAGAATATGGTAAACGATAAGGATTAAGTTGATCTATACTAATCTTCTGTGTCTTTGAAATGTGTCTCTGTATCTTAAAGTGTCTCTGAAATACTTCGATATAGACACCACGTGCTGGAATCCCTGGCCCAAGATCGTCAAATGTGGTGCTGTAATAACACAAGAGGAGAATCGTCGAACCGTTGAGGCACAGGGAAAGCGAGCTGCGCGAAAAGACAGAACACACAACACCCACGTGTCTAACTTAAATCAGATATGTCCCACTTGTGGTAGGGGATTGTGTTCTAGGATTTGACTCTACAGTCACCTCCACACACACACACACTAGAGAGGTGCAGCAGCACACGTCTGAGGCTGTTGTCATCATCGCTTGCGATGGACGGCTATTGTACTAATCTTCTAAAGGATACAAAACTAGTTGATGTATAACGAGCTTGATGTTGGCAGACGATCAATAGGTAGACGGAAAATACCCTTTTTTTTTTTTTTACCGATCCAGAAGCATTGAGCTTTTCAGCTCTTCGGCTCGGTGCCATGGACATCGTAACCCTTCGGTTCGGTGCCACGAACACCGTGAATCTGGGGAATCTGTGGCTTTTTCTGCCTGCCCACGGAATTGAACCCGTACACACAGAGGGCTGTCACCCACAGTCCAACGCGCTACGAACACGCTGGGCACGGGCAAAATACCCTTTAAAGACACTCTTAAAGTGTCTCTAATTTGCTTCAATATAGACAACTCGGGCTGAGAATCCCTTGCTCAAAATGTTGCAACAAAACAAACAGAGCTAGCATAGTTGAGAATCATTATACTGATATGACGCAGAGAAAACGAGCTGCACGAAAAGTCAGAACACACAATGTCTACTTGACCAACCTCCATCATGTATGCTCCACCTGTGGTAGGAAGTTGTGTTTCAAGATTGGACTCTACCAGTGGCGGCTCGTGATAATTTTTGTTGGTGGGTCCAGACACAAATTTGAGGGAAAAAATAATGATTTTGGGATAGGTTATATTTTAATTCATAAAACAAATACACGTTATACATTATTTTTGGTGGGGTCTGGCCCCACATGACGAGCCGTCACTGGACTCTAACAGTCATTTCTACACACACCAGAGAGGTGCAACAACATACGTCTGAAAGTGATGCCATCATCGCTTGCGACGGACGGCTATAACTATGATTGCAAAACAGACTCAGATCAACATAATTACATAATTACATAAGTGTAGGCGAATAATTTTTTCATTGATCATAATAATAATTCCTCTCGTACCGTTATACGCTACATAGGGCCTGCAAGCAATTTCTCTATACCGCTCTATCCTGGGCAACTCACTCGTTCAATCTCCCCTATGGAACTGAGATCGATATTTCTTGCCTCTCTCAGCAAAGTTCGTTTCAGGGTCTCCTTAGGTCTTTCTCTCTTTCTTGAACCAGTTGCATCCCACTTCAATGCATGCTTTGATATTCTTTGATCATTTCTTCTCAAGGTGTGCCCAACATATCTCCATCTTCTCCTTCTTTTAACAGTTGATACTAGTGGTTGACCAGACATTTCTCTGATTTCATCACTTCTCCTGAATTCTGACCATTTTATGTTCATTATTGTTCGCAGACATCTATTTTCAAATGCATTCAACTTGCTTTCTATATAATCATTAACAGAACCGTCATTATCGTACTTCGATAAACAATCAAGCTAGATTCGATCTATTTCTTACACACGAGGGCCTTAGTGGCAGTGCCTGAACTTCGCAACATTGAAGATTTCTCTTTTAAATTTTAACGATAGTAAATTATGACATTTTTTAATCTTAAAATAAGATTAATGATTTTTACTAAGGGAAGATCTCCAACTGCTAGCAAAGAACCGTATCACATGGAGATCTAAAATCTCTGCCCTATGTGCCGCCTTTGGCACAAAAGGAACAAACTAACTAACTAAGGGAAGAGCTTTCCTGCGTGCTTATTATTATTCAAAATCAAGGGTTCTTTTACCTGACTAAAGTGAACACGGGATAACATTTTTAATGTTTGTCTCCGATAGATCTCTATCAACTATTTATCACTGACATTGAAATCGGGGATTACTGGAAGATAACAAAAAAAACAATCGATTGACTCTTGAAGCAAACCGAGTACTTTTGTTGAAGCAAAAGGCGATAACCATACTTCCGAGTAACAAAGACTAATAAAGAGAGGTAGTAAAAATAACAAATCTTCTGCCATGTCACATTGAGTCAGTGCTTATGATAAGCTAGTATTACGTCATGTCACATTGAGTCAGTGTTTATGATAAGCTAGTATTACGTCATGTCACATTGAGTCAGTGCTTATGATAAGCTAATATTACGTCATGTCACATTGAGTCAGTGTTTATTATAAGCTAGTATTACGTCATGTCACATTGAGTCAGTGTTTATGATAAGCTAGTATTACGTCATGTCACATTGAGTCAGTGCTTATTATAAGCTAGTATTACGTTATGTCATATTGAGTCAGTGCTTATGATAAGCTAGTATTACGTCATGTCACATTGAGTCAGTGTTTATGATAAGCTAGTATTGTGTCATGTCACGTTGAGTCAGTGTTTATGATAAGTTAGTGTTGTGTCATGTTACCTTGAGTAAGTCTAAAATGATAATCCCGTTTCTTCCGTTGCCAATCAAGAGAACAATACTTCATTCCATCTTCCACGTCTGTGCAATATATTTTACTCTTGTTTTCCTCGCCCTAGTTTACTAGCACAGGACTATTGCAATTGGTACAGTTTTCAATCTTTGATAGATTACGAGTTTGAAATTCTCTCTCTCTCTCTTGATCCAGACATTAAAGTTTATACTTTTGACACCAAGATGGAGGATATTGTGGTGTTTCTTTCTAACGGAGTAGGGTTCCAGACTGTTCTTTCAAACCCCAGATTGCTGCTTATAAATAAACACAGATATAACACAACAAGGACAACTCATCTGACCCTGGAACGCAAATTAAAGCTCCTACCTCCACGCTTAAAGGCAAGAGTGGACAACCAATTCCATCATTCACCTGGAGAAAGGCAATAGAAAAAATAGATGGTGTTAGGCGAAAGGGATGTTGAGTACTATGTTACGAGTTGTGCTATTTTCTACGCTGGAGGAGACTTGACTGCCTTTCTTACAACCTCGAGACATTCTGAAGATGAAAGAGTTATAAAAATATGTCTTCTAGTCCTTAGTAATCTTCATTACAGCGAAGACGATCCCGACCTTTGCTTTGTTAACTAGGCGAATCTGCTATTTAGCAAGGTGTACAACAAGAGAGTATGTGGAGAGAGTGACGGAAGGTCTTGACCAGTGTGTATACCTCTCTTAACTTCTCGTACGATTCACGAGTTGTCTTTGTGTCTCACATACTCACATCATTACAAATTAAGATTGGACAAAGAAACTTATATAGTTGATGAATTAATACACTAAAATGTGATATATTGTGCTGTCGAGACACCATAGTTTAGAGAAGGTTTCTAATAAGACAAACATCTACCTTTCTTGGTCGCAAAAATGCCTTCATAATTCTCTCTAAGCAGAAAAATACGTAAATGGAACTCATGGTCACTGTGGCTTTCCATACATATTCGTTCAGATCTTCAACGGCAATCACATCAAAAGCCTAGCGGAAATGATGAAACAAGTTGATTTACAGTGTACATGTATTATTAATTTCTTGTGTACGATAATTCAAGTGTGTTTAATTGTGTGTTAAAATGTGTTTAAAATGAATGTGTATGTAATGAAATTTACAAAAGTGAATGTATAATTGACAAGAATATCACCAAATAAAGTTAGAACTGTTTGCACGATTCGATTTTGTATCACTGTAGCGCATTTGTTACAATGTGACATTGCTTTCATATGAAAGTTCATCATGTATTCTTCTTATTTTTACTTCTTTAACTCTCATACGTCAACTATATCAGTACTGAAGTTCATGAAGAAACAAAGAATGAAAGGATTCTTCCACATAAGCAGATTACCAACAGACAGTGCGTCTCAAAGAGCAATGCTACTCAGATAGTATGGATACAAAGCAAAAGGCCTTCCACGCAACAGGTGGTCCTAAGAAAAATACAAAGGCTGGAAAACACTATTTACGAAGTGCTCACAAAAGCCTGTTCTGAAATTAATTCCATATCCTGACGCTGTGATGCACACCAGGATTAGAGAGAAAGAAAAACAGACAACTGGAATATATTCAAAGACAGTAGTGGTCCATTTCAGACTGTGGTGGTTTAAAAGAGCTTATCATCTAATGGTATTGGTGAAGACCATATTCATTTTCTCTATTCATCATATGTTGGGTCTCATTGCAAAAATGTCCATTAGTCATTACCTCAGTGGCACAGTCACATTAATCATGAGTAACTACATATCTCTAACGTGTTGAAAAGATGGTATGGTCTGTGCATATTCTGACTATAATGACTTGCATTTTCTGTTGAGCTGGAGTCATCCCATCAGATATGATCCATCATATCACAGTTCTTTAAAGCTGCTGGTATAGACTGTACTGTGAAGGTGTTTCTCTTAAGTCCTTCATTTCTGTACTATTTTGACTGCTTGGTATCGCAAAACAGATATAATAGCCGTCCATCGAAGCGTGATGACAACAATCTCAGACGTGTACTGTTGCACCTCTCTGGTGGTGCGGAGGTGACTGTAGAGTCAATCCTAGAACAGAATCCCCGACCACAGGTGGGGCATACATGATCAAGGTTAGACATGTGCGTGTTGTGTGCTCTGTCTTTTCGGCTGCTCGTTTTCTCTGTGACTCAACAATACGATGATTCTCAGCTATTCGGTTCCTCTTTTGTTGTTACAGCGCCACATTGCATTTTTGCCAAGGATTCAGCATATTGTCTATATCGAATCATTTCAGAGACACTTTAAGAGTGTCTTTAAAGCGTTTTTCTTTAGCAAAAACAGATAGTGCATCATTGACGCACACTTTCGCTTACTTACTTTTTCTTCTATAATTATGGTTTCTGTTATAGTTTAGTTTTCAAGACATCTGATTCATTACTCTCATTGCATTTTTTTGTAACCTATTTATTTGCAGAATATTGGCATGACTGTCGTCCGCTCATGCAGCAATGTCATGTTCTAAAACAGTTCTCATTCGCCCTGTAGATAACCTTTTAAGTAAACTATCATCTGATCTCCAAGTTTCTTCATGATTGTCGTTTTATGACTTTCTTACAGTGTTTTCATGTGTGTGATCGTTTGTGAATTATTTGCCCTTTCAGTAATATTATCGTAAATAAATATATATTTGCATATATGTCATAATTATTGATGAATCTATACTTGCTGTATGACAGTTATTATAGTCCGTTCAACTTGTCATGCCCACAGATAAAAATTTGTATATTTGTAACCATTTGATGAAATAACTTGAAAACTTGCATGTACTACACATTTTCCCGACAGCACAAAAATATTATTTGCAATCAAACAATCATACCATCTAGAAGTTTCATTCTTTGTGCTATATATTTAACGCCTCAAAAGTAGCAACATTCTGGACGAAATCCGTGGTTTTTAAAAACTATTTTTGCATTTCACGCTCACCAGTTCTAAACGCCGCTGACCGTGGTAAACAAATGAAGTCATAAGTGTGACACTGGCTTTTAGTTAAAGACGTATATCGAAAATAGTATGAAGTTAATGGGTCATATTGTAGACTTCTCAAAACAGACCTTGATATAACATTTCTAATGAGTTTGAAGTTACAATGTAAAACGTGTCATTAATACTGTACGCGTATTTCCGCAAAGAGGCACACATGAGTCATCTGTACCAAAGTATACAAGAACCAGAGAAAAGAGCTATTTTATTATAGTGATACCTCCTACCACATATGTTCACACATGCATATTGTACCGAAGAAGTAGCGATTTGAAAAGAACGTCTCAAAGTAGCTCCGCCATTCCCAGTCCCAAGCCTGGACACGAAAGGGGGATGGCATTATGACTTGGAAGCTAACTTTAACTGTAATGTAAGTTATTTAAAAACAATAATACAACTATGTCTACATTTCGTGTTTATTTCATGACTGTATTGCAGGTATCAACATTAGCCTTCCATGTATGAACTGGGATGATACGCCTTTGCATGAGACTTGTCATCAAATGTCATATTTGTGTGTTTACTGTAAAAACTAAAATTCTGTATCAGATTGCCAAATATCCGCCAACATCAAAGGAAACCGTTATATTACAAAATCCAGGTTTTCTATAGCAATTTCTTCCATCAGACATTTGCGTCGATATAATTCTAAGATTAGGTGCAAAGTTTTGCTACTGTAGAATTGATGGTTTTGCTACAATTCCTACTCGACTGTGGGCATGAGTTGTTGAACGGACTTTAGTTAATATTTTCTGACGTTAATACGACTTTAAAAATATAATTAATACTTGCATCAATGCTTTTATTAGTGAATTAGCACCAAAACAATTATTTCTGATGTTTACGATAAACCAATCTTATTGGTCTGAAACGTGTCATATCCTTTACATGACTTAGCCATCAACAACAGTAAACGAGTCGTCGATTTTCTAGGCGACCACTTAGCGTTCATTAATTTGTCATTGCTTTCTGAACAGTGAGGTCTATTTTTATTGTTCTTAAAATCCAAGAGAACTAATTTGCTTCCAAATTTGCCCACCGCAGAATGTGATCCACGTACGCTTGGGTTGTGATCGAGCTCACTACCACTTAAGCTACAGACTACTTATTTGTCTACACAACATATTCTATTCATTTGATTTCGTTTCATTCATTTTATACCAACTATTTTACATTAACTAAATAAACAATGCTCAATATCTTAACATTTGTATATGTAGTTCATAATTTAAAAAAAAAACTATGTTAAATGAAATGTTGTACATATTCAGAAATACAAACAGATAGTAATATATCGAAATGAGTAACTGCAAAATTGTATTCGGCACTAAACAAATGATATATTTCTTCTTCTTCTTTGCTTCGTTCTTTACGACCAATTTTAATCACTCTTTGTGATATGTTTGATCTTTGCCAAGAACGTGTATACGTTGCACATTGGTGTGGTAGGCCCCGAAACGCATTGACTTCTACACGGTTAGGACATGTGCATCCGATTTCAGCCGAACCTCCTTATTCGCCTCTTACGACATGCGTGGCAGGTAACAATGGGTCTATTTTTACACCCCAAATTTGGGCCCCGGTAACCACTCGGGCGATGAGATATTTAAGAGTAAAAGAATAGTTACTGAAGACTTCATTATGCCACAAGACGAAAAGCCAGCTACAACAATATCGAGTGTAGCTAAACATATGGTAATTTGTCATTTGTGCAGGCTACAAATAAGAAAGAGAAAATTGAGGTATTTTGGATATATAAAAAGACACGAAGGGCTGAAGAAGACCATCATGTAGTGAGGTATACCGGCAAAGAGGAGAAGAAGAGGACAACGGAGAAAATGGATTCAGGATGTAACTGGTGGTTTGAACATGACGGCTGCAGAGGTGGGACATCTGGTCTATGAGAAAGATAAATTTTTAAAGACTGTTGGGGTGGCTAAGTTCAGCTCAGAACAGGTTATTTGAATGTGATGACACGCTACAAATAACTAAATCTAGTAAAACGACCAAAAATATCAATATACCTCGGGTAAAAGCACTAACACGCTTGTAGATGCCAAAGAACCTGCACCCATAGCAACCAGAAACTGCAGGGTACGTCTGAAAATCGTTTCTTCATGGTAGGTCAAGGCAGGCTCAATATTAGAGATCAAGATGATCAGTGTGCCAAATCCAATACTGTAACCCCAAGCTGCAGAGGATAGTTTAAAAGATAAGATATTTGTACAAAGTTGGTAGTGACAATGTTGGTTAGTTAGCATGCAAATATTACTAATATTGGTAATCGCAGTGTTAAGACTGTTTGCAGTGGTAGTGTTGATGTGGGGTAACAGTTTTGGCTGATAAGCATTCAGTTTTTCAACATACTGCTGCTATCAGTTATCAGTTATATGAGGACTATCATCATAGCACTCGAACATGTCCATAGGTGCTCCGATCTCCGCCTCAGCAAATCTAGCAGTGTCCAGCGGCCCAACTCGCCAGTTCGATGTTGATTAATCAATCTCTTTGCATATTTAGTTGTCGTTCTTTTCCGGCTGCACCAATATTGACACCCATCTCTCTCAATCTGGTCAGCAGCTGGGATTCACAACCCTGAAACTCCTCTGTTCGGAAAGACTCTCAATGCGTGAAGAATGTCATTTCGATCCATGGCAGCTCCTTCTGATATTGAGCCAAGCCAGCCAATCTATCAGCTCGTTCATTACCCTAACTCCTGCGTTCTCAGGGACAAAAATTAAGGTGATTTCTCTGATTATTGTCTGTACTAGTACCTGCACCCAGTTGCGTCTCACCATTCCTCATTCGACTTTACGAATCATGCTCATGGAGTCACTGAGTATGAAAACACGAGAGTAGTTGTGAGATGCCAACCAGTTCACGCCTCCAGTAACCACCGACCTCCATTGCCATACTACTTGTGGTTGTTGTAGGCCCCACTGGCATCTCTTATTATTTTCCTCCTGAGCATGCTGAAAAGCCACGCACAGCGTTGTTGGTGAATGACTGAACCAACGGTGTAAATAACCACATTTGTATCATTGATGTTGTCATTCAAGAGGGCCTCAACCTCACGTTAATCTTGATGGATTACTATGTTCGCAGTTTTCTTAATAGATGTAATAACTGTGAATGCTAATTGGCATTCAGTTTTACAGTGTACTGTCGCTAGACGGCATTCAGTTTTACAGTGTACTGTCGCTAGACGACATTCAGTTTTACAGTGTACTGTCGCTAGACGACATTCAGTTTTACAGTGTACTGTCGCTATATGGCATTCAGTTTTACAGCTTACTGTCGCTAGACGGCATTCAGTTTTACAGTGTACTGTCGCTAGACGACATTCAGTTTTACAGTGTACTGTCGCTAGACGACATTCAGTTTTACAGTGTACTGTCGCTATATGGCATTCAGTTTTACAGCTTACTGTCGCTAGACGGCATTCAGTTTTACAGCAAGATTGTCACTGAATAGAATAGATTTTTCAGTGTGAATGCGGTTGAAAGGAGTGATCATTTATTCAGTCCATATGATACTCCCATACGGACCTGTCTCATCTCAGGTAGCTGAGGGTGTCACCGTCAGAGTATTTGTATAATAGATTTGGAAATTAGAAGATGAATAGAGGTACGTAGCATTTTCCAAAGATTTATGTATTTCTTTGCTTTTTGTGTCCTAAGTTTTTGTGTATAGTGCGCCTACGATTTGTTGTAGGACTTCAAGTGTGCAACGACTTCAAAACGTTGGGAACCACTGCACTATTACTACAACAAGATGAGTACACTATTACTACAGCAAAGATGAGGCTGCACTATTACTACAACAAAGATGAGGCTGCACTATTACTACAACTAAAATAATTTTTCTTGTCAAAAGTCTCACTTACCTACTTGTCTATACTGAACTGCATAGCCAATCACTGTTTTAGATAGCTTTATCATTTGTTTAGTACTTGTGAAAATGTGGGATCAAAATCTTTAAAATTGAATTTTTTATGATTTATTTACTAATGGCACCCATTTTCTGCTGATACTGATACCTTAAACAGAACAAATTGATTTTACGACAGTTGAAGGTGGTCCAGCATGCAAATACCAAACTGGCAGATGGCTTATTTGTTGTAAAATAAGATTAATTGATTGATAGGACTATCATCATTGCACTTCGATGAGTAACCCGCCTGAGTGGTTACCGGGGCCCAAATTTGGGGTGTACAGAATAGAACCACTGTTACCTGCCACGCATGTCTTAAGAGGCGATTAAGGAGGGTAGGCTGAAATCGGATACACGTGTCCTAAATATGTAGAGGTTTAGGGGCCTACGAAACCAATGTGCAACGAATACACGTTCTTGGCAAGATCAAACATATCACAAAGAGTAATTAAAATTGGTCGTAAAGAACGAACTCAAAGAAGAAGAAGAGGAGAGGTGAGTAATCATATGTGCTTCGATCTCTTTCTTACATAGGACGATCTCCGCTACAGTACACGAACTTTCGCAGCACCGGCGAAGTTTTCCAAATGTAATTTTGAAGATGGGGAAATCATATTATAAGATATTTTTATTTGTAATTTTTCTAATGAATTTTTCCTCAAAGATAAGGTAATATATCATCATCATCAGGTGCCGTGCCGGCTGGCGTAGGAAATCATGGATCTCCACAAATCTCTGTCTTTGGTGTTTGCTATCATCTCAGATGTTGACGCTCTACAGTGCCATGAAGTCAGGCTATCCAAAATTTGTTCTCTCTCTCTGTCTTCCTCTGTCTAACCTACCCTCGATTTTACCGGTTGTATGATAATATAATATAAAATAAAGCTATTTGTAAAGGAAGTAACTATCACTGAAGAAAAACGGATAAATAATCGATATATTACAGACATTCATATTTTCTGATTATAAAGAAAATCGATTTAATAAATGAGAAATACGCCATGAACAACGGAAGTCAGTAGGTGTCATACCTTCACCGATGGTTGGTCGTCGTTTGTGTCGTCCTTCACCAGCTTCATCCACAACTCCATTTGAACAGTTGTCTGAAGTCATTTTGTTGAGAACCTCAGGAAGTGCTGCTATAAAATCTTGTGTCGTTAGTAGACAATTGTTAGAGAAACTATGGAATACTTCTGCTATAACTGGACACTGGAAATAATACATGTATACAATTTATGACGTAGCAGTATAACATTACTTATAATATCCAATAATACATGTATACAATTTATGACGTAGCAGTATAACATTACTTATAATATCCAATAATACATGTAACGTAGCAGTATAATATTACTTATAATATCCAATAATACATGTATACAATTTATAACGTAGATGTATAATATTACTTATAATATCCAATAATACAAATACTAGAAAAAGGGTAGTGCTGAATTTTCTATAATACGTTCCAAAATTCGTGAACACACTTCTTCTTCTTTGCGTTCGTTCTTTACGACCAATTTTAATCACTTTTTGTGATATGTTTGATCTTTGTCAAGAACGTGTATACGTTGCACATTGGTTTGGTAGGCCCTAAACGCATAGACTTCTACACGTTTAGGACACATGCATCGGATTTCAGCCAAGCCTCCTTAGTCGCCTCTTACGACATGCATGGCAGGTAACAGTGGTTCTATTCTTTACACCCCAAATTTGGGCCCCTGTAACCACTCGGGCGCGTGAACACACTAAAGTTTATTTTTGAACGAAATCTACCGACATATAATAGTAATATTTTGAAGGCAATTTTATATACCTCACAACCTCACAAATTCATGTTTAACTAATTGGCGTTTTTGTGTGTTATATAATTGTGCATAATCACAACAAAATGTCAATCGAAGTTTAGAAATGATAGATAAAATACGTGTCTAACACTGTATTACACAATATACCTCGAGGTAAAAAAGTTTTTTGAAGTATATATATATATATATATATATATATATATATATATATATATATATATATATATATATTCTCACTCACACGAGTAAACAATACTAACCTCTGCCTGTCTAGCATAGCTGATGTTTCCTTCTTGACAAATTCCAAGAACAGTCTTGAGAAAGACATTTGTCTGTAACGTGGCCTTCTCCAAGAACAACTGAAAGTCTTCTACTTTCATCAAATCCTTATTCGTGATGTTATTGTTGGAGTTATAATGTCGTATAACCTTTTCTGCTGCTTTAAGTATAAAAGTCTGGTCTACGTACTGAGAAGATGCAATGACTAAGGTGTTGCATATATAGAGCCACAACACAAAGATTCCTGACAAATGTTTCCAACTTGTCATGCTGGATGTTCTAGATTTAAATGAGAAAAAAAACAATTTGAAAAAGATATTAATTCTTCTTTAATGTTGCACAGAATAATGATGAGAATTAATACACGAAGGAAAAACTATTAGCAGTGACACTCAAATATTTCTGTACGTGAATGTTAAAATTAGTTAGACGTTCAAGAAGGTTTATTCGAAGACAAGCCTGCAGAATCTTCTTCTTTTGTCGTCACACATGGTTGTTGACCAGTGTCGTGGTTTCCTGTTTTTATCTTGTGCTGCTTTATTGGCTTGGGTGACATTTATTTTGCGTTTTCACAGGATTTTACTATGCCATCTAAACATCTTTTTCGTGGTCTATCTCTCGCCTTCTTTCCTGATGTTATGGTGTAGAAGACTGTGCTGAATCCAGAACAAAAACAAAGGAAATAACATGTAAATTATTCTTTATAGAAATGATTATTTTTTAGAAAACTAGAAATATCGAAGAGACGAAAGTCCTGAGATGTAAAGCGAAGTAGTTTGAAATGCAACACTAGATGGCTTAAATAAAAAATATAGCAGCTGGGATGCGAAGGTATTCACACTGCTCATTTGTTTTTTCCTAAGGAGATCAGTTTTTTCTCCTATACGAGTAGGGGAGATTAAACTTAGCTTTTGCATGATCAGTAGATTCAAAATCTTTCGGCGTGTCTCGGCCAAAATCTCTATGTCATGAGTTGTGAATGCTCTTACTCAGATGAAGTATATTGGTGCCTGTTATCTACGGAGTCCATAGAAGATGAATTTTGAATATCTGAGAGTTGAAAAATTTATATTTTTCTGTTTTGTACTATTATGGCAGCGGATTTGGCATCCAGGACTTGTATAGCTGATAGTGAATGTAAAAGAAACCATCTTGCCATCAGGTGTTTGTATCTTATTCATATGATGTTCTGTCATCAAGAGGGTAGAGAGCTCTGTTTTGTAGACAGAACATATTCGTCTCGTGGGGGCGGTCAGAGACACTGTAATGGATTGTGGGGGATTTATGTAATCTCCTACTGCGCATTCACGTTGTTGTCTTGATCGCTTAACCGACTGAAAATTCTTGTCCTGCAGTCTTCTAAAACATTTTGCGAAGGTGTTCCATTGTGTCTGCTCTCTTCAGTAGGTTAAACTCGACATCTCTGACAATGTAGAGATGGCTGATGAAAAATTTACTGATTCACAGATTTAGTATCCATAGAACAAAAAGTAGCTGTTTAGGTAAGTTGTTTGGGTTTAATAGTTACGTTCACGTCACAAATCTAGCAGACACGTAAACGACACCTGCTCTTTATCCATGGAAATCATACTCGCTTGCGAAAGGAAAGCCTGGCGCTTGTACTGAAAACACACCAGCCTTTTTTTCATGGCGAGACACGCAACGGATGTTGCTCTAACTTAAATCCTAGTGTTATTGTTTATTTATAGGGTTTTTAAGTCTCTTTAAGACGAGGCAGATCCTGTCAACCTAGACACGAATCTTTTATTGGTTATATCCAGTGCCGGCTCGTAATCATTTTTGTTACTGGGGCCAGACATACATTTTTCGGAAAAATCATAGTTTTGGGTTATGTTTTAATTTATAAAATAATAAATACACGTTATTTTTAGTGGGGCCCGGTCCCAGTGGTCCTTAATGACGAGCCGCCACTGGTTATATCAGAGCCTATTGACCAACACAAATACAAAATGAAAATTAGCTACTTGCGAAGAAATCAAAGTGTATAAAGCTATAAATTAGAACAACACAGGCTATCATGGAACCATGCACACTCGAGGTATACGATTTTCTTAATCATCCTTAACAGCAAAAGTAGTATGCAACTGACGCCTGTGTTACAGAGCTAGCACGAAATCATATTTACTATACACCAGCGTCACTGTCGATGTACCTCGCATCTTCAAAGCAGGTATTGAAGTGGTAAGAAGCAAGACTTCAAAGCAGATATTGAAGTGGGAAGAAGCAAGACTTCAAAGCAGGTATTGAAGTGGCAAGAAGCAAGACTTCAAAACAGGTATTGAAGTGGGAAGAAGCAAGACTTCAAAGCAGGTATTGAAGTGGCAAGAAGCAAGACTTCAAAGCAGGTATTGAAGTGGGAAGAAGCAAGACTTCAAAGCAGGTATTGAAGTGGCAAGAAGCAAGACTTCAAAGCAGGTATTGAAGTGGGAAGAAGCAAGACTTCAAAGCAGGTATTGAAGTGGGAAGAAGCAAGACTTCAAAACAGGTATTGAAGTGGGAAGAAGCAAGACTTCAAAACAGGTAATGAAGTGGGAAGAAGCAAGACTTCAAAGCAGATATTGAAGTGGGAAGAAGCAAGACTTCTAAACAGGTATTGAAGTGGGAAGAAGCAAGACTTCAAAGCAGGTATTGAAGTGGCAAGAAGCAAGACTTCAAAGCAGGTATTGAAGTGGGAAGAAGCAAGACTTCAAAGCAGGTATTGAAGTGGCAAGAAGCAAGACTTCAAAGCAGATATTGAAGTGGGAAGAAGCAAGACTTCAAAGCAGGTAATGAAGTGGGAAGAAGCAAGACTTCAAAGCAGATATTGAAGTGGGAAGAAGCAAGACTTCAAAGCAGGTATTGAAGTGGGAAGAAGCAAGACTTCAAAGCAGATATTGAAGTGGGAAGAAGCAAGAGGTTCGTGAAATGAATGACTCCATAGGGAAACACAGAAACAAACTTTACTTAAAGAGGCAAGAAATATCGGGTTCAGTTACATAGAAGAATTGAACTAGTTGTGTAGGATAGAACGGTATTGAGAAATTACTAACAGGCTCTATGTAACATATAGCGATACGGAAGGAATATATATATATATATATATATATATATATATATATATATATATATATATATATATATATACAGGGGCCCTCGTCGTTAAGGGCTATTGGGCCGGACCCACCAATAATAATGTATAGCGTGTATTTACTATTTTATAAATTCAAATATAGCAACCTAAAACTATGATTTATCCCGGGGAAAAATGTCTGGCCCCACCAACAGAAATGATCATGAGCCGCTACTGTACATATATATATATATATGTATATGTGTGTGTGTGTGTGTGTGTGTGTGTATACTCTTCATTTTGATTAGCACAGAGGAAGCACAGTATGGTGAATATGTTATTAATTGGTTTATTGCTTTAGTCTGTTTCTTTTACCACTGTTCATTGTTCATTTGAGGATCAACTTCATTGCGCATCAAACATGTCCCTAATTTGCTCCGATCTCCTCCCAAGTATGCATTTCAGTGTGTTTAGCCTAACAACTCCCATTTTGTGGTGGTTGGTTGGTTGATGTATTATTGGGCTTTCTCTCATGATTTTCTCGTCTTGCCGCACATATCGTATTCATAATTTGCGTAACCGAAACAAGAGAATATCCTATAGCTTCGTTGAAATGTTCTGAGCTCATGTTTTCTCTTAGAGCAGTCATGATGTCGCTCGTGTTCATAGAAGACCTCGATCTCAGCATTGTTCGCCAGTGTATCCTCTCTCTTGTTGCTCTTCATCCCAAAATACGCAAGCAAACGTTTCCTAGAGTTATTTCTAAGCTTGGAGTAATCTATCATCGGTCTAGCGACATCAGCTTCTTCTGTCCACGCAACGAACACGGAGACAGCTGAAGGGTGATATGTATGCTACACTGCTATGGTTTGTGTTAAACCAAATTGATTAGCTAAAGTTAAATCTTCACTAACCTGAAATAAATACTGATTGTTCTTGTACACAGCTGGAATTTACTAAACGTAATCTTTCGTGCATTGTTGTATCATTAAGACGGATTATGTAACATAAGAGATATGTATACTCTCTTCAGCTATTTGAACAGGGTTGAATGTATGTTACGTATGTGTCCGGGTATGTATGTGTATTTGTGTAGTATCGTTGCGCCATCTTGTGGCAAATATTTTCTCAGTGAAAAATAAGTCCATACATTTGTGGATTAAAACATAGAGTGTAATGTTTGTTCAGAAATAATGTATACACTGTCACGACAGTAAATTATGACTGATATTGTACATATTGGCCTAAGAGTAAATCGTAACAGATTATGGAGACATCTGTCTCTGAGTAAATCGTAACAGATAATGGACACATTTGTCTCTGAGTAAAACGTAACAGATAATGGACACATTTGTCTCTGAGTAAATTGTAACAGATAATGAACACATTTGTCTCTGAGTAAATTGTAACAGTTAATGGACACATTTGTCTCTGAGTAAATTGTAACAGTTAATGGACACATTTGTCTCTGAGTAAATTGTAACAGTTAATGGACACATTTGTCTAAGAGTAAATTGTAACAGTTAATGGACACATTTGTCTCTGAGTAAATCGTAACAGATAATGGACACATTTGTCTCTGAGAAAAACGTAACAGATATTGGACACATTTGTCTCTGAGTAAATTGTAACAGATAAGGGAGACATTTGTCTCTGAGTAAATTGTAACAGATATTGGACACATTATTCTGACTGAACTTTAACAAAATATTTATACATTGTTCTGACAGTTAACGGGAACTTAAAATTGACAAATTTGATGAAAGTAAATTCTAAAAGGTAATGCACTTATTTGTCTGATGGTAAAAACAAAAGTTATTTTCATATCCTTTACAGGACTTTGCGAATCAACTCCAGCTTTTAACGTTGTTTGTGATTTTTCTAGGCATTATTACGTTCAGTAGTTTGCCATTTCTTTCTGAATGGGTGGTGCCATCGTCCTTTTGTAAAAATCCACGCAAAACAATTTGCAACGAAACTGTCCGTCTGATAGTAAGCCAGAACAGAATAATGACACATTGTTCTGAAAATAAATCACAAACTATAATATGCTCATTGGTCTGATCATCATCATGTGCCATGTCGACTGGTGTAGGTGTGCATGAATCTTATAATAAATTGTCTGTACTAAGTATTGACTGTCAGACTGCATATTGATATTTTTCCACGCCATGAAGCTAGACTGTCTATAATTTGTCTCTCTCTGTCGTCCTCTGTCTCACATCCCATTGATTTTGTAAGTTATCACTCTATATTGTATAACTTCCTTTCTCAAGTCTTGTTCCTTTAATTGATGAGTATTTTCTTATGTTGATAATGAACTTTCTCTGTGCCGTAACCTCTATCAGCAAGTCACCTGTAGTCATTTTAATAGTTCACGGAATCCTTATCATTACTCAGTAAAATCAAATATATGTGGTCTCCAGAGATTTTCCTGTCTTTTTGTTTATTGTCCACGACTCCATTTAATATTTCAGCGCTGACTTTAGTAGCACAATACTAAAAAACCGTTTGTCTGAGTTCAATAGAGATCTTGGTAACTTTTATTTCTACAATGCTGTCTTCTTTTTCTCTGGTATATTCTGGCGTGATAGTATGTATTATCAAATAAAACGCTTGTTGTTCTGAGGGTAAATCACAGCAGATCAATAGCCCCTTTTCTTGGGAGTAAATCACAACAGACAGGAGCCCATTTCTCTAACAGTAATTCACAACAGAGAAATAGCTAAGTTTTCTGAGAGTAAATCACAACAGAGAAATAGAACAGTTTTCTGAGAGTAAATCACAACAGAGAAAGCAGTCAAAACCGGGCCTTACGTATCATCACTGGAGCCACTAAGTCCACGCCCATCAAGGCGATGGAGACAATCTCCGGCATCCAACCAATGACTGACCGAAGAGACAAAAAAGTAGTAGTACTTGCAGAAAAACTCAAACGGCTCGAATCTCATCCAATGCATGAAATAATGTATGAATCCGGAAAGTGGAGAATACAGAGATCTAACTTCGTTAGAATCTCTAAAGCACTGACCATGGACCATCCAGTCCTTTCCAAATGCACACCCAAACCAATCCCGGCAATCGACAAGTGCCCGCCATGGAAGACAAAAATGCCAGAACTAAGGGAATCAATCCCAGGCATACTGAACAAAAGGGTCCAAAAAACCTCGAGAGAAAAATTGTAACAGAAGAGTACATAGAATCAGAGTACCCTGAAAATGAGTGGACGCACGTCTACACGGACGGATCGGCAAATAACGCAATAAGCGATGGCGGAGGAGGAATAGTGCTAAAATCTCAAAGAAAGTAACGGTCAAGAAAGCGATTGCAACTGGCAAATACTCGAATAACTACCGAGCAGAGGCAGAGGCAATCAAAGAGGCGGCCGAAATGATCTTGGAGAGAAGAAGCACTACACGTAACAAGGTCGTGATATTCACCGATGCTCTATCGGTCATCACGGCACTTAAATGCGTTGGCAAAACAGAGATGAATGAGCTCAAAACGTCCCTAGCTGAACTAACGAGTTCACTCAAACGCACCGTCATCCAATGGATACCGTCACACTGCAACGTTAGGGAAACGAAGCAGCCGACAAGCTAGCCAAAGAGGGCGGGCGACTACCTCAGACTGATCTCGAGATCGGTTATGAGGAAGTCAAAACAACCATCGGCTCGCACTATAGAAGCAAATGGGCAAAAGACCACCCTCAGCACACAGCCAGTGACGGATACTATGGTCTCTCTCGACGTGAACAAGTTGCCATACTTCGCCTCCGTACCGGCCACAACAAGCTCCGAGCCCACATGTTCCATAAATTTAAAATTGGCACAACTAGCCTGTGCCCCTGCAATATGGCAGACATGACGGCAGAACACGTCTTGCAAGACTGTCAACGATTAGCAGGTATAAGGAAAGAGTACTGGCCACAACACACAGAGCTTCGCGAAAAGCTGTACGGAGAAACGGAGTCCCAAAAAACAACAGAAAAATTCATGATAGAAGTTGGTCCATCAGTCTAGGCCAGGAACGCAAAGGAAGAACAGTTTTCTGAGAGTAAATCACAACAGAGAAATAGAACAGTTTTCTGAGAGTAAATCATAGAAATAGAACATGTTTCTGAGAGTAAATCACAACAGAGAAATAGCAAAGATTTCTGAGAGTATATCACAACAGAGAAATAGAACATGTTTCTGAGAGTCAATTACAAGAAATAAAGATTAAATTAATTCGAGAATAAATTCTTAGCATTGAGCTTTTACAAAGCAGTTGGAGAAATGAAAGTGAGAATTTCTTGTAGCGAGGTACTTCTATGTCAGCCATGACTAGAGTCATTCATCATCAAATAGTTTGCCCTGAGCAGAACTTTGCCACCCTAACATTCCTTCGGAATAATTTCTGTCTCTCATAGGACAGATGCCACGCCTCTGCAGCCAGCATGCTCAAACCATCAGTTATATCCTGAATTCATCTTCTTCGCGATCTTCCTCTTTTCATCTTTGCAGAGATAATGGTCCCATAATGGTCTTCTTCAACACTCATGTCTTTTCATATGTCCAAAATACTTCAATTTTCTTATTCTTCTTTGTAACATCAGCCAATTTTCTTTGATTTGGAGTTTTTTTCTGGATAGATCTATTTGTTCTCTTATCTGTCCATGACGTATGGAAGACTCTTCTGTAACACATATATTCTAAACCTCATATATGTTTTTTCCACTGCCTTGTTCAATGTCCATGCTTCGAACCCATACGTTGAACTGGGACTAGAGTCATTTACATGACCAGTTTGTCATACAAAGTACTCGGTCTATAGACCTGCTCTATACGCTCTGCAATATTTGCTACACAAATGGCGTTGATATTTGAAGTGTTTACAATCTGGGACGTCAAATAAATTAGGCTCAAACAATATATGTCTCCAACGACTGAACAGATGCTACATTTCGGAGTGTTTTCTAGTCAAAAGCGAGACAGTATCAATGGCCAGCACTAACAATGATATATTAGTGTTATTCTGCTGATGATGAGTTGCACTGTAATGTCATTTTTATATTGTAGGGCTTCTCCTTCATGGTATTGCATTATATATCGTCTTGAACTGAATTTTGAGCTTGTAGCTCAGCTCTAGAGAAGCCATCTTAATATTTTTCTTGCTTAGTTCTTTTTAGAGGATTAAAGCTTTTTTTTAACCTGAGGCACGCACCAGTCCATTTTTTTTATTCAAGTATCTACCATAATTTATTTTATTCTGGAGTTTCTAATTGTCTTAAACTGTTATGTATCTGTTTCAGAATTTCAGTTCCAGTATAGTTTATCTTCGAAGGACATGTTCTGCTATAACAATTTTTTTTCGTTTTAGCCTGTAATGTCGCTTCTTAGAGTGGTGTAAGACAGGAGAGAGGGGGTCTGCGCCTGTGGAATTTAATGGCTGCATGGCTAGTGCAATTGCCGCGAATTTGTTCATGTTATGATTTTTCTTTATGCCTTAACAGAAAAACAAACTTCCTGAATTGAATCCGGGACTCCCGTATGAGAGCCCAAGCTCTAATTCATTCGGCAATGGGAGCCCACACTCTAATTCATTCGGCAATGGGAGCCCCCGCTCTAATTCATTCGACAATGGGAGCCCACGCTCTAATTCATTCGACAATGGGAGCCCACGCTCTAATTCATTCGGCAATGGGAGCCCACGCTCTAATTCATTCGACAATGGGAGCCCACGCTCTAATTCATTCGGCAATGGGAGCCCACGCTCTAATTCATTCGGCAATGGGAGCAAACGCTCTAATTCATTCGGCAATGGGAGCCCATGCTCTAATTCATTCGGCAAAATGTTCGGACATTGTTTGTGTCAAATCAAAATTAGAGAAGCTAATGATGCCAGGATAGTCTACAATTTAATGTACAAGTGGTGTCTTCTTCGGGTGCCGACTGTTCTAAGACAAGGTACGACTGCCTGGTCTCTGCTAGATAATTGAAAGCATCTAAATGTCTGTTATGGGGTGAGGCAGGGATGCTTGTTATCACCATTCCTGTTCTTGCTGGCCATAGATTGGATCATGAAATCAACAACGGATAACAGAGGGGAATACAATGGACACTGGTGAAACAACTGGAGGACCTGGATTTTGCAGACGATCTGGCTTTGCTGTCTCACAACCACGCACAGATTAAAGACACAATGAATACCCTAAATAATACGTCTCAGCAGCTAGGTTTGAAAATACACAGGGGAAGACCAAGGTCATGAGAATAAATGCTGCAAATGTAAACCAGATTATGCTGGAGGAAACAGCACTGCAGGATGTAGAAGCATACACATACCTTGGAAGCAACATAGACACAGAAGGAGAAACAAACAAAGATGTTAAGATAAGAATACAAAAGCAAGAGGGAACTTTATTGCATTGAGTAAGATATGGAAGGCAAGGAGATCAACACAAACACAAAATTGAGAATTTTCAGTCAAATGTGAAGTCGGTGCTGTTCTATGGCTCAGAAACATGGAAGACCACAAGAAACTATTAGAAAACTGCAGACCTTCTAAATGATGTTTACGTAGGATAGAGGATGAGATGGTATGATAAGATTACAAACGAGGAACTCAGGGAGATAACAAAGCAGATACCAGTGGAGAGAGAGCTCAGGAAGAGCCTGGCATGGATAGGACATACATTGAGAAGACCTGACCGGAAGCATCGCAAGACAGGCATTGTTTGGAACCCGGGGGAAAGAGGAGTAGGGGAAGGCCTAGGCAGACCTGGAGAAGAGAGCTGGAGGCGGATATAAAGAGGATAGGCAAAACATGGAAAGAATTGGAAGGGATGGCAAGAGAGAGGAAGAGATGAAAGAAGTTTGTTGAAGACCTGTGCTCCGATGGGAGTTGAAAGGTGATGATGATGATGATGAAATGTCTGTTATGTTTTGTAATTGTATTTTTTTTCACTTTCTATTGCACTGCACTTTGATTATTGTTACGCTTCCTCACAACCGACAAGATAATCTTTTTGCAGCAATTATTTACCTTCGTTGGCCAGAATATTCGAGTTTTCTTTGATTTTCCTAATGTTGCATTTTTTATTCTGTTCGACCTTTACGAATTCATAAGTATTCTTGGAAACTAATATGGCGTTTTGACTGAGTTTTGCGTGAAAGTTTGCTTTCCTTATTACAAGTTTCACTCACCAGTCAGGCAATTCTCCGACTTAGAGTACTTCAGCTTAGATTTTAATGTAAAGGATCAGGGTATCATATAGACCAAAGAGTACATGGGCACACCGAGAATTTACCAAGCTAGCGTTACATCTAAGAATTTCAGGGTACCTTCCAGGGAAGCAAAGCCAACCGGCAGGAAACTAATTGCACCAGCCATAGTCTATTTTAGTTTTTTTTTTTTTATCTGAGTCAAATACTGTATTTCCTAGTATCATCATCAAGGTGTGTGTCCTTTATAGCACATGCTCTCTTTGCAGCATACCTGAAATTCACTCTGTCTCTAGCCAGTTCACCCACTTCGTCGATGGTCATGTTCATGGTTTCTTTAATATCTTGTAGCCATCATCTTCTTGGTCTGCCTCTGCGTCCTGTGACCATGCCCTCTAGTATTGTTCTTTCCAGGCCATCGTGACGAGTGATGTGATTTTTGAAAGTACGTAATTTTTCTGTATAGTATGTTGTTTATCAGCCAATTCTCTTTAACATTTAGTTCTTTCAGGAAATCAGTGTTCTTTTTTCCCAATATACCACGTGCTATAAAAGCGGGTTCTTGACATAGCAAAATCACTAAATTGTAAATGAGAAGCTAGAGTATCTATGATAATAATTAATTAACTAGCAATTACGTAATCTTGAACATAAAATGAGACAAACGCCCGAGTGGTTACCGGGGTCCAAATTTGGGTGAAAGAATAGAACACTGTTACATGACATGCATGTCGTAAGAAGCGACTAAGGAGGTTTCGAAGAAATCGATGACATGTCCTAAACGTGTGAAGTCTATGCGTTTAGGGGCCTACCAAACCAATGTACAACGTATCACGTTCTTGGCAAAGATCAAACATATCACAAAGAGTGATTAAAATTGGTCGTAAAGAACGAACGCAAAGAAGAAGAAGAATAAGAGATGAGATAATTTCAGATGAAATTTTGAGTGATGATGAAATCAGAGAAATGGCTGGTCAACCACTAGTAACAACTATTCTAAGAAAATGAAGATGGAAATATATTGGTCAACATTGATCAGAAATAATCATGGAATCCCAAAGCAGACATTAAAGTACGAGGCAAAGGGTTCAAGAAAGAAAGGGCGCCATAAGAAAACCTTGAAATGGACTTTGCTGAGAAATAATCAAGGAATCCCAAAGCAGACATTAAAGTACGAGGCAAAGGGTTCAAGAAAGAAAGGGCGCTATAAAGAAAACCTTGAAATGGACTTTGCTGAGAAATAATCAAGGAATCCCAAAGCAGACATTATAGAGAAAGAGTTCCAAGAAAGAAAGGGCGCCATAAGAAAACCTTGAAATGGACTTTGCTGAGAAATAATCAAGGAATCCCAAAGCAGACATTAAAGTACGAGGCAAAGGGTTCAGAAAGAAAAGGCATAAAGAAAACCTTGAAATGGACTTTGCTGAGAAAGGTGAGAAATATCGAACTAAATTCCATAGAAGACATTAAACAAATTAAGAAAGGACATACAAACAATAAATCACAGTTACATATTTCATATTCAATTACGCCCGAGTGGTTACCGGAGCTCAAATTTGGGGTGTAAAGAATAGAACCACTGTTACCTGCTACGTATGTCGTAAGAGGCGACTAATGAGGTTTGGCTGAAATCGGATGCACGTGTCTGCTAGAGAATGCTAACCCGAAACAAATGCTTGTAGAAAACGGATGCACCAAGCCGTAAGGCGCATAACATGGTGCAACGACTCCTCACAATGAGGAATGGGATAACAGATTCTACGGTCGCCAATCTGCCTCGGAGATTTCGCCACGCAGTAAGAATGTCAGACCTACATCACGAGGTGCTCAAACTTACTTCTGCAAGAGGTCGGTAGAGAAAAGAGTGGGCACTAGATGATAGTGTGTATGAACAGGGCTGTCAGATCTTCTCACTTGGAGCGATATTTCGTTAAGTAACCAGTGAGCTTCATATTCTCAAAAATAATATTTTCAGACATTCCAAAATACGTCAGTATTCGAGATTACATACAGATGCAGTTGATGACGTTTAGTATTTAAGAGTTTACTTTGAAATATTGTTTTCTATCAATAACATTTAAACTTTAGTTGGCGAGTTACGCCCTTCTTAAGGATAAACCTCAGTCTTACCGTTATAAAATAGAGTCATGTAAAATCGATATAATGGTGATAACTTAAAGTGCGTTGAAATATCATAACTCTGAGAAGCTATAAAACTCAGGTGATCAAATACTTTAATTATTGGACTCCCTGCCTAGAGTGTTGATCTCTTTAGTATAATAGTTTACACGCAACACTTTGGTAAGGTAGCTCCGTATAGAAAAAGAAAACTGCAGCTACATCCTGGAGACTACAGAACAATTAGATTTATCAAATATATAACTGCAATACCTCTACTTTGATAAAGTTGTAAAAACGTTATTATTATTGGGAACCTAGGGTTTCAGTAAGACTTATCTATCAAAGCAAAATGCCTGCAATAAAATCAACTGTATTTTCGGGTCTGTTTCAATATTAGATGATTCAACTCAATGCTTCTATTAACATGGGTCTGGCTCAGAACATCGTTGTAAAAAACTAGACGCTGGAGTTTAATAGGGTTAACCTCTAGAATAAGAGTAAGGTAACCTCATGAGAAGGCTTTTGATAATTGTTAACAGAGAAATATTATGGGATGTTCTTGAAAACTACAGAATAAAAGGAACGCTGCTAGACTGTGTTAGAGTCATATATAGAGAAAGTGAAAGTGCCATACGAACAAGCACCAGACTCACAAATTGGTTTCCAATAACATCTGGTGTACGGCAAGGATGTTATGTACAATGTGCAACTTCAAATCCCTTCAAGCACTGAATCGATTCAACATAAATTAGAGTGTATCAATCTTAGGAGGTCGCAGAGAAACCAATGGACGTCCTCCCTATCCATATATTCAACTACCTTCGAAGGATGTTGTTGATGGCAAAACTGTCCGCTCTCATTGTCGCGAAAACTCACATACATAGCAAGAACGTAAGCCTCTGGACATTTATCTCGACAGACGACATTCCCGTCATACCACAAGCTGTAATTTTGGAACTTCCAAAACATCGATTGATCATTTCTACACTAAATGGTAGAGAGTTGCTTCTTGCATTTTCATCAAACATTAGTAGTACCTTAACGCATCTGATAATAAAGCGAGCTCAAATTATGACACTCGCGATATGTTCGCATTCTAACTTGCTCTTTGCTACAACACTCCTCTATATGTTTTCCATAACCTCTCCCTGAGAAAATGGAAGTCATATAATCACCTTTTTATCTGTTCAAGACAATCTAACTTTTTTAGACTGACGATGAGTTTAAATTCTTTACAAACAATTCAAAACCATGTTATGCTGGTCTGCAGTATATCCTGAGCGTGTTCGTGGACAAAGCGGCATCGATGGACAAACAACTCATCACAACTAATGACTACTTTCGTTCTCTATATTTTGTTTCCAATTGGTCAAGATTAAATAATGTTCCGTCAGAGAAAATGGGCAGATAGACACCGTCAGTTGATGAAATGAAGGCGTGACAGCGACTAAGATACCAAACATTGTAGAAGTCAAGACAAGGCCTTTCTTGACTCCACTGTTGATTCTGAAGCTTTCTGATCTCAAACTTGGTTATTGGTTACTAAACTGACGTCATTGCACTCCGGGCAGACCATAGGTGCTCAGTCTCCCCAACAGATATCGAAGAGTATGCATACTGATGGTTCCTGTGGCTGCTGATTAAACACACCTCTCACTCTGCCTCTCAGGCATCCAGTTCGACTAACAACGGTAACTCCAAACTGCTTAAATCGCTTGATCGATTCAACATCGATTTTAGTGTCCTCATCCAACAGAGAGTCGCGAAGAGACCGAAGAATATCCCCCTTATCCATCTTCAACTCCCCAATAATCGATGCTGTTGATGCAAGCCTGTCCTCAATGATCTCAAACTATCATGGTGTACTGTCCGTTTCATAACCTGATGGTAAATCTGTAAAGAATGGTCAATACTTCAGCAAATCATTTTTTTAAACATCATGTTTGGTTTATCCGTGTTGATGAAATAAAATGTTTTAGCGCGGTCAATGGAGGCAAGAGAAAGTTCTGCTTCGGATATAAAAAGTAGGGGAAATAACTACCTGAGTACTTCAGACGTTGTTGAGTAGTTGTTCTTGGAATGTAGACTAATCAAATGAACACTTATAGTTATAGTCTGTCCATTAATTCGTGAGCACGTTTGAAATTGATTTTCTCGAAAACTACCTGTTGGATCTCAGTGATTTTTGCATGCAGCCTTAGAATATCCATGACGCTAAATAAAGCTAACCAGTAGTCCATAGATGCTACGGATTTTGCACATCAGCGAATTCCTTTGATCTTTTATGACAATTGCAAATACGGGGCTCAAATTTTAGATTTTACAGTAATCCCTAGAATTTGTCCATGTCAATTCTATTCATAGGTGTATCTCCATATTAACTTGATAGGTCAAGTAATTAAGTGTGTTGCCCTTTATGTGCAATCGTGAACTTGGATACAATATGCAACAGTTAGTCCTCCCCTTCGGTCACCATTAGACCCCAGGGTGTCTTAACTTCACCACAAATTGTATGATGGTAGACGCATTTGGATATGGAAATGAATACGTTGCTATTTCTCAGTCTGTAATCAAAATATGATTTGTATCATCCGAATCTCACGATTCCATGAGGTTGATAATTGTTACTGGCTGACAAATTGTAATCCATCTCGGTGCCAGTACTCGTCTTCCTCTCGGAGCATGTTCAACACACTTCTTCCAGAACTGCATGTCTATCATTGAGAGGACTCACGTGTCAGAACTTCAACATCACACATTTTAAACGTCCTGTTCTGTTCGGCAACTTGCCCTTTTACTTTAGCCGAGACAAGCTCTATCGGATTGAGGTGAGCATGATATGGAGGTAGTCGCAAAGACGTGTGGCCGTATTCGCAATGATTTTGTCAATATGAAACACCTTTGTCTTATTTGTCATCCTCACCAGGTGCAACAACTCAGGTTTCAAATATGTATCATCGAAGCTGACATTTTCCTTAGCAAGCCAAGTCCTAATTTGATCTTTTGTATTTGATGCAGTTGGTACCGTGTCTTCCGCTGATACTGCGTTGTGATAGGATGCATTATCCATTACCAAGCATTATGGTCTGTTTAGAATTGGAAGAAGATCTTTCTCCATCCAGTGCCTGAAAATATGTCCATTCATTTCTGTGTGGTAGTCCCTACCGTCGGTACATTTTGATTGGAAAATAAGTCCAGCGTCATGGACAAGACCTTCTTCACTGCTTCCTGCATGTGTTAGTATAATACGCTGGCCTTTGCTGCTTGGTATTTTTTTTTTTCTGTTCACCGTCTACTGATTGCCATTCTTTAGCATTGGTGTGTGAGCATTGACCCAGGATTCGTCCAAATATACAATATCATAGCCTTGCCTCCGCCGCTCACGGATCTTCCTCAGGTATTTACTTCTGGCAGCAATTAAATGTGGCTTTTCACAAATAATATTCCTGCCGCCATGTTTTCTGAAGGTGAAGCCGGCGGCTCTTACAATTTTCATAGAGTACTTTAGAAATGTCTATGCTGCAATCTGATTGCAGTTTTAATTTCAGTTTCCTGAGAGTAACAAGTTGATTTGTCGCAAACATTTTCAAGAGCTCCCGTCTTATGACATCTATGTCAAAGTCGTCAATTTTTCTTTTCCGTCCTTGCTTGACATTAGTGCACTTTGTGTCCTGTTTAATCCATCGGGAAAAGTATTCTCTATTCAGACCAAGCGCCAGTTGCGTTCGTTTCTCAGGTTATGAATATCGCAATATAGATGACCTCTCTTAGATTCCTTACGGAAGTGTTGGTATAGTAAAACTGTAACCTTCTGCATTGTTATAAATGTGCACTTCAGACTCATTATGAATGTGATATCAATGTCAGTTTTGATAAGCCAACAAATATGATACAATAGCTTCATACAAATAGCGAGATACCTATAACTATACAACGGTATCCCAATTATAACGTCATATGCTTTCCGCTTTCAAAGTCGACTGGGTTAGGTGCACGGGAGTTCGTGAAATTGTTGTTTACTCACGATATTTCAATGTTACCATAATGTATTTTAGAACAACGCGTCTGTGTACCGTAGATCTGTTACTATTGTGTACAATCCGGTTAGGTTGATTTTAATATAACCTGAAGAAGAAATATTTCAAACTACATCAAATTTTCTTGGGAAAAAATATGTCTCTAGCGTCATGGATATTCTAAGGCTGCTTGCAAAAATCACTGAGATCCAACAGGTAGTTTCGAGAAAATCAATTTCAAACGTGCTCACGAATTAATGGACAGACTATAGCATACATACACATAATATTAACACGCATGTACATATAGTAAACACACTTTATAAAACACGTTTTGTGACGAAATGACAAATTCATGTACATAAATACGGATTTGAGTATACACATACACATATAGATAGAAACTTATAAAGACAAATATATTATTGCACTAAGGCGTATTGGTATAAGAATACAAACATGCACATATAGATCTAGTCTTGTGTGTTTCTGAGATGAAATAGTACAATGTTGTAAGTAACGACT
The DNA here is from genome assembly GCA_020796225.1 of Arion vulgaris. Lineage (NCBI taxonomy): Eukaryota > Metazoa > Mollusca > Gastropoda > Stylommatophora > Arionidae > Arion > Arion vulgaris. The sequence continues at coordinate 45,255,057 of CM036761.1, forward strand.
GATGAGGAATGTGTATGGGACTATCAATCAGTGGCTTATATGTCATATGTGCTAGACCTTCTGCGCACGCCTAAACTTATAAAAATGCAGTGACGGCTCGTGATCATTTTTGTTGGTGGGGCCAGACACACATTTTCGGGGAAACCATGATGCTTTGATTAAGTCATATTTTAATTTATTAAATAATAAATTCACGTTATATATTTTTGGTGGGCCCAGCCCCATTGGCTTAATAACGACCGCTACTGTAAACATGTATTTTAATCATTAAAAGACAAGTTTTTCGTACTACTTTTGACGCTTATAAGCAACCAGTTTCGCATTACGATTATTCAATGTGAAAGCTTTGTTTTATACTGAAAGAATTGTTCATGCTAGTTCACTTACTATTTGTTGAAAGCATCGAATCCATTAGTGTATAGTGTGAAATGTAAATGATGCAATTAAAAGCAAAACTCCTTCTATTTGTTAATATTTTGAAAAAACACAATTGTACATTAGAGGATTTTTGACAAACACATTTGCATCCAAAACTTTACAAGACAGATTGCAACTATAGTCCGTTTACAAATGTTTGCCTTCAGTCAAGTTCAATTTTCTCAAAAAGTATCTGTTGCATTGATTTGAAATTTTGCATGCAGTCTTATATTTACGATGACCAAAGGAATATGTCGTTAACAGGTTGAAATGCAGCTCAGATTGTGCATATCGGCGAATTTTTTTGATGTTTTGCGAAAACTTTAGCAAAGCTATGCAAAAGAACTAATTTTACAGTGATACACTTCATATAGGTTAAGGATGTCATCAAAGGCGGATCCCTATTCATATAGTGATGGTGCCATGTATATAATTAACATAGACATATAATTAGCATAGACATATGGAAGAATTATAAAATAGAAAATGACTGAAGTATGACAATAATATATTTCTAACCTTATTCTGTGTACTGAGTCCAGTAGATTGATGATTGTTCTAGGTTGAATTAAATGCAAACAATCCTTTTTCAAATATTCATCTTCTTTCAAGACATGGTCCTCACATTTTATCTAGTAAGCTTTATCAACATTTGATAGCGCAGCGTGGGTTAGTATCTTGACGTCAGACAATTTGAATGTAGTATTTTCAGCTGCCACTTGTCCTTTAATTTTAGCCCACAAGCTCTATTGGGTTTAAATGTGAATGGTACGGTGGAAGTCTCAAACACCTATGACCATGCTCCTCTATCAACTTGTCAATTTGAAATTTCGTTGACTTTTGTGTCTGCTTTACAAGGGACAACAATTCTGGTTTGAAGTAAGTTTCATTGAACGGAATATTTTCTTTGATGAACCACATCTTTATTGCGTCTTTTGTGCTCGATGTCGTAGGTATTTTGTCTTCTTGTGATATAACACTGTGATATGATGCATTGTCCATTATGAGATAAGATGGTCTATCTAAAGATGGAAGAACTGTTTTCTCAAGCCAATTTCTAAATAGTTGGCCATTCATCTCTGCGTGATAATCCCAATTGTCTGTAGACTTTGAAACGAAAACGAGTTCAGCATTCTGCAATAACCCATTATGTCTACTACCACCGTGGGCTATGACTAAACGTTGTCATTTACTACTTGGTACATATCGCTTTATCCTTCCATCTACTGACTGCCATTCCTATGCATTGGCGTGATGTGCATTGATCCATGTTTCATCCAAATACACAATATCATAACTTTCTCTGCGCATTTATCTTACTTCACGTAAGTACTTGCTTCTCATGACTACTAAATGCGGCTGCTCGCAAATAAAATTTCTTCCACTTGTATACTTTCTAAAGGTGAAGCCTAATGTCCTTATAACTTTCCACAACGTACATTTAGATAACTCAATGTCATTGTTCTTCCTTAAACAAGTCTGCAGCTTTCTTACAGTCACTGTTTCTTTGCAATCCAACATTTTCACAATTGCTCGTCGTATAACCTCCTTGTCAAAGCTATCTACAATTGACTTTCTACCAACTATTTGCTTATTGTTTGGAGGGTTTATTCTTGATTCATGCATCCATCGACGAAATGACCGTTTACACAAACCAAAAGCATGCACTGTTCTCTTTTCGGGGTTTAAAATAGATTGATAAAGTCTTCTTCCACGATCAGCTTCTCGACTAAAATATAAGTACAGCTTCATTGCAATGCTTTGAAGTGTGCAAAATTTTATTTTCAATCCCATTCTGTAATATGCAAAAGAATCATCCAACGTTTCTGGTAATGGTTTCTGGTAAAGTAACCCACCTGTATAGACTTTACCTCTGAGCATATCCGTTCCAAGTGTGACACCAGCTTCTAAACGGCAAAAAAAACGTGCGCACGAAAAAATATGTTGTTGACCACAGAAGTTTGGGTGTGAAGCTGTAAAATCTTTTAAAATGTGTCCTTTTACACTGATAAGAGTTTTATATACCCCATATAAACAAACATGGAAATAAGCTGTACAATCTACAAGACAACAAATTTTTTGTTTGGTCATTCATATTTCAAGTTTGTAGGCAAAATTTCATCATCGTAGTTGAAATGGTTGCAGAGTTATAGATTTTTAAACATGGGCAAACATTTGTAAACGCACTACAGTGAGGTATGAACGGCTTTGTCGCCACGAGTGAATTATACTGCCATTTTGTCATTTCACAAGATTAACATATTTCTTGGATTATGAAATGGAAATATGTCACCACGAACACTAAAATAGCATGTTCCAACCATTTCTCCCAACATTATGAATCAGTGCCAAACCGGACGCGACATTCAACGAAAGAACAAAAAAAGCCGGATAAGAGATGTAGGTCTAATGAATTTTAAAAGAAGGGGCCCGGTTTAAAAAAATTCGGTGGGGAGATGGGTGCCATCTGTTTTTTCCACAAGAAAAAAACAAATGGTTGGGCAGACAGACTACCAACAACAATGCTCCAAAAAAAAGGGTTGTTTGATAAATTGATAGAAAACAAGGTGCCCACAAAAAGATGGACATAGAATAAAGAGGCATGAAGCCTGTTTATGAATTTTAAAAAAGGTTTGAAATTTTTTCCCCCTGTGGGGCAAACTGGGTGGAAAATGAAAGAAAATGGTTCGCTGTTATTAAGTTGGCACAAAGCCAGCAAAACTAGTCAGATACTTTTAATAAATTGGGGAAAAAAAAAAAAAAAAAATTAAGGATAAAGTTTTAACCTGACTTTTTTTTAAAAAAAAGGAGAAAAATGTTAAACATAAACAATTCTAAATATGATTAAAATTTTTAAGATTAAAAAATTATTTCAATAACAAATATTTTGAAAAAAAAAAGAAAAAACCCCAACAATTCAAATTTATAATTATAAACTAAAATATTATAAAAAATGTTCTGTGTTAATGCCATTTAATAACAATATTTTTATAGATGATTAAATCCAGCACATCTAATATCCCCCCGGTGGTTCCCGGGGACCAAATTGGGGTTTAAGTATAGAACCACTTTTTCCCCCAGCTTGCAAAGGGACTGTTGTTGGGGTGGGCAGCACCCCCTGAAAAAAGCACTAGATAGCTGAAAACAAACCCGAATAATGGGAGCTCGCCACCCAAGGGAAGAAGGACGCCCAAAAAGGGGCAAAGAAGAGACCCGGTGACGGGAGGGAACGGAATGCAAGAAAATGGGGGGAGTGTGGGTAGATCTGGAAAGGATGGCCCTTGGATATGCGGGCTTGGAAGGCCTTTTTGCGGACCTATGCCTCCCTAGGGGAAGGGGGAAGAAGAAGACATCTTTATCCCGGATCAGAAATGATACTGCAAAAAAAACAAAAAATAAACCAAAATTAGAAAACGACATTTTTAATTTAAAATTTTTTTTTTGGTAAAAATTTTTTTAGGTTTAAATAGAGTGAAACAAAAAATATATCCCAAAAACACATAGATTCAGGGTTGTCCCACGTTATGATAGCGTAAATACAAGTTATCTAATATAATTTGCGTAATTAAATAATTAAAGAACCCCCCCGAAAAGGGTTTTTTTAAATACGAAAAAAACTTAAATATTTTCCCCAATTTAGTTGCCGGCATGTTTTTATGATAAACGCATTGTGTATGCCCGAAATTATTAAAAAAAAATTAAATTTTTTTAAAATAATTGTAAAAAATTCATGTGCAGGGATTTAAAAATTATGAAGTGTAAGAACCCCAAACTTGATATGATGTACATATCACCTAGCTATAGCGTGAACCTCACTTTTTGTCTAAACTGTATATAGCAGAATATTGTTTTTCTAATTTGAAATTTTTTAATTTGGAAGGGTTACATTCAAAATCCATATCTAAAAAACCCAAATTTGGGAGTTAGACATTTTTGGAGGTTCACGCTATATATGGGTGATATGTAATCATATCAAGTTAATCTTGATTTATATGTTTTTGAAATCACTACTGAGGGGTTTTACAATATATTTTAAGATAATTTTTAAATAAATAACTCATACACTAATCGTGTTATCATCGAAAACTGTTATGCCTTGAAGTTTTTTCAATTTAAAATACAACCTACGGGGTGGTCTCCCTTAAATATACAACTAATCACCCCAACGTACATTCAGAGGTGTGTCCCTGCGTTATGATCAGCGTGACAAATAAATTATGTAATATAAAGTGCATGAGATGAGCATACAAATATATGCAACCAATCACTCACACATAGACTCGGAGTGTGTCCTGCGTTATCAGCCATACACGTTAAATATAAAGTTTCCCAGCGTCACAGGTGGTATGGGGGTGTGTTGACTCTGATAACGATTATGTCAATGCTCTTTAGATTTAAATACAAAATAGTATAGTTTGAGCAGCCGCGTCGATATTGATAACTGTGGGCAGTGGAGTAATGGTATCCACACGATGTGGGACAGTCATGGGGTGGACATTGGTTGGGGTAGTAGTAGTGGCGATAGTGATGAGGTTTGGAGGTTGTGGTTTAAAGGGGATTCACAGCGATGGTAGTGAGAGGGAAAGATATACTAGTGATAATTAAAGTGACAGCAGTAATCGTAATGGTAGTATTAAAGGTGGTGGTAATAATTATGATGGGCAGTTGTAGTAGTAGTAGTAGTTGCTGTAGTAGTACCAATGTTAAAAGGTTCTGCGTATGAGCAGAAACATGGCGAATGACTAAAATAATAACGCATAAATTGCAAATATTCAGCAACTGGTGTCTGCGCAGAATAGACCTGTATCAATTCCTACCTGAACTTCAATTATATCTGTATCAATTCCTACCTGAGCTTCACCCACATCTGTATAAATTTCCCTACCTGAGTTTCAGCTACACCTGTATCAATTCCTACCTGAACTTCAATTATATCTGTATCAATTCCTACCTGAGCTTCAGCTACACCTGTATCAATTCATACCTGAGCTCAGCTACCTGTATCAACTCTTACCTGAGCTTCAATTACGCTTATACCAATTCATGACAGAATTACACCTGTATCAATTTCTACCTGAACTTCAATTATATATGTATCAATTCCTACCTGAGCTTCAGCTACATCTGTATCAATTCCTACCTGAGCTTCAGCTACATCTGTATAAATTTTCTACCTGAGCTTCAATTATATCTGTATCAATTTCTACCTGAACTTCAATTATATATGTATCAATTCCTACCTGAGCTTCAATTATATCTGTATCAATTCCTACCTGAGCTTCAATTATATCTGTATCAATTCCTACCTGAGCTTCAATTATGCTTATACCAATTCATGACAGAATTACACCTGTATCAATTTCTACCTGAACTTCAATTATATCTGTATCAATTCCTACCTGAACTTCAATTATATCTGTATCAATTCCTACCTGAGCTTCAGCTACACCTGTATCAATTCCTACCTGAGCTTCAGCTATATCTGTATAAATCCTACCGAGCTTCAGCTACATCTGTATCAATTCCTACCTGAGCTTCAATTATGCTTATAGAAAAAAGATGGAGGCTGCAGTAAAACTTTGAAAAATAGCTAAACACGTAAACACAAGGTACTACAGTTTTACAAAATACATAAACAGTGACGATAAACAGCAACGTTTCGACCAAAAGGCTTTTTATCAAGCAAACAAACAACAAGAATGACGAATTTGAGGAACACTACAAATGGACGATTACATGTGGAAACATAACCTATCTAATGAAAATCTGGAATAAACAACAACGAAATGGTGCAACACAAAACCGAAAGGGGAAGAAGAGAAACAATAAACAATATAGTGATAAATGACACATATAGAGCAAACAAAATTATAGATAACAAGGCACAAGATAAGACAGTACTAGAAGCATAGGAATGTAATGCTTTGGGAGCCCCAAGAGGTCGGCAAAGTGCCATAGAATGAAAAAAACGGTTCTCCAGGGCATCGACTGCATCATCGGAGAACATGATGGGATGGCTGTGACCTGGACACGTAAACCTGAATGGCCAGTATCGTTGAAATGGGGCCACAGGAGTCACAGAGCATTGGCGAATATCGCGCAAGTGTTGGGCGAATGGGTCACGAGCTCTTACGGTTCCGCCAATATAGGACTTTTTGCATCGTTGCGGTGATGGCATAGATGATATTGCGGACTCACACGTGAAACTGTCTTGAATGGCATACGTCCCTTGGAAAAAGAGACATGGGGTCTATACTATGCACATGTATTACAGCGCCGACGTCCGCACTGAATGGTCCCCAAAGTGACTTGGATATTAGGCTGAGGCGACTGTGTACCAACATATCCTGAGGCTTCTGTCCCGTCGTAAGCCACCAAAGGATAGTTTTGGGAAGACTGAACTTTCTCAGGATCAGACTGAAGAATAGGAGATGATGGAATAAGACCTTTTCCAGGGAACTATGAGGTGGAAGTTAAGATAAGTTTAACCCTGTCGAATTGGGGGGTTTTTGTATGTGAGAAAAGGCCTCCCGGCGAGAATTAGCCTGAACCCGATGCATGGCAGATTAGCACATTCTCCGGGTATAGGCGCTGGCGGAAGAAATCCGGCATCTCGTAGGGTCTATCAAGAAAAAACGTCGTCCTCACTACAGAGGCGACGAAGGGGTAAGATGAGAGAAAAGGGAAAGAGTCACGACAGGCCTGGGGATGGGAAGAGGTATACAGAAAGCTATTTTATCAGTAGGCTTGTAGTATACTGATGTAGTGATAGTGGATAGGCTGATGGTGATAGTGATGTCAAGAAAATTGACACAAGAGGTAGAGATGTAGAGGTGCCGAATAGCAGGATTGAAGGCATTGATGAAGGTGATGAAGAGTGATAAATCGGCTTCAGACTATCAGTACTCCCAAAACAATCATCGATGTATCTATGATCACGGACGGAAGAGGCCACATGGGTGTTCCATCTAAGTGTTCAAGATGACCCATGAATAGACAAGCGGGTTTGTCGGGAAAGGGGAAAGGGGAATAGGTGGAGACAAGAGGGTTAGTTCTCCTGTCGAGAAAAAATGGAAGCGAGTCGTCAGAATGAGGTATAGAGGTATACAGTGAGCAGACATCAAGGAGGAAGAGGCGATAAGTCCTGCCAGGCAACAACTTAATAGAAGAAAAAAAAGACAAAGTGTGGTTAGTATCTTTCAAGAATGAAGGTAGTGGGGTGACTATAGGATTGAAGATACTATCAAGGGAATTCGGAGAATGTTCCGTAGGACAAGAGCAAGCAGAAACAATAGGCCTACAGTTGTGAAGTTTATGAATTTTGGGAGCATATAGAATGCGGGTTTGCCCAAACAACTGTCGATGACACATAGTGATGATGGCCGGTAGGAAGGTCTTTGGAGGCAATGAGGTTCTTGATGACTGTACGGACCCCTTTCTATTGTTGGATAGTGTACATCGAAGGAATATTATTGTAGAATAGGGGGTTACGTAGTTGGTTGGCCTTCCTGAGGTATAGTTCTTTACTCCATACGACTATGGCACCACCTTTATCAGGGTTTTTATAACAATGTCATCACGTCGACGGAGGTGTGATAGAGCACGAAACTCGGACGCTGACATGTTAGAACGCCCTAGGCGTTTAAAGGGGGGAGAAGTCCAATGTCGTATAAGTATTCCTGATGTAGAGATCAAGAGCGTTAGAGGCATGGTTAGAGGAACCAACTACGTAACACCTATTCTACAATAATATTCCTTTTGATGCTACACTATCCAACAATAGTAAGGTCCGTACAGTCATCAAGAACCTCATTGCCTCCAAGACCTTCCTACCGGCGCATCATCACTATGTGTCATCGACAGTTGTTTGGGCAAACCAGCATTCTATATGCTCCCCAAAATTCATAAACTTTACAATCTGTAGGCCTATTGTTTTTGCTTGCTCTTGTCTACGGAACATATCTCGGAATTCTGATAGTATCTTCAATCCTTAGTCACCCACTACCTTCATTCTTGAAGGATACTAACCACACTTGTCTGTTTTTTCTTCTATTAGTTGTTGCCTGGCAGGGCTTATCGCCTCTTCCTCCTTGATGTCTGCCTGCATACCTCTATACCTCATTCTGACGGACTTCAAGCTCCCGTTTTTCGACAGGAGAACTAACCTCTTGTCTCCACCTGACTCTCCTTCGTCTTGCTGAATTTGTTTCCCTAACTCCTTCGTTAATGACCAGTTCTTCGAACAGATTAGTGGGTCGCCATGGGGACTAAAATGGACCCAGCTTATGCTTGTCTATTCATGGTCATCTGAACATAGTATGGAACACCTATGATGGCCCTCTTCCGTCCGTGTATCATAGATACATCGATGATTGTATTGGAGTTACCGATATGTCTGAAGCCGATTTATCACTCTTCATCACCTTCATCAATGCCTTCAATCCTGCTATTCGGTTCACCCCTCACATCTCACCTCCTTTTCAATTTTCTTGACATCACTATCACCATCAGCCTATCCACTATCACTACATCAGTATACTACAAGCCTACTGATAAAATAGCTTTCTTTATACCTCTTCCCATCCCCAGGCCTGTCTGACTCCCTTTCCTCTCAACTCTTTCGCCTTCGTCGCCTCTGTAGTGAGGACGACGATTTTCTTGATAGAGCTAACGAGATGCTGGATTTCTTCCGCCAGCGCCTATCCCGAGAATGTGTACATTTTGCCATGCATCGGTTCAGCTAATTGCCCCGCCAGGGGGCCCTTTCTCATCAAGAACCCCCCAAATTTTGACAGGGTTAAACTTATCTTAACTTTCCACCCTCATAGTTCCCTGGTGAAAAGGGTCTTATTCCATCATCTCCCTATTCTTCAGTCTGATCCTGAACACGTTAGTTTTTCCAACACTATCTGGTGGCTTACAGACGGACAGAAGCCTCGGGTATGTTGGTACACAGTCGCCTCAAGCCCAATATCCAGTCACTTGGGCACCATTCAGTGGACGTCGGCGCTGAATACATGTGGCATTGCAATACAGACCCCACTGTCCTTTCCAAAAACTACGTTGGGGCCATTCAAGACAGTTTCACTGTGAGTCCCAATATCATCATGCCATCACCCGAAAACGATGCAATAAGTCCCATATTGGCGAAACCCGGGAGAGACTTCAGTGACGATCGCTTAACACTTACGCGATATTCGCCTCTCTGTGACTCCTGTGCACTCATTTCAACGATACTGGCCATTCAGGAGTTGACGATGTCCCGGTCACAGCCATCCGATCATGTTCCTCCGATGATCGCAGTCGATTCGCCCTGGAGAACCGTTTTATTTCATTCTATGGCACTTTGCGACCTCTTGGACTCAACGCATTACATTCCTATGCTTCTAAGTACTGTCTTATCTCGTGCCTTGTTATCTATATGTGTTTGCTCCATATATGTGTCATTTATCCACTATATTGTTTATTGTTTCTCTTCTTTCCACTTTCGGTTTTTTGTGTTGCACTCATTTCGTTGTTCGTTTTTATTCCCAGATTTTCATTAGATAGGTTTATGTTTCCACATGTAATCGTCCATTTGTAGTGTTCCTCGAAATTCGTCATTCTTGTTGTGTTGTTTGCTTGATAAAGGCCTTTTGGTCGAAACGTTGCTGTTTATCGTCACTGTTTATGTATTTTGTAAAACTGTAGTACTTTGTGTTTACGTGTTTAGCTAATTATTCTTATACCAATTCATGACAGAATTACACCTGTATCAATTTATACCTGAGCTTTTATACCTGATACCTTTATTATTTTGTTATTTGAACATAAATGTCTCTGTGGCTAAGTGGTTACGCGCTTGCCTTGCGAGTCGAAGGTCTCTGTGGCTAAGTGGTTACGCGCTTGCCTTGTGAGTCGAATGTCTCTGTGGCTAAGTGGTTACGCCCTTGCCTTGCGAGTCGAAGGTCTCTGTGGCTAAGTGGTTACGCCCTTGCCTTGCGAGTCGAAGGTCTCTGTGGCTAAGTGGTTACGCGCTTGCCTTGTGAGTCGAATGTCTCTGTGGCTAAGTGGTTACGCGCTTGCCTTGTGAGTCGAATGTCTCTGTGGCTAAGTGGTTACGCCCTTTGCCTTGTGAGTCGAATGTCTCTGTGGCTAAGTGGTTACGCCCTTGCCTTGCGAGTCGAATGTCTCTGTGGCTAAGTGGTTACGCGCTTGCCTTGTGAGTCGAATGTCTCTGTGGCTAAGTGGTTACGCCCTTGCCTTGCGAGTCGAAGGTCTCTGTGGCTAAGTGGTTACGCGCTTGCCTTGTGAGTCGAATGTCTCTGTGGCTAAGTGGTTACGCGCTTGCCTTGTGAGTCGAATGTCTCTGTGGCTAAGTGGTTACGCGCTTGCCTTGCGAGTCGATAGTCGTGGGTTCGAGTCAGGGCCGCACCGTTCTATTCACCAGTGCATTTTTTTCCCAGAGACCACTAGGATTCCTGCTGGAGCTACGAAATGCGTGTTTTGTGTGATAATCTCGGCAGGTGGCGCGTTATTTCTACGGAGAGGGACACAGCCATATGGGGTAAAACCCGGTGCAATGAAGTCAATCCTTCGGTTTTAAAACCCTTTAAAAACCTGAACTTCGTTTACACCTGTACCAATTCTTATCTGAGCTTCAATTACATCTATATCATTTCATATGTAGCATTAGCTGGAGAACATATACGTTCATTGTGTTCATATTGGATTTATAATAACGAGACACAATGGTGGAAGAACATGATCTTCATATCCCTGGATTTTGTTTACAGAGATTTAGTAGGTAAACAACAGAGAAATACGTGATGACGACGACATATGGGTTCTCACAAATTGAATTATTATTTATTTTGTATTGATCTTTGAACATCTGGATAAGTTTGTTTATTGACAATACGATTTGATTTCGTGGCTCTTTCGACACACCCATAAGTGCTTATTTTCTTTCAGCAAACAATGAAGGAAATGCAGTCTGAAGGTATTAGGGTCTTGTTTACAATACACGTTTCACAGCAATAAATCAATTTGGGCGACCTACTCTTGACACGTTGAATGTGCATTCCTGCAACCTCACTAACCGTGTACCATCATGAAAAAATTCGCAGTATCAACCACTGTTATTTTATTATTTTAATTCCTGCAGTATTAACCACTACCATACCATCATCTAAATTCCTGCAGTATTAACCACTACCATATCATGATCATTTCTCTCTCTCGATCACCGGCCAGACCGATGTACCAGACCTCCCCATAAATTCTATTCATGTGGAAATCTGATTCATGCAGCCTTAGCATTGGTGTGTTTTACGTCACATCTTCAGCACCATTTGGAGCTCCGGTGCTTATCCGTCGACGATGTGTCCGGTTTCAGCCAGCGTTTACTCGGTACGCTCTCCGTTATGTAGCCATCTAGTGTTTTTACGGTGTGGGGTAGCTAGCCCCACGTCCAACCTCCTTAGTCGCCTCTTATGACATGCATAGCAGGTAACAGTGGTTCTATTCTTAACACCCCAATTTGGGCTCCGGTAACTACTCTGGCGATATCATCATCTAAACTCCTGCAGTGTTAACAACTACTGTATCATCGGCAAAATTCCTGCAGTATTAAAACTACTGTATCATCGGCAAAATTCCTGCAGTATTAACAACTACTGTATCATCGGTAAAATTCCTGCAGTATTAACAACTACTGTGTCATCGGTAAAATTCCTGCAGTATTAACAACTACTGTATCATCGGCAAAATTCCTACGATATCTACATTTTCTGAAGCAGATAATCCTGTCACATGCGTATCCAACTAAATAAATAAATAACTAGTTAAATACATCTCGTTAAATAAATAACACACTAACTAATTAACAAGCTAGATAACTTACTAACTAAACAGTTAAAGTATTAAATATAACAATATATAATAATAATTCCTCTCGTACCGTTATACGTTACATAGTGCCTGCAAGTAATTTCTCCATACCGCTCTATCCTGGGCAACTCGCTCAATTTCCTCCATGGAAATGAGACCGATATTTCTTGCCTCTCTCGGCAAAGTTCGTTTCAGGGTCTCCTTGGGTCGACATCTCTTTCTTGAACCCTTTGCATCTCACTTCAATGCCTGCTTTGATATTTATTGATCATTTCTCCTCAAGGTGTGCCCAACATATCTCCATCTTCTCTTTCTTATAACAGTTGTCACTAGTGGTTGACCAGACATGTCTCTGATTTCATCACTTCTCCTGAATTCGTTCCATTTTATATTCATTATTTTTCGCAGACATCTATTTTCAAATGCATTCAACTTTCTTTCTATATCTTTAGTCATTTTCCAACTCTCGCTGGCATATGTTAGGATTGATATAACATTTGAATTGAAAATTCGTAATTTAGTTTTAATACTATATAATTTGCAGCTCCATATTTTATTTAGACTTTTAAAAGCTGATGTTGCTTTGCCAATTCGTATCATAATTTCTTTTTAACATTTCCTGTGCAATCAAAATTGCTACCTAAATAGGTGAACTGCTCTGTTATTTTTATCATTTTAGATTCCAGTGTGATATCTGCACTACTTGCCATAGGTGTCTTCATTATATTTGTTTTTTCATAGCTTATCTGCAGTCCAACTTTTGATGCTATAGATGACAAGTTGTCTGTTTTTCTTTTGCATATCTTGGTTGTTTCTACTTAACAAGGCAATATCATCTGCAAAATCCAAATCTTCTAGTTGACTATTTTCTACTCAATCGATGTCAGTTAATTATACAAATATATCCAACTAACATAATTAACGAACTTAATTAACTAACTACGCACAAAAAAACTAACTAAATAGCAGAGTAATGAACAAAATAACTAGCTATCTAACTAAATAGCTAAATAACTAACCTATTAACTAAATAATAAACTAAATAAACAACTAGCTAATATACTAACTAGCTAGCTAAGTCATTAACGAAATAAGTAAACGACACATTTATTAACTTCCGTAATACTTAACTAAATAAATAACTTAATAAATAATTTAATAAACCTAACAAAATTTATTAACTAAATAACTAACTAACAGACTTACCAACTAATGCGTCTATGAAGGAATTCCTATTTTGTTGTGTACTTGTATTTAAGTATCTAAATATTATAGCTTAACTTATGCCTCCTATCTAATATTGTCGCGTATTAAGGGAGAGAATACGTGTCATCTACTTCCACGGCTAATATTTTTGGGTAATATATAGTTATTTCCCTTAAATAAATATAAGAGAATCTATATACCAAGTTCAATATTTATATATACAAATATATCGAATATATGTTGAAAAGTAAATATAAAGTTTGAAAAACATAGATGATCAATGTGGAATGTTAAAAGAATGGATATAGTATCAACAGAAATAATACCAACGATAAACAGTACGAAATGGATTACTGAGTAAATTCTAAATTTGATGAACGAAAGAAAAGTAAAACATAGTAACCAACTGGAACACGAGATATTTAATAAAGAAATGGATTACTGAGTAAATTCTAAATTTGATGAACGAAAGAAAAGTAAAACATAGTAACCAACTGGAACACGAGATATTTAATAAAGAAATAAAAAAGAGATGGGACTAGGAAAGGGAAGAATGATTAAATCAAAATGGTAGAGAAAATAGGAACAACTGATATTGAATACAATGAACGAACGCGCACAAATATTTAAAATAAATAGCAGGAAGAAAGATATATGCGACAAGCGAATGTGGGCGGTCATATTGGTGTACTGAAATCTGTGTTATTTGTCATTCTCAAATTTGATCTCGTTTCAATATCTTTTGTAGATCATGTCCGGACATGCTTCTGCTCACATCTTGTTATCTCAATCACAAACCTATGATTGAAGAAGTGTCTTCTATCTATGCTGAACGTGTGTTTATGAACTGATAAACCTAGAATTGAAGAATTGTCGTCTGTCTTATGTTGAACGTGTGTTTATGAACTGATAAACCTAGAATTGAAGAATTGTCGTCTGTTATTAGTATTGGTTATTGGTTACTAAACTGACGTCATTGCACTCCGGGCAAACCCATAGGTGCTCAGTCTCCCCAACAGATATCGAAGAGTATGCATACTGATGGTTCCTGTGGCTCGCTGATTAAACACACCTCTCACTCTGCCTCTCAGGCATCCAGTTCGACTTGAACAAAGGGTAATTCCAAACTGCTTAAATCGCTTGATCGATTCAACATCGATTTTAGTGTCCTCATCCAACAGAGAGTCTCGAAGAGACCGAAGAATATCCCCTTATCCATCTTCAACTCCCCAACAATCGATGCTGTTGATGCAAGCCTGTCCGCTCTCTCATTACCGTAAACACCCGCATGCCCAGGACAGTATATCCACGTAAGCCGCTGGAGGTTAGAAACTTCTATAGACGACATCCACTCATACCGAAACCTGCCCTTCTGGATCTTGTGAAGCATCGACTGAGAGTCAGATACAACAACTGCCCCAGTAAATGAAGTCCCAGAAATCCAATGGAGGGCAGCAGTAACGGCCTCAACCTCCATCCTCATACTAGAAGTAGTTGTCCTGTATGCCCCACTTCGCTCTGCAACAACCCTACCATGCGCATTAGCCAAGAAACCCCAGCCGGATTTCTCACCACGTTGAACCGACCCATCGGTATATACAACAACATCATCATCCCTTGCATTATCTTCTATCAGCTGCTTAACTTCGAGATCAGCCTTCATGTTGCCCCAATCTCTACATTCTCTTCCAAGAGTAATGATAACGTTGAGATAGTTCATCATGCTTCCATCTGTTGGGATCCATTCTTCCCCTTTTGGTAGAGTCGCAACCGTAGTCACCTGGCCAATCGTTCTCTCAGCCTGGGCCATCCACGACATGCCACGCTTGATTCTCGTGCCCTTAACATCATTAGTGTTCCTGTGAAGTGGATGTCTCTTATCCGAAGTAACCCGCATATATGCCTTGGTTTGGGCGATTGCATGACTGTCTTATGTATGAACTGATAAACCTAGAATTGAAGAATTGTTGTTTTGTCTTATGCTGAATGTGTGTTTATGAACCGATAAACCTAGAATTGAAGAATTGTCGTTTGTCTTATGTTGAATGTGTGTTTATGAACTGATAAACCTAGAATTGAAGAATTGTCGTCTTGTCTTATGTTGAATGTGTGTTTATGAACTGATAAACCTAGAATTTAAGAATTGTCGTCTGTCTTATGTTGAACGTGTGTTTATGAACTGATAAACCTAGAATTAAAGAATTGTCGTCTGTCTTATGTTGAACGTGTGTTTATGAACTGATAAACCTAGAATTGAAGAATTGTCGTCTGTCTTATGTTGAATGTGTGTTTATGAACTGATAAACCTAGAATTGAAGAATTGTCTTCTGTCTTATGTTGAACGTGTGTTTATGAACTGATAAACCTAGAATTGAAGAATTGTCTTCTGTCGAATGTGTGTTTATGAACTGATAAACCTAGAATTGAAGAATTGTCTTCTGTCTTATGTTGAATGTGTGTTTATGGTACATCAATGTCACAGTATTGCGTCCAACAGGAAACTTCTTTCAGAAGGTATGAGATAGAGAAGGTATGAGATAGAGAAGGTATGAGATAGAGAAGGTATGAGATAGAGAAGGTATGAGATAGAGAAAGTATGAGATAGAGAAGGTATGAGGTAGAGAAGGTATGAGATAGAGAAGGTATGAGATAGAGAAGGTATGATATAGAGAAGGTATGAGATAGAGAAGGTATGAGATAGAGAAGGTATGAGATAGAGAAGGTATGAGATAGAGAAGGTATGAGGTAGAGAAGGTATGAGATAGAGAAGGTATGAGATAGAGAAGGTATGAGATAGAGAAGGTATGAGATAGAGAAGGTATGAGATAGAGAAGGTATGAGATAGAGAAGGTATGAGATAGAAAAGGTATGAGGTAGAGAAGGTATGAGATAGAGAAGGTATGAGATAGAGAAGGTATGAGATAGAGAAGGTATGAGATAGAGAAGGTATGAGATAGAGAAGGTATGAGATAGAGAAAGTATGAGATAGAGAAAGAGAGAAGACAGCCAGGGTTCACGGCAATTAAAATCCCCCTAAACCCCCATTTCTGGCAAGTTCAGTCGAGTGTGTCTGGTTCAGAGTATGCGAAGGGTTCTGACAAGTTCAGTCGAGTGTGTCTGGTTCAGAGTATGCGAAGGGTTCTGACAAGTTCAGTCGAGTGTGTCTGGTTCAGAGTATGCGAAGGGTTCTGACAAGTTCAGTCGAGTGTGTCTGGTTCAGAGTATGCGAAGGGTTCTGACAAGTTCAGTCGAGTGTGTCTGGTTCAGAGTATGCGAAGGGTTCTGACAAGTTCAGTCGAGTGTGTCTGGTTCAGAGTATGCGAAGGGTTCTGACAAGTTCAGTCGAGTGGGCCTCGCTTAAGGTGTTTTCTACCGATTGTGCTATTTCTGCTCTCCATCGTTTGTGTGAATGACCTTTGGCATTAGGAACATTGTATCTGACTAGTTGTGATTGTTGTGGTGTACTGTTGGGTGGTAATCGTGTTGCATGGCCGAATCATTTGGTTTCTTGTTTCTTAATATAATCTATGGGGGTCTCTGTGGCTAAGTGGTTACGTTCTTTGCCTTGAGAGTCGAAGGTCGTGGGTTCGAACCTCGCCGTTCTGTTTACGACTGCAGTTTTTTTTCAGAGACCCCTAGAGGTATAACAGGTTAACTGGTATAAGGTCCCAGAAATATAAAGAGAACTAATATAGCATCTACCACTAAGTCCGACACCTGACAATCGACTACATTAAATTCACACAAGACTGTCTAAACAACTTATACAATACAAGTTTATTGGTATCTATATATATTGTATATCTAAACTGGTAAACGTACATACATACTCTCTCAACTGATATGAGACCAAAAGTACATAAATAACTTTCCTAAAAATCAATGGTGATATCATTAAGTGCGCTTCTCTACAATTAACATAAAGTCAAGGAACCCTCTGTCGGGTTTTTCCCACATCTATCACAACCTATAAATCAAATACAATAGTTCAGCATCTCCACTAATTATGCAAAGTTCAAGAAATGCTCAGTTGTTGGTTCTCACATCTATCACAACTTATAAATCAAACAACACTAGTTCAGCTTCTCTCTATTAACGGAAAAAAGTTCAAGAGATCCTCTGTTGTGGGTTCTCACATTCATCACAACTTATAATCAAATAACACTTCAAAGAATCCTCAGTTGTGGGTTCTCACATTCTATCACAACTTATAAATCAAACAACACTAGTTCAGCTTCTCTACAATTAACAGAAAAGTTCAAGAGATCCTCTGTTGTGGGTTCTCACATTCATCACAACTTATAAATCAAATAACATTTCAAAGAATCCTCAGTTGTGGGTTCTCACATTCATCACAACTTATAAATCAAATAACATTTCAAAGAATCCTCAGTTGTGGGTTCTCACAACTATCACAACTTATAAATCAAATAACATTTCAAAGAATCCTCAGTTGTGGGTTCTCACAACTATCACAACTTATAAATCAAAATAACATTTCAAAGAATCCTCCTCTATTAACGAAACTAAAAAAATAATCTGTCCATCCTCCACAACTTCTCTAGAGTAACTGTTCTCCTGCCCAAACCAAAAGCTCCCAAACTGTCCCTTCTCTGGCTCAAGATCCTCGATTTTACGGGAGTCCTCGCCTACCTCGGGCTAGAACCTATTTCATGAATTTAACTCCCTACTGGTCAGCAACTGGACTGGTAAACAATTTAATACTAATAGTATTCAAGGACGCCCAGTGCAAAAATAAGGGTCGTGGGTTGACCCCGACTGTACCCCTAATTAGGATAATCAGTGAAACTGTTACAGAGGGACCGAGCCATATGTGGTAAAACCCGGTGCAATGAAGTCAATACTTCGGCTTTAAAACCCTTTAAAAACCCTTTAATATGCTCTATCATGGGTGTTGTTTCTACCAAGTTTCTAATAGTCTCATTTTTGTATCTTACCTTTCCCTTTTCACTAGGTATTAATCTTACCTTTCCCTTTTCACTAGGTATTAATCTTACCTTTCCCTTTTCACTAGGTATTAATCTTACCTTTCACTCTACAACAATTTCATCTTGGTTGTTATAATTCACAATATAGATGAAGACTGCAGTCAAACTATGTAGAATGGCGAAACATGTAATAACAAAGTACTGTAGTTTTACAAATTACAAAAACAATGACAATATACAGCAACGTTTCCACCAAAAAGGCCTTTATCAAGCAAACGACACAACAAAAGTAACGAATGTTACAGAACACAACATATAAACTCTGACAGAGATATTACAACGGTAAAAAAAGAATGAAAATATGTGACTAAAAGTAAAATTACTTGTAATTTATATGGTTCGCTTGCTGAAATAACTCATTTTGACACTGGTAGCACAAAGTTAAGATGAAGATCGTATTGTATAACATTCATTTTGTGTGGAAAAATACCAGTTTTCAATTGTGTATCGGTATTATTTGGCTTGTTTTGGGAGTATGTCGCGTAGAGATTAGATGCTGGTCTCTCGTACCAAAGGTAGCAGGTTCGCTCCCTCGTGGAGCCATCTGGACATATTTCCAGATATCCCTGATCTCAGTGTAGGTGAGATCGAGTTCCTAGTCATCTCTGAGGTGAACGATACAACGTAGGACCCGTGTTCAATTTGAACACGTCAAAGAACCATTGGCATTTCAAAATCGAGAAGAGCAGGCTGGAAAGCCTATGCCCGGTCAAAATTAATTAGAAAATATTAAAAATAAAGTTCCTACAAAAACATCTTCACCATCTTCAAAATTACTTCGGGACCTCGCCGGTGCTACGGTATTCGTGAACCGCAGTTGAGATCTTCCTGTGTATGAGAGAGATTGAAGCACACATGGTTACTCACCGAAGCGCTATGATGATTGTTCTATCAATGAATCAATCAATTATTCACAAGATCCATTTCATTTTCTTTGTTGCATCGTTCCTGTATGTCGATATTGATTCTTTCATTTGCTGATATCGTGCTTCCCAAATACGAGAAATATCCATTGATTCTTTCATTTGCTGATATCGTGCTTCCCAAATACGAGAAATATCCATTGATTCTTTCATTTGCTGATATCGTGCTTCCCAAATACGAGAAATATCCATTGATTCTTTCATTTGCTGATATCGTGCTTCCCAAATACGAGAAATATCCATTGATTCTTTCATTTGCTGATATCGTGCTTCCCAAATACGAGAAATATCCATTGATTCTTTCATTTGCTGATATCGTGCTTCCCAAATACGAGAAATATCCATTGATTCTTTCATTTGCTGATATCGTGCTTCCCAAATACGAGAAATATCCGCGTAGTGTCGGGGCTTGCAAGGGGAGCAAAGAATAGTAACACTGCCATCTACAAGGCATGTCGTAAGAGGCGACTGAGGTAGGAGTCTAGGAAGCTACCTAGTAAATAAAATGCTTTGCAGAAATCGGATGTGCTGGTCTACTTGTGTAACAGTTCAACTGTTATCTACGAATATAAGCGGTCAACCCGAGTCCCGTACTTGCACTTGGCATCCTTGACCAAAATTAGTATTTGAATGACTTGTTTACTAGATCAAATGTTGACCAATAAAATACTCCATCTTGAGCAAAGTGATTTATCCCGGGGTATTCGAGGACTCCCGTTAAGTCGGATATCTCGAGACCAGGGAGAGGCAGTGGGTTGTTTGTTCCTTGGATTTAAGCTAGTTTAGTTATGACTAAAGGACAGTTGAGAATAAGATCTCGAAGAGGTAGGACATTAGGCAGAAGACTTTGAGCGAAGAACATAAAGA
Source organism: Arion vulgaris (assembly GCA_020796225.1). Lineage (NCBI taxonomy): Eukaryota > Metazoa > Mollusca > Gastropoda > Stylommatophora > Arionidae > Arion > Arion vulgaris. The sequence goes on from CM036761.1 coordinate 45,275,350, forward strand.
GAGAGAGAAACTTTACTAAACGACATGATTTTTCTTGCGAAGAAAAATAGAACTTCTCAATCATAGAGGAACATTTGGTGATGTTGCGAATACCCAACTAGAAGTGTTATGATTTCAAGGGGACAATCTCAGAACAATGATTATTCCGAATAGATGACCATATGACCAGATTCCCGATGACCAGATGACCATTTACCAGATGACCAGATGACCAGATTCCTGATGACCAGATACCAGATGACTAGATGACCGGATGACAGACTTTTCAGCAGAGTACTAACCAACTTCGTGTAGACAGAAGTTCGGACGACTTTAGAATTCCTTACGCAATGCGGCTAAGGTAAAGAACTTTTGTAATTTAACTTGTTGTAATATGACTTGGTTACCTTGCAGTGATGTCTTAAAGCATGTTGATTCTTCAGTTAGAGTAGAGAAGGAAGTAAGTTAATGTGAGTTGTTGCTATGGAATTGTGCCTTTAGATAGATACTACGTGTGTCCTAATTAACGATGAAACAGAACTGTTACCTGTGAATCATATTTTATTCTGATGATATAATTTGTATTAAGGACCTAAGAAGGTTCTATTATTGTAATTTTTTTGCTCTCCAGGTGAGAGAGCATTGCATTCCATTAAATAGATATCCGAACCTGTAAACAGTTGTGTGATGTGTTATTGAATTCGTTATCTTTGTGGACAGGAAATTAGTTTATGAAGAGACAGTCCCACGAGTCTTTGATATACGTAGCAGAGATCTGCAGTGCTGAGAAATTTTCATTCAGACCATTCTTAATGGTCCTACCTCTTGAGAAGAGTAATTCTTTTTTTTCTTTTCGTTATTGTTAAACTTTCCTGGGGCCTTGTACTAGGTGAACTACAACAAGGGTCTTTTGGGCATCGTGACCAGCATGTGGTCTGGATAGGGTTGTGGCAATTCCATAGAGCGAGGTACTCACCACTATTTATGATTATACGCCATTCCTTGTTTATGTTATTTTGCGGTCCAGCCGTTTGATTTATTGAATCATAGGTCAGAAGAAATAGTTGTTATAGTAGTGTGTAGTAGTAAATTCCTGGAAATCAGCGAACTGTGAAAACTAGGTCACCAGTAGGCGGTTTATAATACTCGTAGTATAGATAGTATCAAGGATAGTTAAGTACTAATTGTGTATAATTTTTTTCCCCAGATGGTAGAGTTCATTTAGAGATATTTTCTGGAAATTAACCATTGTACTAATCATTAACGATTCTTAAATTGTGTTCTGCAGGTTGACCACTTGCTATTTCAGCTTGGTTTTTGGTAATATTGCATACATATTAATATATTTATGTGGTAAACTGTCAGCATGACAGAAGCAGAGACACCGAAAATGAGATGTAGGTTAGGTTTATTTTTTTAGACGTCTGATATGTTTCAACTGTCATGGGGTGGGGCATTTCGCCATGGAATGCACTAGTAGGAATTATAGAAAAAGCAGAAATTTTCGACAGAGAGCAGGGAGAAGTAGTGCTTTTAGAGACATACGTATTTATGCCATAAATTGTTTTAGGGAAATAAGAGAAGACAAGAAAAGACAGAATCTTGCAGGGACAACTATAAGCAGCAGACGAACCTACGGTGCAGACCTATAGGAGAAATAAGGAGAAAGCAGAAGTACGCAGACATGGAGAGGAGAGTGTGTAGACCCCATCAGTCATTTAAACAATTAGAAGAAGCCATTGCAGTATGGAAGTTCAACTTGACAACGGTTGATAGCAAGAATGAAGAACTGAAGTTGCAGGTCGCAGAATTACACGAGCAAGTAACCGCTTTACAGAATACCTGTGTCGACCTATTAGCGAGAACGTCCGGAAATAGCACCAGCAAGAATACTAGAGTTATCACAGAAAGAAACGAAGAATCAGAAGTAGAGTGGAGAGGGCAAAGCGACTATGACAGTGAAAACGTAACGGATAGCACCAGCAACCTGGCAGAAAGTGACGATGAATCATCCTGGCCACAATCAGAAACTGAGACCCGAGGTACCAAAAGAGGCAGAGGTACTACTTCAGAAGAAACTCGATTAGTAAAGAGGGAGAGACTAGCTTGCATAAAAGGGGTGAATCAAGTCAAACAGAAGACTGTGCCAGCCAAGACGAAGGCAGACTATTTGAGCAGGGCCAATAAGGTGATCGAGAAGAAAGAAGTGGCAGCCGTGGTCCAAGGAGTGAAGGAAACCAACAGAGTAAAGGAAACAGAAACGGCTGACCTTACCCAGGCTGTCTGGGATGAGCTAGTGAAGGCTAAGAAAAGAGAAATCGCAGTTATTAGAGAAAAGGAGAGGGAAATGGCGAAGGCGGGGAAACAGAAGCGAGTATACTATCTAGATGATGAAAGGCATGAGGTATGGATAAAGACAAACAGTTAGATGTAGTACTAGAGATGTGCTCTGAAAACCATATGTGCTTTAGTATAGAGCAAGGTGAGGGAAAAGCTGGAACAAATTAGTAAGAGTAAGGATGTTATCCCCAGAGCCGTTATCAAAAATGAAACTGAAGACAAGGAACAAACTCTTTTGAGTTTGATGCATAAATTTCTGGACAAGATTAATTAGAGGTAGCATACTAGGGAGGTAAGTTATAGGTGACCCATCCCAGGGAAGGGAGGATTACCTGGTCAATAGATTTTATAAATTGACAATCGCGGAGCGATTGGCCGGGAGAAAAGAGGGAAGAAGATGAGAACTTGTAAATAATGTGATTTTTGTTGTTGTTGTATAACCAAGGTGTAAATTGAACGTTGGCCTAGTTAAGTTTATTTTGTGACCATTTCGTGGTATGAAACGGGGAGGGAACTAGAGAATTGCCGAGACGCACGAGAATTGTACATGGAGTTGAGAGCCGTGTAAAGAGAAGAGACTAGAGAAATGGTTTGTTTTGAGAAGATCCGTTAAATATAAATCATGTTTTGTATCTTGTGCCTGGATATTAACTTGTTGTATTTTGTATATTTTTTCATGTACCCAACTTGAGGGGAGAGAATCAGCCACACTTATTGAGCTGAGAGATCCAGTTGAGCTAACCCAATGTGCACCAGGAGTCAGACAGAGAATGTATCATGGAAGGGTCCACCAGAAATGTGGTTCACATGAGCACATTATCTATATTCTCTACATTATCTACATGAGCACCAATCACGTACAAATCATACAGAGTGGTTAACAAGTGGTCAATATGGAGCATTCGAAGAAGAAGATGAAATACGGGTCTTTCACTTGTCTCAGTTGTTGGTTTGAAATGAAGATATTACTCCAATTTGATCATTTAAAACTATTGTACGTTTTGCTACATCATGAATCTGTTAAATATTAAATTTATTTCTCTCATTACTATTACATTTTTTCATTGCATCTTATATAGTTCCGGAAATACAGGTTGATATAACTTTAATACACACACATAAAGCACATAATAAAGTCACATCAAAATTAATCATAATGTTCTTAAACCACTATAATGGAGTGCACCTGACCTAATATTGGCAAAGCAAATAGACACATGCCAGATTGGCTGAATGCTAACTACCAGCGGTTCCCAAACATTGCATTATCGCCGACCACTTTTAAATACATTTTTCTGGCGCGGACAACCAAAAGTTTCTATATATGAAAAGCTACTAACAATGGAGGTATTATCACACCACACCAACAGTCAAGCTGGTTCCAATTTCTCAGACTGTGGGAAATTTCAAATGATCTTTAATTTTGTCCTGTCAAACATTTAGGCTCTGGTCTGGTTCGGGTCTTTTGATTTCGCAACGGAACTAGTTTACCACTGTTTTTATACATGTTTTTACAATTTTATTTTTCCGTTAAAAATATCAAAGATCATAATATTTCTTCAAGCGCTTGAGGACCCTCTGTGAGTAACTCACGGACTCCCATAGGTCCACGGACCCTCAGTTTGAGAAATGCTGATAACAACCATTGCGTGAGGCCAGTGAGTGATCAGAATCATAAACACACAGCTTGACATTAGCTGTAATAGATTAAAAAAAACACATACCACTATTTCTATGCTACATGCCTTCCTGGTATTGTTCTGACCTTGGCTTTAGATCACCCGTTGCTCGTAGCTGATAACATTAGACGTGTTTAGTACTGTTTTTGTGCCGTTTAACGTCTTGATAAACCATTATCCGTGCTGTCTAGTAGAATCGTAGCATTTTAAAAGAGAACAGCATTACATACCAACTTACCACAATCTTGAAACAGAACAGCATTACATACCAACTTACCCCAATCTTGAAATAGCCAGCAATTTCAGTAGAGACAAACAAGAACCAAATTATAAATGCTATCTCCATACTACCACTGTGCTACCAGTGCCAAACATGGGATCCATACTACCACTGTGCTACCAGTGCCAAACATATGATCCATACTACCACTGTGCTACCAGGGCCAAACATGGGATCCATACTACCACTGTGCTACCAGTGCCAAACATGGGATCCATACTACCACTGTGCTACCAGGGCCAAACATGGGATCCATACTACCACTGTGCTACCAGTGCCAAACATGGGATCCATACTACCACTGTGCTACCAGTGCCAAACATGGGATCCATACTACCACTGTGCTACCAGTGCCAAACATGGGATCCATATTACCACTGTGCTACCAGTGCCAAACATGGGATCCATACTACCACTGTGCTACCAGTGCCAAACATGGGATCCATACTACCACTGTGCTACCAGTGCCAAACGTGGGCACTGACAAAAGAACAAGAAAGGAAAATTAGCACATGTGAAATGAGATGCTTGACTAAAGCGGTAAATAAAACATGAAGAGACCATATAAGACATGAGGAGATTAGAACAGTCGGAACAACACCTGATATTAGATGTATTGAAAAAAACAGAGACTCACATAGTTTGGCCACTTGGTGAGAATGAACCCGACTACACCAGTTGCATGAGCGTACAACCTGAAAATAGAATCAAGAGGAAGTGCAGACCAGGAAAAAGATGGATTGATGAAGTTACAGACATCTTAAAATTTCACAATACCACAGCATATCAAGCGACCGAGTGTGCACTATCTCGGAAACCGATCATTAGTTAAACATGCTACGCCTAACGGCAAAAAGTAGAGAAGGACAAAAAGAAAGAAAAAAGACAGAAAGTAGGAATGCATATTTCAACACCGATTTTAGAAACACACTATGGAATCTAAGGTATTAATACTACAATTATATGAATTCCAAAGTTACAAAACTAGTCACTTGCATGAAACCCTTTTGCTTTTTAGAATGAATAGAAGTGTACCGACTCTTTCTTTCTTTTCTCCACTCCTGTTTGTCACACAGTGTCACGATAAGAAGATATTTCTAGAACGGCCTTTAAGTGCGCCTCATAAACAGTTTCTTTCGTGGACTGACTAAGTAAGTAATGTCACAATTATTCTCTATACACAAGACCAGAAGTAGATCAACTAATTAAGTCATCATCAAGTAGCTTGTCCCTTCCGGAACCTGGCTCCTATGACAGCAGTCCCGAAAAACCCATTCTGTGCAAGTTGACCGGCGTTAGCAGCAATCATTCTCAGATCGTCAATGATATCTTGCACCCATCGTCTTCTAGGAATTACTCTCATTCTTCTTCCAGGCACCATTCCTTCCCAAATTATCTTCCCTAGGCACTCATGTCTTTTGATGTGTCCGAAATATTTAATTTTCCTTGATGTTATGCTCTCTAATACCCAACTCTCTTAAATATCAAGCTGTTGCAGAACAGTAGCATTTGTTCTTTTCTATGTCCATGATATTCTAAGTACTCTTCTGTAGCATTTGGATTCAAAGACATTAATGATCTTCTCCGCCGCCTTGTCAATGGTCCATGTCTCACAACCATATATTGCCAAGGGAAAACGCATGATCTTAAACACTTAAGTATGAAATTGAATATTGACAGCTATACAATAGGATAAAAGAATTATATAAAACTGGATAGTTTGGGTGTGTAGGTATAAAATACCTAACTACAAGAACAAAATGACAGAATCATATTTAGCTGTCAAAGTATCGTGAAACTACCAGTGAAAGAGGTTCCTGTAAAGTTAAACCTAGTCAAATGACATTATGTTCTCCCTCTTCTAACATACTCGTCTCAATAGACTAGTTTACATCTGATAACATTTTGTTCAGGAGCGTCTGACTGCAAGGATTAGAGAGCGACCCGTGTTCAATTCACGGTAATGTCAAGGCTTTTTTCTGTTGTGGCATAAAGAAAAATCTTAACCTGAACAGCTTCGCGGTGACTGCACTAGTAATGCGGCCAATAAATTCTTCAAGCTATCGTCCCACCGGTCCTACACAGCCCTAAAAGGTGATACTTCAGGCAGTAACGACAGGTTTATTTAAAGTAACGTTTTGTTAGCTTATTGCTGAACTCTTCTTAGACAAGTTTTTCAGCAATCTTGGTTAGAAGGCAGCTGATAATATAATGTTTACTACTCGTATGAAACCACTAGACTGAGATATCAACTTTGTCAAACGTCAGAGTTTTATTACATAAGTCAACAACTATCACAAATGTCAAGAAGAAATGAGATATCGCATACATAAAGAAGACAACAATAGTGTATAAATCGGAGGGGGCTTAGAAATATTTGGGGCGAATGAGAGCACATGTAAAGCCTTTAAGGGGCAGGTACAGTATATAATGAGAGCACATGTAAAGCCTTTAAGGGGCAGGTACAGTATATAATGAGAGTCGCGGTAGCGTAGTTGTTAGTGAACTCGCTTCTCAAAGCTGGTGGTCTGGGTTCAACTCCCGCAATGTGCGTGGCAATTTTCCCGACCGCGACGGCTCTCAGGTCGACCCACCCTCAACTGGGTACCAGACATGCTCTGGGAAAGTAAAGGCGGTCGGCGTGCTGCTGACCACATCACCCATGTGTGCCGACGGTCAATGAAAAATACAGGCCTAACACTGTGTTGACCTATATACCACGAGGTATGAAAGGATTCCTTTACTTTACAGTATAAAAAGAAATGGTGAATTTCTATTGAAAACGTGTGTTCGAACGAGATCTGAAAGCATTATTATAATATACGTTATTCCGCTCATGTATTTCTGGGGTTATCAAAGAGAGCAAAGAATAGTAACATTGCGACCTACAAGGTATGTCGTAAGAGGGGACTGAGGTAGGGGCCTAGGTAAGCTACCCTAGTAAATAAAAAACATCGGATGTGTTGGCCTACTTGTAGGCGCATAACTGGCACAACGTAAATCGCTCTTAGACACAGATCACATACGGATCACAAAAAGTGGTTAACAAGTGGCCGATATATAGAGTGTTTGAAGAAAAAGAAGATCCATCACTATGATCAAAAGGTTTTTTCTGTTTGCGAAAAACTAAAACCAATGACCTGCACACGCGTAGCGACAGCTTCGAGCAAGCGGCCTAATTCTCTAACAGAATCTCAGAAATGAGAACAAAGCCTTGTGAAAGCATTTTTTATGACAGTTACTACCCCTACTGCTGCTATCATTATTACTTCTACTAATACTACTACTACTGTTACTTCCACTACTTATGTTATAACTGTTATACTACTACTACTGCTACTATCACTACTACATTTTCTTCTTCAACGATTGCCCACTGTCAATTCAGGCGATATTACTACTTCTACTAGTACTACATTTACTACTACTTCTAAACCTTCCAGTTACCAGTGGAACATAAGGCTGCAAAAGTCGTTCTCTACCGAATTATATAAACTGTGTCGTTTTCATAAACTTTTCCACTAAGATTCAACCTCTGTGAACTATTTTACTGTTTGTCCACGGGTATTTTATTAGCCTAAAAACTATTTCTCCTGGTCTGACATATTGAGGTCAAGGATAAGTTTCTTTACAAGTGTAATAATGATAACGGTCTTGTCGAGAATATTATCTGACTACAGACACCATTTTGTTTCACTTAATCAAAGTTACAGTTCATGAACCGGATTTATATTATAAACTCCGTGTAAAAGTGACGTGTGTTGTACACATCGTGTACTGTCATTGTCCAACTAATTGAAAGTTAACTGTTCAAGCGTGTCTTGTTCTGATGAAATCACGACATTGATTGCCGGAGACAAAATGACTCATTTTTCGACATTTCTGTGTTAGGATTATTCCTAGTTTTCGAATACCAGCCAAATCTTGTTTGTTTTCGGTTGCTCTATAACTTTTTAACGGCACGATTTCAAAACCTTCTTCTTCTTCAGCGATCTCTGGTCATGCGCTTAATTTATTGTGGGGACCACAAACTGGGCAGTCAGCTTCAGGACTGTCAGGTTTCCCCAAAGCTTAGTTTTCAGGTCGACTTGGTGTGGCCACATGTTGCTTCTCAGCTCACCCAGGAGAGGACAGCCTTGAAGGATATGATCTGGTGTCTGTTCCTCCTGCCTACACTGGCAGAGAGCTGTTTGACTTATTCCTAGTCTATATAAGTGTTTGTTGAGTCTGCAGTGTTCGGTGCGTAGTCGAAATATAATGACCTGGTCTGTTCTGCTTAGGTCTTTGAGGAAGTCTTTTCCATAATCAAATTCAGTATTTGTCTTCCAGTCTACTGCAGATTTTCTCTGTATTAGGGTTTTAACCTTTTGAAAAGACAGGGGTTGGTAAATTTGCTCTTTGGCACTGCCCTCCTTAGCTAAGACATCGGCACTTTCATTGTCTGCAATGTCACGGTTAGATGGAATCCACTGCAAGTGAATTTCTGCCTTTTCCGAAAGCTGAGCAAGTTCTCTTTTTAGATTTTGTTATGTGCTGTAAGCGGATTTAGCCTCCAGGGCTTGTATAGCTGACAGTGAGTAATACCATGTCCTCCCCTAGATTTGCAAGAATCAACAGGGCAGGGCCGCCAGAAGCTAATAGTGGACCACTTCGTGACAGGGGCTCCGATCCCACCACCACTTGACTGTTTCATATGGTGATGGCACCACAGTTATAATTTCTAAACCAATCTCTGAGAGTTTGTGATTTGTCAAAGAGAGTAATTATAACGAGGTGTCGTTTACACCAGTTCTTTCTTTCTTATTTCCTTTAAACACTGTTCAATCGAATCTGACCTGATTATTCTGTGTTCTATAGTCGACGCTGTTTAAAAAAAGACATAACTTAACCCCTTCACCCTTCAGAGCTGATATACTGTCTCGAGATATTTTTGAAGATGCCTCAAAGCCGATATGCAATCTGGCCAACAATGGCGGAATACGGGAGGGCCATTCAGAGTCAGAACGGTTTGATTCTGAACACGACTTTGCTAGCGCATTCTCGCCATGTTTGGTCGGGTATTTTCCGGTTTCGTTCGCCAAGCTACTGAGTTAGTGCTTGAGCAACGCTGTGAGCTGTGACTGTTACGTGGAATGCTTTTTGCTGTGTCAACCGTGCGTTTGTTGTGTGTATTCAGAAAATGGCGGACAGCGGTTATGACGTACAAGTTCAATCTGCCGTATGCAGTTATATTGCGAGTGCAGAAAGCTGGATTTTGCCGTGATTGATGTCCCTTCGACAAGAATTGCAATTCAAGTGATGAACAGTTTTATGTTGCTACATTCGCGACGGCCATATGCATTTTATGCGGTGCAGGTTACTTTTTGTGGCGGTACGCGGCTGTTTCATTCTGGAATTAGTTCACACAGGAAACTTTTCACAGGTGTTAGCATTTCGTGTGATATTCATTGGCACAGGAACGGAGCAATTATGGGGTAACCCGTTGCAGTGAAGTTGGAACCGTACTTATGAACTATGAACTATGAACTATACTGTCTCGAGATATTTTTGAAGATGCCTCAAAGCCGATATGATAACTAATTCAGTATACAATGTAATATGCATGCGTCCGGTGGTAAATAACATTACGGAATGAAAGGGTAATTAAGGAAGCTCTATTTCTGGAGGGCTATTTGGTTACATTCTTAAACCGTCTTAAACCGTAGTAAGAAATGGTTTTGTGCTTCGAATCTTGTGTTTAGTAATATTTCTTTTTTCCGCTCAGTGATTCTAAAGAGCTTTTATAAGAGTCATCGAGTGAGCTTCGTGTATAGTGTTTCATTTTTATTTCTTTTTTCCGCTCAGTGATTCTAAAGAGCTTTTATAAGAGTCCTCGAGTGAGCTTCGTGTATGGTGTTTCATTTTTATTTCTTTCTTTATTTTACGATCCAGAAGCACTTGAGCTTTTAGCTCTTGCTGTTGCCATGGACATTGTACCCTTCGGTTCGGTGCCATGGACATTGTAACCTTCGGCTCGGTGCCATGAACATTGTAACCCTTCGGTTCGGTGCCATGGACATTGTAACCCTTCGGTTCGGTGCCATGGACATTGTAACCCTTCGGCTCGGTGCCATGGACATTGTACCTCTTCGGTTCGGTGCCATGGACATTGTAACCCTTCGGTTTGGTGCCATGGACATTGTAACCCTTCGGTTCGGTGCCATGGACATTGTAACCCTTCGGCTCGGTGCCATGGACATTGTAACCCTTCGGTTCGGTGCCACGAACACCATGAATCTGGTGAACATGTGGCTTTTCTGCCAGCCCGCGGAATTGAACCCGCACTCACAGGAGCTTGTAACCTGTAGTCCAACGTGCTACAAACACGCTGAACAGGCGGGCGTATGGTGTTTCATACAGCCTCTGATATTTTTGAGACCCATCGTGTGCGTGGGTGACCTTTGGCCTTGAATCCATTGTATCTGAATCAGCACCTTTAGGTCCCAGAACATTCAATTTCAGTTTGCGCTTGTTCGGATTTTCCTCTCTATGTCATTGTCTTGTGGTTCACTAGTTCATGTGTCCGAATGTTCTTGAGCAAGCCTTTTCTTGCAATTAATCAATAAATATTGATTGTCTTGACATTCTACAGGGTGTTCAAGATAAAAGCAGCCTGTGAATGGAGCTAATCTGGCATATATGTATGGAAATGTAAAGGTTCAGTTATGACGTAGTATAGGTCAAGGTTGTGTGATGGTGTGTAATTGTAGTGCGGGAAGGGGCGATGAACAAATGTGACGTAGGACAAGCTAGTCAGAACCGGTTTAAATAGTAAATAGACGAGATGCAATGCGTACCTGGCAAATTTCTATTTATCACTGGGGCTGCTTTTAAGTTGAACACCCTGTAGATAGATTTGTTTATCTATGTATTAAGAGACATTCTTTACTTGTCGTTATTATGTTATTACTATGTATTCTTCTAAGAAACCAAATGTCTATTACTTTATAGTATTGAATGAGGCCAAGACACAGAGAAAGCTTATTATCAATATAAGAAAGAGGCAATCATCATTTTTTGGGACATGTAATGAGAAGGGAAGGCTTAGAACACATTATGACAACCGGTAAAGTCGAGGGAAGACCAAACAGAAGAAGACAGAAAGAGCAAATTTTGGACAGAATGGCTTCGTGGCACCTAAGAGCGTCAACGTCTGAGATGATATTAAACGCCAGGGACATAGATTTGTGGAGATCCATGATCGCCTACACCAGCCGGCACAGCACTTGATGATGATTGACTCATATTTGTATAGCAAATATCAATATAGCTTATGGTTTTATATCAACATCATCCTGTGCCATGCCGGATGACGTAGCCGATGAAAGATCTCGATAAACAGCGGTTCTGAACATCCGTTCCAATGATGATATTTTTCGAGCCGTCAAGTTAAAGTAAAGGAACCCTTTCATACCTAGTGGTATATAAGTCAATACAGTGTTAGGCCTGTATTTTTCATTGACCGGTTCATTGACCAGCACACAATGGGTGATGTGGTCAGCATCATGCCGGCCGCCTTTACTTTCCCAGAGCATGTCTGGTATCCAGTTGAGGCTGGGTCGACCTGAGAGCCGTCGTGGTCGGGAAAATTCCACCCGCATTGCGGGAGCTGAACCCAGACCACCAGCCTTGCGAAGCGAGTTCACTAACAACTACGCTACAGCGGCTCTCGTGAAGTTAAAGACTGTCCAGAATTTTCTCTGTCATTATGTATCATAAATGTAATTACCATATTTTCCCGACCGCAACGGCTCTCAGATCAACCCAGCCTCAATTTGCTACCAGGAAAAGCACTGGACGTAAACGGGCCGGCATGATGTTGTCAACATCATCCATCGAGTGCCGAAGGTCAAAGACTAATACGCGCCTAAACATCGTATTACCCAATATACTTCGAGATATCAAAAAGGCTTTAGACAAAAACGTGGCTTCCGGCAACATAAGACCGACTAGCTCAGACGGGGAATATAACAATTCCTGTTTAATGGGGGCTGGTTTGTGTAAATGTTTGATAGAACACTGTGAGCTTTTTTGCAATTTTACTCAATTTTGTGAGTCCATTGTTATTTATTAATGAAAAATATTAATAATACTGATATTCCTTAGTATTCTTTGTAACATAATATAACCTTTCTTTAACATGTGTTGTTTTTTGTAAATGAATTCGTTGTTATACAACAATACTGGAATGCGAGTGTCACGCAACGGTTGATGTGAATTTTTACCTGAGCCCGCCGGCCTATGTTATCGGAGACCACGAGAAAAAAACCAGATGAAATGACAGATATACAACAATAAAACCGGATAATGTCGTCGTAAATCTGAAGTAGACACATATCTGCTGTAATATGCTTTACAACGGCACACCTCCAGTAAATGTAGTACCAAAGAACGAACCATCATGGCACATTGACTCAGCAATTTTATCATATTGCATTAACGTAACAGCCACATTTTTAGAAAGTACCACACACAGCTTAGACATTACGTTGTACTATCTATATTCATAGCTTGCAGATAGAAGCGAAATTTGTGTACGTTGGACAAATGGATATTCTAAAATATGTTATGTGACTTTATTATTCGGACTTGATTGATAGAAGCTGCAGTGTGCGTTGTTTTAGATCATTATTAACAGGAACTAATGCTAATACTATTAGCTATCAGTGTCTGCGTATTCTAGCTAATTATACTGGAGAGTGGTAAGTTATAAGAGCAAAGTTACTGATACTCATTATTTTGTTTCTTTAGTAATAATATGTGTGTTCCATGATACCACCAGTGTGGTACCAGGGCCCGTAAGTGAAGCAAAGAATAGTAACTCTGCGATCTACAAGAGATATCGTAAAGGCGACTGAGGTAGGGACCTAGGAAGCTGCCCTAGTAAATAAAAACCGTCGCAGAAATCGAATGTGCTGGTCTACTTGTAGGCGCATAACAGGCACAACGTACAATCGCTCTTAGGCTTGGATCGCATACAAATCACAGAGAGTGGTTAAGAAGTGGTCGATATAAAGCGCTTGAAGAAGAAGAAGTGGAACTGTCCATAATTCCAGATATTCTAAGTTCAGTTAAAAAACAACAGGACAATGTTTAAATTTGTTTTTCTTCCTGACACTAGTAGTTTTATTCGTTCTCTCTCTCTCTCTCTGTCTCTCTCTTCTCTCTCGCTCTCTATCTCTCCGCTTTTTAAAACCCAGATTTGGGCATAGGCCCTCAACCAACTCATGCCAAGTCTTTACATCTCTAGCTATCTCCTGCAGCTCTTCTTCATATTGTTGATCTCTGCCTCCAAATCCTGTCTCCATGTATTTCTCGGCCTCCCCTTTTTTCGCTGTCCCTGCGGGCTGGATTTTTACTGTGAGTAGTCTAGTGTGCTTAACTTACACGAGTGTGTGTACATTATGGATCGAAGCCCATACACTGGCTGTGCATGAGATATTGAGATAATACAATAAGGTGTGTTCATTAGTGCATATGAAATGAGTTTGTGCAACCAACAACAGATGGATAGAAATGTGTAAGCAATGTGAACAACACGGATACAAGTTTGGTTCAAAGTTGATTTCAGAACAACCACACTTAACTATAGGTTCTCCCCCAATGAGTTAATTCTTATAGGTTTTCTGTATATAGTCATACATTAGCTTAATGCCTTGTCATGCTCAGTGACACATGGGGGCTTCAGAAGTGGACCCCTTCGAGCTGCTCGCTACCTCGTGCAACCTTCAGCGAGAGCCCCAGTCAAGAGCCGCAACAGTTTACACAACAAGCTTGTATAGGTTTTATTAATCGATGTCGAAATTGTGACAAAATTGGTAATTAGTCACATATTGAATACGAGATATTCTGAGTTTTACGTGAATACATGTTTTACATTTATGTGACGAAATGGTTTAAACCTGAAAAAGGTTTGAAATTCATTGAATCAATGAAGATTACAATAAATTCATAATATTCACTTTAGAAGACAGGAATATTCTTCTAAATCCTGTCTTCTAAAGTGAATATTATGAATTTATAATATTGTCGAATCACTTCTTCGGTATATTTGCCACCATTACGAATGACATGTTCCATTCGTAATGGTGTTAAAAAAACACCATTTCTTTTTTTTTTTGAAAAGTTCTCAAACTTTTGAAAACGTTTGAATTTTTCCCGACCACGACGGCTCTCAGGTCGACCCAGCCTCAACTGAGTACCAGACATGCTCTGAGAAAGTAAAGGCGGCCGGCGTGATGCTGACCACATCCCCATCGTGTGCCGACGGTCAATGAAAAATACAGGCCTAACACTGTATTGACATATATACCACGAGGTATGAAAGGGTTCCTTTACTTTTTTACTTTTTCTTACCTGAGAAAGAGAATAGACTAAATTCGACTAATTTGTTACGCACATTACATTTTATTTTCACCATTTCCAACTCATTGTGACTGATGATTATTCCTGTTCTTATTTATATTCATGGACCGCCCATGTGGTACCGTGGTCCAGCCATGGGAAGTAAAGAATAGTACCACTTCAACCTATAAGGCATGGCTTTTATTTAAAGCCCTCATTTGCAAACGCAATTATGTTACCTGTCAGCAGAGAAAATTGAAACATCAAATCATTTTTCACTGAATCAATCATTGTTCGTTGTGAATAGCTTTGCTGAACATATCTACTTTACAACATTTACCAATATCATTCTCAATATAAAATATCAAACTACAGTATCGCATTGCATCGTTATTATTGTAGAATTGAATACAGAAATGAGCGGATCATTTGGCTATCTTGTTTAGTCTAATAGAATTAAATACAGCAATGAGCGGATCATTTGACTATCTTGTTTAGTCTAGTAGAATTGAATACAGCAATGAGCGGATCATTTGACTATCTTGTTTAGTCTAGTAGAATTGAATACAGCAATGAGCGGATCATTTGACTATCTTGTTTAGTCTAGTAGAATTGAATACAGCAATGAGCGGATCATTTGACTATCTTGTTTAGTCTAGTAGAATTGAATACAGCAATGAGCGGATCATTTGACTATCTTGTTTAGTCTAGTAGAATTGAATACAGCAATGAGCGATCATTTGTCTATCTTGTTTAGTCTAGTAAATTGAATTTGTCTATCTTGTTTAGTCTAGTAGAATTAATTTTCTATCTTGTTTATTCTAGTAGAATTGAATTTGCCTATCTTGTTTAGTCTAGTAGAATTGAATTTGTCTATCTTGTTTAGTCTAGTAGAATTGAATTTGTCTATCTTGTTTAGTCTAGTAGAATTGAATTTGTCTATCTTTTTATTCTAGAGAATTAATTTACCTATCTTGTTTAGTCTAGTAGAATTGAATTTGTCTATCTTGTTTAGTCTAGTAGAATTGAATTTGTCTATCTTGTTTATTCTAGTAGAATTGAATTTGTCTATCTTGTTTAGTCTAGTAGAATTGAATTTGGCTATCTTGTTTATTCTAGTAGAATTGAATTTGCCTATCTTGTTTAGTCTAGTAGAATTGAATTTGTCTATCTTGTTTAGTCTAGTAGAATTGAATTTGTCTATCTTGTTTAGTCTAGTAGAATTGAATTTGGCTATCTTGTTTATTCTAGTAGAATTGAATTTGCCTATCTTGTTTAGTCAGTAGAATTAATTTGCTATCTTGTTTAGTCTAGTAGAATTGAATTTGTCTATCTTGTTTATTCTAGTAGAATTGAATTTGCCTATCTTGTTTAGTCTAGTAGAATTGAATACCGCAATGAGCGGATCATTTGCCTATCTTGTTTAGTCTAGTAGAATTGAATACAGCAATGAGCGGATCATTTGGCTATCTGCTGCGACTAAAGGCACATTGTTCATCAATTAAAACAAGAACTTCTTTCCAGCAACCACCATGGTGGACACCTGAAGTTGCGCAGGCATGGGCGGAAAAAGGATGGCGACCAGAGCGTGGGAAAAAGTCAGAAAATCACAAAATCTCTCAGAGAAACGTGGAAGAGCCCTGACAGAACGAAAGAACAGTCTGACAATACATTTCAAGTAGATTGCAAGAGAAGCCAGGCACATTATATGGGAGAAATTCTGCGTTGAAATTGGAAACGAGCAATCACTAGCAAAATTCTGGAGATTGCATCGCAGCATGAATGGCGGTGGGAGACCTTTTTCAATGCCTAATCTGACTATGGACAGTGGGGTAATCTTGAGGACAGATGAGGAGAGGGTGAGGCGTTCTTGCATAACTTTATTCTCCAGACAGAAAAGAAAGAAAGAGAGGAACGTAAAAGAATGCAGCAGATCGTACACCATGCGCGTGAGATGCAGACTGTCATAGATGACGATACAGAATATATTTCTGTCGATAATATCAAATCAATACTAAAGGCATGCTCTAATACAGCGCCTGGGCCTGATGGTGTTCGGTACAGTCACATAAAATGTCTGGAGGACAAAGATCTTGCTGAATTATGCAAGCTTTTCAATAAGAGTATCTATACTGGCGCTATTCCTGATGATTGGCTTCACAGCTATCTGAGACCCTTGCCTAAACCTGGCAAAGACCTCACAAGCACAAGTGGATATAGGATTATTACCTTGCAAAACACTATCGCTTGACACTGAACACAAACTGCTTGAAAAATTCATAGCCCGTAGAGTTTCAAATATAATGGAGACAAATGGTCTGTTCCCCTTTACTCTCGGCTGCTATCGTCCAGGAAAGGAAACCTGGTGCAATGCAGCGGTTTTTGCATATGATGCGTATGAGTGGTTTCAGATGGGGATGGAAACAGCAACAGCTGCCATTGATTTGCAGGACGCATATAACAATATCTCTTACAACTTACTTATGCAGTCATTAATGGATATGCAGGTGGAGTCACGCTTGGTCAGGTGAATTGCTGCTGCACTTTTTGAACGCACGATATCATTGCGTTGTGGTTCATGGGCATCACAACCACAACAAGTCCTTATGAGTCTTCCTCAGGGATCACCACTCTCGCCAGTCCTGCTCAATGTATACACAGTCGGGGTAACCAACACACAGATGGTCGGCATTGGCAGAACAATGTCGTACGCCGATGACATTCTGGAGTATCGCATGGACAAGGACAGAAATGAGATCTCATCTTCATTACAATGTGAACTGAATAGGATTGGTGACTGGTGCAATGAATTCAAGCGAGTGTGAACCCAGCAAAGGCTTCTCTGACATGGTTCTCTCTAACACTCACATAGTAAAGACACCTACTCCAGTTGTCAGCATGTGTAACAAAGACAAAGAAAAAAGCGAAACACTCAAATATCTTGGTATAACAGTTGACAGAAGCCTGTCATTTAAGAGTCATGTTGAGAACGTAATCCTAAAGGCAAGAAAAGGGCTAACTGCCCTCAAAGTTATGACGGAGGCGGATATTGAACAACGTCTGCTGCTTCTTCTTTATCAAGGACTAGTGCTGAGCGTGGTGGACTATGGTCTTGACCTTCTGACAGTAAGCAGAACATCGCTGGATAAGTTAGACAGGGTCCAAAATGAAGCGATGAGGCTTATACTTGGTTGCACACGGGACACTTCATGTGCGGCAATGCGCTATGTCCTTGGATTGCCAACGATGGTCATCAGACACAAAGTCGCACAGGTAAAAGCTTATCTGAGGGTTTCTACTGACAAAAATCATCCTCTGCACACATCCATAAATGAAAACAAGGGCAGGCGATTGAAGAGAGGCCGATCCTGGATGGCCGAGGCAGAGGATGTTATTAAACAGGTCTGTACTCTAGATGAGCTGAGACATGGTGAAGAATGGATGCCTATATCAGAGGATATGACTGCTTACACCATGGTTGTCAGTACACTTGGGAGACGCTGTAGAGAATGGGCTCCGGGCGTCGTCAATGCGGAGATTCTTGCACTCGTGGATCAGCACTCTCACCCAGATGATATCATTATCTACACCGATGGCTCTGTCAGACGCAGAACCAGATCATCGTGGGCTTATTCAGCACAGCGAAATGGTCGCACACTTCATGAGGACTGCGACGCTTTCGAGACAACGACATCGAGCATGAATATGGAGATCACCGCTGCCTCCAGGGCTCTGTCATGGGTGGCTGAGCAACAGGTTACCCATACGATCATCATATCAGACTGGATGAATATGCTTCAACTGATTGAATCTGGAAGTATGCGTGTGGAATGGGTGGACAGCATTCGGAGATCACATCTCAAGAAAATGACTTGGCTGTACACACCTGGACATGCTGGAGTGCAGGGTAACGAGCGTGCAGACTTTCTTGAAAACAATGCCCCGACTCAAACGGGCAGAAGTATGGACAGAGCAGATATCATCAATGCGGTACGCTCTCAATTATGTGACATGGGCACGTCTCAGACACTGGAACGAGTTAGAGAATTAGGCGTTAAGTGTGGACATGCCAGACAGTGTCGTCTTCGTGGTAGAGAGAAAAGATATAGTAATCAACTTCTCATGGGTACGGTGAGCAAATTGACTTTAGGATGGCTGCTGCAGCGGAGGACAGAGCATGCATGGGAATGCCCAATGTGCCGTGACGTCGATCGCATAACATAACATAACATTTGGCTATCTTGTTTAGTCTAGTAGAATTGAATACCGCAGTGAGCGGATCTTGCTATCTTGTTTAGTCTAGTAGAATTGAATTTGCCTATCTTGTTTAGTCTAGTAGAATTGAATTTGTCTATCTTGTTTATTCTAGTAGAATTGAATTTGTCTATCTTGTTTATTCTAGTAGAATTGAATTTGTCTATCTTGTTTATTCTAGTAGAATTGAATTTGTCTATCTTGTTTATTCTAGTAGAATTGAATTTGCCTATCTTGTTTAGTCTAGTAGAATTGAATACCGCAATGAGTGGATCATTTGCCTATCTTGTTTAGTCTAGTAGAATTGAATACCGCAATGAGTGGATCATTTGCCTATCTTGTTTAGTCTAGTAGAATTGAATACCGCAATGAGTGGATCATTTGCCTATCTTGTTTAGTCTAGTAGAAATGAATACCGCAATGAGTGGATCATTTGCCTATCTTGTTTAGTCTAGTAGAATTGAATACAGCAATGAGCGGATCATTTGGCTATCTTGTTTATTCTAGTAGAATTGAATACAGCAATGAGCGGATCATTTGTCTATCTATTCTAGTAGAATTGAATACAGCAATGAGCGGATCATTTGGCTATCTTGTTTATGTTAAATGATCACATCAGCAACAACTTTTTTTAATAAAATTAACCCGTTCATCCTTCTGATCCGATATACTGGCTCATTGTATTTTTTTAAGATGTCTCAAAACCGAAATACTGACTAACTCAGTATATATTGTAAAGTGCGTACGTCCGCGAGTAGGAAAAAATTACATTGTGAAAGGAGTACGTTTTGTGATTGATCTAGTGATAAAGCTACTAACAAAGTTTAGATGACTACAGGTACTAGAGTGAGGTTCAGAATACTTTCTTTTATTGACATTATTTGTGAGCAGTATCATTTGTTTTAAGTATTCGTTTAAAAATGAACCACCACCACCCCGACACTACTCAATCAATCGCAATAACTGCTCTAAAACAACCCACCCCTGCTCAAAGTTGATCATCACCATCATGAAACATCTTCTTTGCAGAACTTCACTCTCATCACAGCTCGCTAAAACTTCCGTCTTTAGCAGATTCCTATTACTGTCCCTCGTTTGTCAACATTTTCGGTTTTTATCTCCATAATTATTTATTTTTGTTGTTGTAAAATAACCAAGTTGTAAAATACGTCAAGACAACTGAAATAAGGATTATTTATACGTCAAGACAACTGAAATGAAGGATTATATATACGTCAAGACAACTGAAATGAAGGATTATATATACGTCAAGACAACTGAAATGAAGGATTATATATACGTCAAGACAACTGAAATGAAGGATTATATATACGTTAAGACAACTGAAATGAAGGATTATATATACGTCAAGACAACTGAAATGAAGGATTATATATACGTCAAGACAACTGAAATGAAGGATTATATATCGAAGACAACTGAAATGAAGATTATTTAGTCAAGACAACTGAAATGAAGGATTATATATACTCAGACAACTGAAATGAAGGATTATATATACGCCAAGACAACTGAAATGTTATAGATTATATTTTAAAAAGTTGCCCTAATGATCTGATTGTAGATTAAAAAAAGTAAAGTTTTACTACGCGGATAATACAGTGTAAGAACCGTATTTTTCATTGACCGTCGGCGCACGATGGGTGATGTGGTCAACGTTACGCACACCGCCTTTACTTTCCAGTGCTTTTCCTGGTACTCAATTAAGGCTTGGTCGACCTGAGAGCCATTACAGTACAAAAAATGTCACTCCCACTGTGGAATTGAAACCGGACCACTAGTCTTCTTCTTCTTCTATCGTTCTAGGCCTGTTTTAATCATTCTCTTTGTGATATATAAACATCCAAACATCAGAACGTAATGTACATGCACCAACCTTCATCACCTATTTGAGCTCAGTTGCTTATCCTTCGGTGGGGTGTTCGATTTCAGCCAGCTATTGTGTACGGATTCGCTTCTTCCGCTAGTCTTTGACTGTCCCCAGCCAGACCCATAAGGCAATGGGCTGATATTTCTTTCAGGGCAGCGACCCTTAGACGGCCTGCCCTCCCGGGCTTATGAGCGCCATCTTCCCAGCAAACCGGACCACTAGTCTAAGAATCGAGTTCACTAACAGCTAATCTACTGTGGCTTAGATAACTAATAATTGTCTATATTTTCTGAGCTTATATGCTGCCTTCACGTAGACTTACAGATGGAACAGCCAGCGCAGAAAATGAGTTGTTAGTCTAAACATACTGTAAGACATGTTTAGGAATAAATCGGAGCAATTACTAACTTGTCCCATGTGCGATGAAGATAATCATCAAATGGAACAATGTACAATGAAAAGACTTCTACGCGGGGCATTAAATATAGACCTTTCTTTTTCTTACGATATCCTAGATGTTCGATTCATTCTCTTTTTCTTTGTTATATCTATCTTATTTTCTAATGGCAGGTTTTTTTAAAATTTTGATTCAAACTCAGAAGACTATTACTATCAGCTGGCATGAATCTGCTCTGATTTTCTGGTCTCCCTTCTTCTTCTTCTTCAAACGCTCCATATCGATCACTTGTTAACCACTCTGTGTGATTTGTATGTAATCTGAGTTTAAGAGCGATTGTACGTTGTGCCAGTTATGCGCCTACAAGTAGGCAATACATCCGATTTATCGATGCTTTTATTTACTAGGTGGCTTCCTAGGTCCTGCATCAATCGTCTCTTCGACATGCCTTGTAGGTAGCAGTGGTACTAGTTTTTGCTTTCCTTGCGGGCTTGCACACACGAGCGTGTGGTCTACTTGACCAATCAGATCTGATAGAATGTTATTGGTATAACAGATCTGATAGAAGTTATTGATAACAGATCTGATAGAAAGTTATTGGTATAACTCCGATGGGGTACTTTAATAAAGTGGTTATTTTTGTGTGGTAAAATCTTGAGTTACCTGTACGTATGTACAAATATGGGTTTCAGTTGCATAGTACGCATACATTCTGGTCGGAATTATGATGTACCTGTTTTACATACCATAGGGGTATGTATTTACCATATCGCACACTAAATCAAGTCAAAGACTTCACATACATGGGAAGCAATTTTTCAGAAAACGAAAGAATAACTAATGGAATCCAACACAGATGCAACAAAGCAAATCAAATGATAGAACAAATGGCCGATTTTAAAATGCAAACATGTCACCATGAACACAAAAAAGCAATGTTCAACACAATATTTCTCCCCACATTATGTTACCTGTGCCAAACCTGGACACTGACAACAAATGATAGAAGAAAACTAGTCACGACAGAGATGAAGTGTCTAGACAGAATGCTGGGTGTAACAAGAAGAGATGAGAAATGAAGATATCAGGAAAAAAGTGGGTACAACATCAGTGCTAGACTTCATCAAGAAACCACAAATTAAATGGTTCGGCCACATAAGCAGATTACCAACAGACAGTGCACCTCAAAGAGCAATGCTGCCCTGACACAATGCATACTAAGCAAAAGGCCGGCCACGCAAAAGATGGACCTCAGAGATAACAGAGGCGACGAAAGAGACCATCTACGAAGCGCATACAAGGGTCCGTTTTAGAAATCTTTTCTTGGCCTGACGCTGTGAGGCAAACAGGATTCGAGAGAGAAAGAAAGAAAAGGGCATAGCAAGTGCGTATCGTTCTCGACGCAAACCACACATATAAAATAGTGGTTAACTTGGTTGATAAGAACGAACGCAACCAATCAAACCACCAGCTATTGAGGAAGTATGAACTCTGTTAGATGGAGCCACCTAGTTAGATGACGTTATTATTTGTTAATAACATGGATTTAATGGAGTTACACTAGAACTACTTGCATGGAGACTGCACTGCCCAACAGTCCACGAACTGTAAGTATTTGGAATCAAGGACATGACATGTCATATCTAGGAATAAACTTGCGTGTATAGGTCAGAACCCTTACGATGACGGGTACAGCGAGCATAATCGAGAAACTACAGCAGTCATCACAGATGCAACCTTTACCAACTGCTGAATGTGGCTGAGCACATAATAGTCTATCTGGTGCACTGTGAAATCACTTCGGTCAATTCTAAACCAATTTGCCTTCTGTACTGCAATGTCGGTTTTGTGAACACAATACTAACCTCTGTACTGTAATGTCGGTTTTGTGAACACAATACTAACCTCTGTACTGCAATGTCGGTTTTGTCAACACAATACTAACCTCTGTACTGTAATGTTAGTTTTTTAAAGCACAAAATCAATCAACACCTTGTACTGTAGTGTTGGATTTGTCAAATTAAACCGAATCTGTACTCTGTACTGTAATGTCGGTTTTTTCAACACATAATCAATCAGCCGCTTGTACTGTAGTATTGAATTTGACAAATTAAACCGAGTCTGTACTCTGTACTGTAATGTCGATGTTGTCCACTTAAAAACCAATCTTCCCATCGTTACCTTTGTACTGTAATGTTTTTGGTTTTTTTGTCAACACAAAACCAATCTCCGGTCTGAGTAACCAAACGTGGCTTGTTTTTCTGTCCATATACATCTAATTCCAACATGTAACTTCATCCTTTATGACTGTTGTTTCCTTTAATTATCCGTCACGTATATGTTATTGCTACCCTTGATAAATAACTATATATTTCTTTATAAACTACTGTCTGCTATTGTTTAGTCGTTCATAATTATTGTTCTATTGAGCTAAGCTGGGAGAATGTACTACCTTGCAACCTCAGTTAAAAACAAAAGCAAGATACAAAATGTAGCTGAAATTTCTTGATGTTCTTTGTAGAATAAGAACAAAATTACTGTTTTCTACTATTTTGTAAAACTAAAATACTTGTTACTTTGTTCTATATTTACTAAGTATTGTTTTACGTGTTTCTATTTCTACTATTTTGTAAAACTAAAGTACTTTGTTCTTACGTGTTTCGCTGCTTGTCTACCCATTTTGTAAAACTAAAGTACTTTGTTCTTACGTGTTTCGCTGCTTTCTACTATTTTGTAAAACTAAAGTACTTTGTTCTTACGTGTTTCATTTTCTAGCTTTCTATTTCATATTTTGTAAAACTAAAGTACTTTGTTCTTACGTGTTTCACTGTTTTCTACTATTTTGTAAAACTAAAGTACTTTGTTCTTACGTGTTTCGCTGTTTTCTACTATTTTGTAAAACTAAGGTACTTTGTTCTTACGTGTTTCGCTGACTGTTCTACTCACCACTATAATAATAATTCCTCGCGTACCGTTATACGTTACATAGGGCTGCAAGTAATTCTCCATACCGCTCTATCATGGGCAACTCGCTCAATCTCATCCATGGAATTGAGACCGATATTTCCTGCCTCTCTCATCAAAGTTCGTTTCATGGTCTCTTTAGGTCGACCTCTCTTTTCTGAAACATTTGCATCCCACTTCAATGCCTGCTTTGATATTCGTTGATCATTTCTCCTCAAGGTGTGCCCAACATATCTCCATCTTCTCTTTCTTATAACAGTTGTCACTAGTGGTTGACCAGACATGTCTCTGATTTCATCACTTCTAATACAGATACAATATCTGAAATGATTATAAGACTTTACATCTGACAAACTTGATGCTGTAGGATCTATTTGTTTCAGTGAGGATGGCAGTAATATACTGAGTCTAGAAGTTTTCATATCGGTATCTTATACCTCTTTATTTAATTCAAACAATAATTTGAATATGTTTAAAGAAATCAGTTATCTGTCTATGGCTGTCAAAAACTCCAAAGAGCAGATCATACAATGACGCTGAATGCGGTTTTCTCAGCTCATAGCAGGATCATGATGATGATGATTACGCTAATGATACGTGATCATCATCTTATCATCAATGCAGTACCGGCTGGCGTAGGTGATCATGGATCTCCACAAATCTCTCTCACTGGTGTTTGGTATCAACTGTTGATGCTCTTCCGTGCCATGAAGTCAGGCTATCCAAACTTTTCTCTCTCTGTCTTCCTCTGTCTCGTCTACCCTCGATTTTACCAATTGTTACAATGTGTTCTAAACCTTCCTTTCTCATCATATGCTCGACAAATTATGACTTCATCTTTTTTATATTGATGATAAGCTTTCTCTGCGTCTTGACCTCATTTAGCACCTCAACATTAGTGATTTTAGCAGTCCATGGGATTCTTATCATTCTTCTGTAAAACCATATATATCGTACGTAATATCGGTATGAAAAACATGTTAACATGTGTATGTTTTTCTCCTTTTTCTACTATTGTCTGGATTCAAATCAAATTGCTTCTCGGCATTTGTTCTAAGTTCAAAGTGTAGTATCCACTTGATAGCGGTCAAATAGTGAGGACCGTCATAGAATCAATAGGAAACTAAATTAAACAAATTCCGAGCAGTTCTCATTCAAAAGAATGACGACGCTCGGAGTTATTAACACGTTACTAACATACCTGGTCCTCCGCTTTGGCACTAGCGGTAAAGGCCCAAATGAAAATAAAAATGTTATAAATATATTTTTTTCAATGTATATCTGCCGTTATGAACTTTGATCAGTTTAATCTGCTGTGTTTAGTCTAAATGAAATATAACCAACCACTAATAATAGCATACAATAAAAGAGATCGGTACTAGAGCTAAGGAAGACCAAGAAAGATGGATAGACAATATCAAGACCACAATACACAAACACGGATGCAACACAAATGGGACTCATCTAGCCCTATAACGCAAATTAAATCTCCCATCCCTACGCTTAACGGCAAGAGTGGACAGCCAACTACATCTTCCACCTGGTAATAGACAATAGACAATCTGCTGTGTTTTGTAACATGATCTTTCTTCCTGTCAGTGAGTGCTAGTTTAGTAGACCAGATGTCCACATGAAGACAGTGCTGCGGCGCATGTCCCACCTGCACATCGTACAATCCGATTTCCACTGAACATGTTAGGACCATACCCGGCCAAGGGTATATGAGTGTACAAGTAGGATATGACTGCAATATGGAGAGGGCGTGCAATGTCCGACCACACAGACAGGTTTCCATCTCGTAAGCATTGAGCTTCTGTACACGAAATTCAGGAACATGTTGAGAAAACTCTGGAATCTCAATACTGAGGTCTGTTGTTCTCGTGGGAGAGTGTCCATTGGGTCACTTTGGTCACTATCGTTTTGAACTCTCCCACTCAACCATCTCACAATAGCTGTAATGATCATATTTCATGTTTAGATATTTCGCCTTTGTTATATAGTATTGGTGGCATCTGTGGCTTAGTGGATAGTGACTCGGTCTATTAAACCCGACGTTCTGAGTTCGAATCACGATGTGGACAGTTTGGTTGCAAATTGTTTCGCGTGGATTTTTACAAAGGACGATGGCATCACCCGTTCAGAAAGCAATGGCAAACTACTGAACGTAATAATGCCTAGAAAATCACAAACAGCGTTAAAAGCTGGGGTTGATTCGCAAAATTCCTGTAAAGGATATGCAATTAGCTCACTTTATGTATTATTAGTGTAGTCGTTTTATTATTATTTCTAACATAGTTTCATAACATAAGAATATAAGAAGATTATAAGAGGAAGACGTATAAGACGATGGGTGCAAGATGTCATTGACGATCTGAGAATGACTGCTGCTGACGCCGATCAACTTGCACAGAACAGAGGGCTTTTCAGGGCTGCTGTCATGGCAACCAGGTTCCGGAAGGGACAAGCTACTTGATAATGAAAATAATTTCAAAAGTTGTAAAGGATTATATATTACGTGTACGCGTTGATTATTTAACATCATCAATGTTACTCACTATTCACATCACATTACTGATATTGTTTCGTGTGAAAGAAGGACACAACTTTTTAAACTGAAAGTTTGTTACAAGTTTTTAGTGTCACAATTATGTGATTGGCTGTCAGAAGATGTCAGAAGTTCTCATTAATGAGAAAAATGACACTTGATTGGTAACGTCAACTTAAATATTGGAGCGTGAGCGTGTGCATGTGTGTGCTTGTGTGTTTGGGTGGGGATGGGTGGACGTTGATGAAGTGTATCTCGAGCGAAAAGTGTAATTTATCATTAGCATGTGCACCGATAACTGTTACATTCATTTAGCAAAATCAACAAGTTCCCGTTTTTAGTGTTTGTCGTTAGAGTTCGTTCCAAAATTCATGAACATCTTTACCGACCAATATAAAATCATCCACATGACAGAAATGACTGATTTCTTATATTTTTATATAGGTAACAGTGGCGACCTTCCTAAAGTATTTTTGCCCACCCAAACCTTTAGTGCTGTAAGATTTTATTTATATATTATTAGTAAAATAACACAGATGTTGATTTGGTATAAACGTAAAAGTTTAACAGTACCGTAGTCAAGTTTTTCAATAATAATTACGCATTTGCGTGCTAAATAAGCAATACAGAGCAAGTGAAAATCGGGAATCCCGTGGAATTAATTATTTCACATTGTATCCGAACCATTGTCATTGGCGTATGCGCACAACCTTCGTTTTAATTGATAGCAGTGGAAGGTATCATTTGTTCACTATGTCACAATACTTTTTATAATATGTAATAGGATACGCCTTTCAAACATTCGCCACTATTGTGTGTATTAATGTAAATTCTAAACTTTGATTATCATTTTGTTGTGCTTACACAAAATTATAAACAAAATAAAACGTTTTTGCATCAACAAGATACTTTCCAATTAGTTAAATATGAATTCGTAAGGTCGTGAGGTATATAAGACTGCATGAAAAAAATTACTGTTTTCCATCCGGTAGATTTCGTACAAATTAAACAGTGTATTCACGAATTTTGGAACTAACTATAGTTGCTTTTATTATTTATCGAAGTCTTTATTTGACGATTGTCCGAATTATGACATTCAGTTTCCAGCAATAATCTTTAGCAGTCTCATTTCATCCCACTTTTATTTATAACAGAGGTGGTTAGACCACTGCTAGGGCGAAATTCAAATAGTGTTTGAGATCATTGGCATTTGATTTTCTGTGTGGATAATTTATTTGATATCTCTCTCTCTCTCTCGCGATCACTGTCCAGACCGATGTACCAGATCTCCCCATAAATTCTATTCATGTGGAAATCTGATTCATGCAGCCTTATCATTGGTGTGTTTACGTCACATCTTCAGCACGATTTGGAGCTCTGGTGCTTACCCTTCGGAGATGTGTCGGGTTTCAGCCAGCGTTTACTCGGTTCGCTCTCCGTTCTGTAGCCATCTAGTGTTATTTACGGTTTGCGGTAGCTAGCCCCACGACCAACTTTCTCAGTCGCCTCTTACGACATGCGTGGCAGGTAACAGTGGTTCTATTCTTTACACCCCAATCTGGGTCCCGGTAACCATTCGGGCGATTTATTTGATCTGATTTCCTTAAACTTTCTTCATGATTTTTAGTGTAGATCAAATGTGCTGCTGCAACTTATAAATCGTGTGTCCATGTCTCTTTGTTTTGTTTCAAGTCTTCTTCTTCTTCTTTGCGTTCGTTCTTTACGACCAATTTTAATCACTTTTTGTGATATGTTTGGTCTTTGCCAAGAACGTGTATACGTTACACATTGGTTTGGTAGACCCTAAACGCATAGACTTCTACATGTTTAGGACATGTGCATCCGATTTCACCAAACCTCCTTAGTCGCCTCTTACGACATGCATGGCAGGTAACAGTGGTTCTATTCTTTACACCCCAACTTGGGCCCGGTAACCACTCGGCATTTGTTTCTAGTGATATCTTTGTCAAGTCATAGATGAAAACCTGCCCGTGTCTATGTTTTGTTGTCATGGCTGAGACAAAAATGCATGTGTTTTGTGTAGAACGATACATGTGCTGTCACAGCTGAGGCATACATGTGTTTTGTGTAGAACGATACATGTGTTGTCACAGCTGAGACATATATGTGTGTGTTCTGTATAGAACGATCCATCAATTAGCATATTCAAGGAAGCAGCTACAGAATATCATCCCTATGCATCTGTTCACAACTGACTGTATTACATATTCTAAAACAATACAATTAAAACATAAAGGAAACACTTTTGTAAAGTATAGAAATGTTTTCTATCACTGTTTGATTTGTTTACTAATAATAACTTTATCTGCTTCAAGTGCGGCGATCAAAACAATATTGTGTGTGTATTATCTGACTGGACCCCTAACCAAAACTATAAAGCATCTTCACATGTTGCGTCCTGCGAACAATCACATTAGAGTTTATAGTGCGTTTCAAATGATTTCCGGGGAAAATTTAATATCTCTGCAACGCTTGACCGTAATTGTTGTAACTTTGCATATGATCTAATGATCGTAATGTCCCGAGGTTGATATTTTTAAACTCAATAACAAACGTATGGTTTAAAATTTTCTTTATGTAAAGTATATAAAAGTGACCATCTCCTTAACCATATAATGAGAGTTTTACCCTTCATATTTGTGAGATGTTGCAAGTTCCACGACTTGCACGTTTTTCACGTGGTTTTCCCGATTTTAATCGCTTTATCGCACTTTAAAAAATGTATAATGATCCTTCCGGTGTGTTTAGTTACAATTTACTGTTTGTGTTTTCAGAGCATAGGTGTATTACAAAACGTTTAGTATTCTAGATTTGTTATACAATGGTTATGAAAATCAAGTTTCTTACACTGCATACAGTGGCTGTGAAAATGTATAAATATTTTATCCGAGAATTTAATCGTGGAAAACTGTATCGGAGTATATCAAATCTTGAACAGAGAACTAACTATGCATGCTTTGGGCTTAAGTAAAAGATACGGATTCCAATTATACGGACAACAGGCACTATTATACCGAGATGAACGGTAACATATTTAGAGATTGGATTGAACATACTCTTCTTCCGTCCCTAGACAGACCATCCTGTGTGATAATGGACAACGCATCATACCACAACACTGTGTCAGAAGAAGACAAAATCCGACATCTTCGAGTACAAAAGATGCTATAAAACTTTGGCTCAGAAAGGAGAACATTCCATTTAACCAGGGGTTTTTGAAGCCTGAATTACTATCTATTGTTAAAACATCACAGAAGACCAGGGTATTCCAAACAGACAAGTTGATTCAACAGCATGGTCATATGTGTTTGAGACTACCACCTTATCATTCACACTTAAACCCAATTGAACTCATTTGGGCCAAAGTTAAAGGACTGGTAGCAGCTGAAAATAAAACTTTCAAGCTAAGCAATATGAAAGAACTAACATATGCCGCCCTGTCGAAGATAGAGATTATTGATGTAAATGCGAAGACCATGTCTTAAAGGAGGAAAATGACTACTGGGACAAAGATGGACTGTCGTTCGTGCAGTCAAGAATAGTCATCAATATGTTAGACTCATCGGACTCAGAATAAGTGAGTAAGCACTTTATATGATTTATATAATATGAGTTATCTCACCCTCAAAATTGGAATTGTATATACGCCTATGCCGAAAATATGTGATTTTTAAATTTACGGTAAATTATTTTCTTCCAGCAACAAATAATTACTAGGTTTGAAAAGATCAAAGGAATTCTGCGTTGCAAGAAAAGTACACTACCTGCAACATTGAATTTTAGAAAATCGTTGGGACATCGGAAATACAACACCACATGCAAAAATCACGTTCATCCATGCAATGAATATGGATATATTTGAGGTCAATCGTTGACCGAACGTTTTGAAACGCACTATATAGTCTGTCCATTAATTCGTGAGCACGTTTGAAATTGATTTTCTCGAAAACTACCTGTTGGATCTCAGTGATTTTTGCAAGCAGCCTTAGAATATCCATGACGCTAGAGAAATATATTTTTTCCAAGAAAATTTGATGTAGTTTGAAATATTTCTTCTTCAGGTTATATTAAAATCAACCTCACCGGATTGTACACAATAGCAACAGATCTACGGTACACAGACGCGTTGTTCTAAAAATACATTATGGTAACATAGAAATATCGTGAGTAAACAACAATTTCACGAAATCCCGTGCACCTAACCCAGTCGACTTTGAACGCGGAAAGCATATGACGTTATAATTGGGATACCGTTGTATAGTCATAGGTGTATCTCGCTTTTTGTATGAAGCTATTGTATCATATTTGTTGGCTTATCAAAACTGACATTGATATCACATTCATAATGAGTCTGAAGTGCACATTTATAACA
Source organism: Arion vulgaris (assembly GCA_020796225.1). NCBI lineage: Eukaryota > Metazoa > Mollusca > Gastropoda > Stylommatophora > Arionidae > Arion > Arion vulgaris. The sequence continues at coordinate 45,306,455 of CM036761.1, forward strand.
ATGCAGAAGGTTACAGTTTTACTATACCAACACTTTCGTAGGGAATCTAAGAGAGGTCATCTATATTGCGATATTCATAACCCTGAGAAACGAACGCAACTGGCGCTTGGTCTGAATAGAAAATCCTTTTCCCGATGGATTAAACAGGACACAAAGTGCACTAATGTCAAGCAAGGAAGGAAAAGAACAATTGACGACTTTGACATAGATGTCATAAGACAGGAGCTCTTGAAAATGTTTGCGACAAATCAACTTGTTACTCTCAGGAAACTGAAATTAAAACTGCAATCAGATTGCAGCATAGACATTTCTAAAAGTACTCTATGGAAAATTGTAAGAGCCGAAGGCTTCACCTTCAGAAAAACTATAGGCGGCAGGAATATTATTTGTGAAAAGCCACATTTAATTGCTGCCCGAAGTAAATACCTGAGGCAGATCAGTGAGCAGCGGAGGCAAGGCTATGATATTGTATATTTGGACAATCCTGGGTCAATACTCACCACACCCAAAGCTAAAGAATGGCAATCAGTAGACGGTGAACAGAAAAGGAAAATACCAAGCAGCAAAGGCCAGCGTATTATACTAACACATGCAGGAAGCAGTGAAGAAGGTCTTGTCCATGACGCTGGACTTATTTTCCAATCAAAAGTACCGACGGTAGGGACTACCACACAGAAATGAATGGACATATTTTCAGGCACTGGATGGAGAAAGATCTACTTCCAATTCTAAACAGACCATCATGCTTGGTAATGGATAATGCATCCTATCACAACGCAGTATCAGCGGAAGACAAAGTACCAACTGCATCAAATACAAAAGATCAAATTAGGACTTGGCTTGCTAAGGAAAATGTCAGCTTCGATGATACATATTTGAAACCCGAGTTGTTGCACCTGGTGAGGATGACAAATAAGACAAGGTGTTTCATATTGACAAAATCATTGCGGAATACGGCCACGTCTTTGCGACTACCTCCATATCATGCTCAATCCGATAGAGCTTGTCTGGGCTAAAGTAAAGGGGCAAGTTGCCGAACAGAACAGGACGTTTAAAATGTGTGATGTTGAAGTTCTGACACGTGAGTCCCTCTCAATGATAGACATGCAGTTCTGGAAGAAGTGTGTTAAACATGTGCTCCGAGAGGAAGACGAGTACTGGCACCGAGATGGATTACAATTTGTCCAGCCAGTAACAATTATCAACCTCATGGAATCGTCAGATTCGGGATGATACAAATCATATTTTGATTACAGACGGAGAAATAGCAACGTATACATTTCCATATCCAAATGCGTCTACCATCACACAATTTGTAGTGAAGTTAAGACACCCTGGGGTCTAATGGTGACCGACGGGGAGGACTAACTGTTGCATATTGTATCCAAGTTCACGATTGCACATAAAGGGCAACACAATTAATTACTTGACCTATCAAGTTAATATGGAGATACACCTATGAATAGAATTGACATGGACAAATTCTAGGATACTGTAAAATCTAAAATTTGAGCCCCATTTGCAATTGTCATAAAAGATCAAAGGAATTCGCCGATGTGCAAAATCCGTAGCATCTATGAACTACTGGTTAGCTTTATTTTAGCGTCATGGATATTCTAAGGCTGCATGCAAAAATCACTGAGATCCAACAGGTAGTTTTCGAGAAAATCAATTTCAAACGTGCTCACGAATTAATGGACAGACTATAGTACCCCTATTCTTCGAGGGCAAGGTTTGATGATGAGAGTGTGATTAAAACTGTGAATAAAGGGCTACATGAGCAGACCAGCACCTGGTGCAGTCAAGTCATGCATTCACTTATTTCAAGCTGGCGTATAGTCGTACAAGTTGGTGGGATTATGTGGGAAAGACAAATATATTTAGAGGACATGTTCATGAATATTGTTTGTATATTTCATTAATAAATAGTTTTTAATAAATAGTTTCCGTAAAAATACCATGCATTACTTTCTAGACGCCCCGTATAAGTTGAGTATATATATTCTTTCTTTTGTCCTTCTCTGCTTTTTTGCCGTTATGCGTAGCAGGTTTTGCAGGTGATGATCGGTTTCTGAGATAGTGCACAGTCGGTCACTTGATATGCTGTGGCATTGTGGAGTTTGTTTGTTTGGTTTTTTTCGATCCAGAAGCACTTGAGCTTTCAGCTATTCGGCTCGGTGCCATGGACATCGTAACCTTTCGGTTCAGTGCCACGAACACCGGAAATCTGGAGAACCTGTAACTTTTCTGCCAGCCCGCGGGAAATGAACCCGCACTCACAGAGGCTTGTCACCCGTTGTCCAACGCGCTACGAACACGCTGGGCAGGCGGGCATTGTGGAGTTTTAAGATGTCTGTAACTCCATCAATCCATCTTTATTCTTGGTCTGAATATATATATATATATATATATAAACTGTAATAATGTGGCATGGGACGCAGTACCGTGACTGCTAATAAAAGACGGTGACCTAATTCACAAGCCTCATGATGGCAGCAACTAATATTTAGAAACGCCACATCAAACAAACAACAATTAATGCATCCGTGATGTTCAATTTGTGATTATCAATACATAGATGGTATACACTTACTTATTTTGTTATGTTTTCATAAACACTTTATCGTTCTTTTTATTATTACTGGCAGGGACAAGCACGTTCTACAGGTTTGTGCAGTACGTCATGTTCATGTGATATCAGATGAGACTAGGCGTCTCAAAACTAGACCAGAGTATCAAGTCCTCTTGTCCTTGGCGGAAACTAGGTTGCCCTCGTCATAAACATGTAAGCACAATTTTATAAGATACAGTCGTTTAGAAAGATATATTCCTATATGATACAATCCTTTAGACAGACACAATCGTTTAGAAAGATATATTCCTATATGATACAATCCTTTAGACAGACACAATCGTTTAGAAAGATATATTCCTATATGATACAATCTTTAGACAGACTACAATCGTTTAGAAAGATATATTCTATATGATACAATCCTTTAGACAGACACACTCGTTAAGAAAGATATATTCCTATATGATACAATCCTTTAGACAGACACAATCGTTTAGAAAGATATATTCTTATATGATACAATCCTTTAGACAGACACACTCGTTAAGAAAGATATATTCCTATATGATACAATCCTTTAGACAGACACAATCGTTTAGAAAGATATATTCCTATATGATACAATCCTTTAGACAGACACAATCGTTTAGAAAGATATATTCTTATATGATACAATCCTTTAGACAGACACACTCGTTAAGAAAGATATATTCCTATATGATACAATCCTTTAGACAGACACAATCGTTTAGAAAGATATATTCCTATATGATACAATCCTTTAGACAGACACAATCGTTAAGAAAGATATATTCCTATTTGATACAATCCTTTAGACAGACACAATCGTTTAGAATTATATATGTTCATATGTTCGGTTCCAACTTCACTGCAATGGGTCACCCCATAATTGCTTCGTTCCTGTGCCAAAGAAAATCACACGAAATGCTAACAACTGTCTCCCTGTGTAACTAATTCCATAATGAAACAGCAATACCGCCACAAAAGTAACCTGCACCGCAGAAATACATATGGCCGTCGGTAAAGTGTCAACACAAAACTGTTCATACCTTGAATTGCAATTCATGTCAAAGGGAACATCAATCACGACAAATCCAGCTTTCTGCACACATAATATCACTGCATATGGCAGATTGAGTCGGTTCGTTATAACCGTTGTCCGCCATTTTCTGAATATCCACAGCAAACGCACGGTTGACACAGCAAAAAGCATTCCATGTTACATTTATAGCTCACAGCGTTACTCAAGCACTAACTCAGTAGCTCGGCAAACGAAACCAGAAAATATCCGACCAAACATGATGGAAATGCGCTCACAAAGTCGTGTCCAGAATCAAACAGTGCTGATTCTGAATGACCCTCCCGAACTCCGCCATTGCTGGCCAGATTTTTTTTCTGTTTAGAAAGATATTTGATACGATTCTTGAGACAGACACAATAGTTTAGAAAGATATTTGATACGATTCTTTAGACAGACACAATAGTTTAGAAAGATATTTGATACGATTCTTTAGACAGACACAATAGTTTAGAAAGATATTTGATACGATTCTTTAGACAGACACAATAGTTTAGAAAGATATTTGATACGATTCTTTAGACAGACACAATAGTTTAGAAAGATATTTGAAACGATTCTTTAGACAGACACAATAGTTTAGAAAGATATTTGATACGATTCTTTAGACAGACACAATAGTTTAGAAAGATATTTGATACGATTCTTTAGACAGACACAATAGTTTAGAAAGATATTTGATACGATTCTTTAGACAGACACAATAGTTTAGAAAGATATTTGATACGATTCTTTAGACAGACACAATAGTTTAGAAAGATATTTGATACGATTCTTTAGACAGACACAATAGTTTAGAAAGATATTTGATACGATTCTTTAGACAGACACAATAGTTTAGAAAGATATTTGATACGATTCTTTAGACAGACACAATAGTTTAGAAAGATATTTGATACGATTCTTTAGACAGACACAATAGTTTAGAAAGATATTTGATACGATTCTTTAGACAGACACAATAGTTTAGAAAGATATTTGATACGATTCTTTAGACAGACACAATAGTTTAGAAAGATATTTGATACTATTCTTTAGACAGACACAATAGTTTAGAAAGATATTTGATACGATTCTTTAGACAGACACAATAGTTTAGAAAGATATTTGATACGATTCTTTAGACAGACACAATAGTTTAGAAAGATATTTGATACGATTCTTTAGACAGACACAATAGTTTAGAAAGATATTTGATACGATTCTTTAGACAGACACAATAGTTTAGAAAGATATTTGATACGATTCTTTAGACAGACACAATAGTTTAGAAAGATATTTGATACGATTCTTTAGACAGACACAATAGTTTAGAAAGATATTTGATACGATTCTTTAGACAGACACAATAGTTTAGAAAGATATTTGATACGATTATTTAGACAGACACAATAGTTTAGAAAGATATTTGATACTATTCTTTAGACAGACACAATAGTTTAGAAAGATATTTGATACTATTCTTTAGACAGACACAATAGTTTAGAAAGATATTTGATACGATTCTATAGACAGACACAATAGTTTAGAAAGATATTTGATACGATTCTTTAGACAGACACAATAGTTTAGAAAGATATTTGATACGATTCTTTAGACAGACACAATAGTTTAGAAAGATATTTGATACGATTCTTTAGACAGACACAATAGTTTAGAAAGATATTTGAAACGATTCTTTAGACAGACACAATAGTTTAGAAAGATATTTGATACGATTCTTTAGACAGACACAATAGTTTAGAAAGATATTTGATACGATTCTTTAGACAGACACAATAGTTTAGAAAGATATTTGATACGATTCTTTAGACAGAAAAATAGTTTAGAAAGATATTTGATACGATTCTTTAGACAGACACAATAGTTTAGAAAGATATTTGAAACGATTCTTTAGACAGACACAATAGTTTAGAAAGATATTTGAAACGATTCTTTAGACAGACACAATAGTTTAGAAAGATATTTGATACGATTCTTTAGACAGACACAATAGTTTAGAAAGATATTTGATACGATTCTTTAGACAGACACAATAGTTTAGAAAGATATTTGAAACGATTCTTTAGACAGACACAATAGTTTCGAAAGATGTTCTTCTTCTTCTTCATCGAACGTTCCATATCGATCACTTATTAACCACTCTTTGTGATTTGTATGTGATCTGAGCCTAAGACGATTGTACGTTGTGCCAGTTTGCCTTACAAGTGGCTAGCATATCCGATTTCTGCGGCGTTTTTATTTACTAGGGTAGCTTAGGATAAGTAGGCCGTTACCTGTGTCCCTCTTACTATGACTTATAGGTTGCAGTGTTACTATTCTTTGCTCCTTGAGGCCACGGCAACATACGGGTGAATTTAGAAAGATATAATCATTTAGAAAGATAGAATCCTATAAGATATAATCATTTAGAAAGATAGAATCCTATAAGATATAATCATTTAGAAAGATAGAATCCTATAATATATAATCATTTAGAAAGATATAATCCTATAAGATATAATCATTTAGAAAGATAGAATCCTATAAGATATAATCATTTAGAAAGATAGAATCTTATAATATATAATCATTTAGAAAGATAGAATCTTATAAGATATAATCATTTAGAAAGATAGAATCCTATAAGATATAATCATTTAGAAAGATAGAATCTTATAAGATATAATCATTTAGAAAGATAGAATCTTATAAGATATAATCATTTAGAAAGATAGAATCCTATAATATATAATCATTTAGAAAGATAGAATCTTATAATATATAATCATTTAGAAAGATAGAATCTTATAAGATATAATCATTTAGAAAGATAGAATCCTATAAGATATAATCATTTAGAAAGATAGAATCTTATAAGATATAATCATTTAGAAAGATAGAATCTTATAAGATATAATCATTTAGAAAGATAGAATCGTATAATATATAATCATTTAGAAAGATATAATCCTATAAGATATAATCATTTAGAAAGATAGAATCCTATAAGATATAATCATTTAGAAAGATAGAATCTTATAATATATAATCATTTAGAAAGATAGAATCTTATAAGATATAATCATTTAGAAAGATAGAATCCTATAAGATATAATCATTTAGAAAGATAGAATCTTATAAGATATAATCATTTAGAAAGATAGAATCTTATAATATATAATCATTTAGAAAGATAGAATCTTATAAGATATAATCATTTAGAAAGATAGAATCCTATAAGATATAATCATTTAGAAAGATAGAATCCTATAAAATACAATCATTTAGAAAGATAGAATCCTATAAGATACAATCATTTAGAAAGTCGTACTCGTTTGGAACGATACAACCTTTTAGAAAGATATAATCCTATAAGATAAATCCTTTAGAAAGATATAATCCTATAAGATACAATCCTTAAGAAAGATATAATCCTATAAGATACAATCCTTAAGAAAGATATAATCCTATAAGATACAATCCTTAAGAAATATAATCCTATAAGATACAATCCTTAAGAAAGATGTAATCCTATAAGATACAATCCTTACGAAATATAATCCTATAAGATACAATCCTTAAAAAAAGATATAATCGAATAGATATAATCCTATAATGTACAATCCTTTAGAAAGATATAATCAAAAGATATAATCCTATAATGTACAATCCTTTAGAAAGATATAATCCTATAAGATGCAATCCTATAAGATACAATCATTAAGAAAGGTGCAATCCTTTAGAAAGATCGCCCTTTAGCTGCTAAGGACGTGTATAGATGTTTTTCCCATTCACTTCTAAAGACGCATTAACACGTCTGTTATTATCTCTCTGTGGGCTAAAGACGTGTTAACACGTTATACATTTCTACTGTCACTGCTATAGACGTACATTCACGTTTGTGACCTAGAAACAAAGAGTAGCTTTTTTAGCTCCGTCCTCGGAAAGGATGTAGCAGCGAAAGGGTTGACTGAAATCGAAGGATTGACTTCAGTTATTGCTTCCGGTTTTACCCTATATGGCTCGGTTCCTATCCCCATAAATGGCCAGCCACCTGCCGAGAGTATTGCGCAGTGCATGAACTATGTAGGTCCGTCAACAATCTTAGGGATCGCTGGGGAAAAACGTAGTATTAGTTAAAGTATTAAAGTATTAACAGAAATATAAATACTTAGATTTTTGCAGCGTTTCCCAAACTGTGATCCGTGGACCCCTGGGTGACCGTGAGGTACTCACAGGAGGTCCTCAAGCATTTGAAGAAATATTATGTTATTTGACACTTCAAACCCTCCCCAAATTTTTTTTTAAACATGTATAAAATCAGTTTTAAACTAATTCCACCACGAAATCAAAGGACCCGGACTAGACCGGAGTCTAAATGTTTGAGAGGACAAAATGAAACGTCATTTGAAGTATCCGGCATTCTGAGAACATTGTTTACAATTGTAACACACAGATAATTCATTCCTGTCCATTTTCATATATATAGAAACTTTTGGGGTTCGCGGCAGCATAATGTATTCAAAAGGGTGTCCACGGTAATGTAAAGTGTCTGGGCCTCTGGACTATTGCATTGCCAGAGCCCGGTAGAAAGTTTAACTTCTAAAGTTTAACAAGTGCATTCAAATATTCATACGAAGACACTTGTGTTGAAAGGAGTGTATGATTAGTGATGTGCAAACAGTGTATATGCGTTACTCGAATACCCATTACTACCTGTATTTTAAACTATCAGCCAGGTTTCAGAAGGCCAGAGAACTGGCCAGGTATTCCTGACCTAGATAAGAAAAGGGATCTGGAAAATACAGATGTTTGATAGAACACTGCAGGCTTTTTTGCAATTTTACTCAATTCTGTGAGTCTATCGTTATTTATTGGTGAAAAATATTTATAATATTGATATTTCTTATTGTTAAACTTAACTTGTTGAATAATATAACTTCGAGTTAGCATTTTGTGTTGATTTTAAAATGAATTCGTCTATATACACCAATACTGGAATGCGAGGTCACGTGGTGTAGTTGGGGTCTGATTTCCCACAATTCTACCTGAGCCCGAAGGCCCAGTAGTTTATAGTTGGCTCTGATTTTAAAGTATTAAATAGCACCTAGAAAAAAGTATTCGTTACTTTAAAACTAATATGTCACTGGCTTGTGCCGTCCCCTCATGAAAGGTATGTTGCAAAGCATATCCATCAGTATCTTTTCTGTCGATGACATCCTTCCATTTTTTATTCGTTCGCCCTCTATGAATTAAGGCATAGACATGGTGCCTTTTATAGCACTTCTGACTATTTTTGCGTGAAGGCTAGCTTTCTTTATTACGAGAATCACTCGTCATTCAGGCGAGTCTTACTCTGACTTCAGAGGTAGCCATCCGTTGCTGTTCACTTGCCAATTATATTTTATACATATTAAAGATATATATTAATGTCGCTAGTTTAAATATGTCTAATTAATAGTACATTCATTGTGCAGCTTCTAATTGGTACATTCCCATTACCTGTATATGTAGTCTTTACTGATTATCAGTGAGGGTAATCGGAATGTAAACAATAATCGTTGCTAACTTTATTGTAGTTACAAAATTAGTATCTACCACAAGATTACGGGTAATAAATTTAACGTTATTATGTGATTTACTGCTGAATTGATATATTGACTTTTAGAAACTATGGTTCTAATATGTGTCTTCCTTCAATATAGTTGACATAAGAAAATCAATTTTTTTTACCTTTCTGGCTTTATTCTTGCTAATATTGTATAAATATTATATAAATATGTATACATTAAATAGTGCTAACCACGCTTCTGTACACCAACGAGACATGGAAAGTGTATAGCAGACACGTAAGAAAATTAAACCACTTTCGGGGTCAAAGGCGCATTGGGACAACGTCACGTCAGAATTAGTGGATCTGGCACTAATCAAGTCCCTCTCCCACACCTCTACGCGGTGACCCTGGTAACAGACTTTGGTACCGGTCTGGCTAAGGGGGGCAGGGATCGAGGGAGAAACTACAGGTAGTGGTAGTAGTGCAAGCACAGAAAAGAAATGCAGGTCCACAAAATTACGAACAAAATGCACGCTCCTGAACAAAATCTCCTGGCCGATTGTCCGATCAAACTTGCCCAAGTTGCCGAAAAGTAAGAAACAGTAGTGTACGAGTCGTCTGCGAACGAATGCTAACCCTCCCCTCCCCCTCCTCCCCTCCCCATGGAGTAAATGACCGCGCCAAAATTAAAGGGATGAGAGGTGCATCCATAGTAGAGAAGTGGGCCTACATGAGACGAAACTTGGAGCCCTGCGCCCAAGTCAACTGTGCTATTAATAAATGCACTATGTGACCACCATACCAAAGTACACGGGTTTCTTTTCCTTCGAATGTAAAAGGATTTTAAAATGTCGTTGTTTTACTGTCTTGACTAATATTTCTCATTATATTTATCTAGTATATATATTAAACAGATATATGGACAGAACACGTTCTTAATTGATTTCATATATTATTTCATAATTTATATATAATTTAATATATTATTGTTATTTATACCCCCATCCCGAGTGAACCCATATATACACAGACGGATCATCAGACACGACAGCGAGAAAAGGAGGGGCAGGAACCATCATCATACTCCAAGATGGCACTACACTAACAAATTCAAGTGCCACTGGAGAACTATCACCAAATTTTAGAGCCGAACAACAGACAATTGTGGATGCCTCAAAAATACTGCAGCAAAGAAACATCCAAAACAACAAACTTGTCTTACTCTGCGACTGCTTGTCAGTCCTGCAGGCACACAAAGGAACCACAAGATAACATGGAAAGAGAGCTGATACTACAGCTAAACAAGCTCTCAGAACACAACAAAATTATTCTCCAGTGGATACCAGCCCACTGTGGAGTTCCAGGAAATGAGAGAGCAGACATGCTGGCTAAGGAGGAAACAAAACTTACACAACAGAAACACCCAGTATCACTACCAGAAATCAAGACACATATCAAAAGAAAGTACAAAGAGGTATGGAGGCAACAAACCCACAGCAAACCCCCACAAGATCCCATCAGCAGACTAAACAGAAAACAGCACACGACAATCTTTCGCCTAAGAACAAGTCACTGCAGGCTCAACCGCCACATGCACAGAATAAAGCCTGCTCAGACTGCACAGTGTGCATGGCAGACAGAAACACAGACTCCAGAGCACATCCTGCAGTCATGTCCATCATACATACACCAACGAAATGAAACATGACCTCATGAACAAAGCTTACAGACCAAGCTATGGGGAACTCTCGAAGAACTCCAACTGACATGCAGCTTCATAGAGGCAACCCATCTCATGATTTAGACGAGCATACGAAACCGAACGCAAAGAAGAAGAAGAGTATATAATTAACTATCATTATCCTGTAGTATGCCCATCGCAGGACGTTGCTAACATCACAGCTCACCTGGGAAAATAAATTATCTGACATAAGCAATTTCTCTTGCCTCGTCTGTCTAGGCTGTCTATTGATTGATTGATTGATTGATTGATTGATTGATTGATTAATTGATAGGACCATCAACATTGCACTTAGGTGGGTAGTCATGTGTGCTCCGATCTCTTGCTTACACAGGAAGATCTCAGCTTCAGAACAAGAGCTCTGTAGCACCGGCGAGCGTCCCCGATTTAATTTTGAACATGGTGACGATATTTTTTGTAGAAACTTTTATTTTCAATCTTTTATAATGAAATTTGCCCGGACACTGGCTTTCCAGGCTGCTCTTCTCGGTTTTGAACTGCCAAGGGTTCTTTTATGTGCTCAAATTGAACACGGACCTACGTTTTATCGTCCGTCTCTGATAGGACTAGGAACTCGATCTCACCTACACTGAGATCGAGGATCTCTGAAAATATCCAGTTGGCCCCACGAGGAAACGAACCTGGTACCTTTGGCATGAGAGACGAGAACTTATCCTCTACGCAAGTATTACTGCAAGGCTTTCTATATTCTTCTTCTTGCCTGTCTGCCCAGCGTGTTCGTAGCGCGTTGGACTACGGTGACTATCCTCTGTTGTGCAGGTTCAATTCCGCGTGATGGCAGAAAAAGCCACAGATTCCCAAGATTTACGGTGTTCGTGGGACCGAACCGAAGGGTTACGATGTCCATGGCACGAGCCGAAGAGCTGAAAGCTCAAGTGCTTCTGGATCGGAAAAAAATTCTTCTTCTTCTTTGTTCAAGTCGTTACAAAAATTTGTTTGAACACTTTGTTTCAAATTATTTAATATATTTATTTCTTCAATGTTTATGTTATGGTCCACGATTCACATACAAATTTTGCACATCAAATACATTTCATAGGAAGTTTCACGTTTGTTTCTTTGCTTGTCGAGAGCCGTGGTAGCGTAATTGTTAGTGAATTCGCTTCTCAAGGCTGGTGGTCTGGGTTCAGCTCCCGCAGTGCGCGTGGAATTTTTCCCGACCGCGATGGCTCTCAGGTCGACCCAGCCTCAACTGGGTACCAGACATGCTCTGGAAAAGTAAGGGCGGCCGGCGTGATGCTGACCACATCACCCATCGTGTGCCGATGGTCAATGAAAATACAGGCCTAACACTGTGTTGACCTATATACCACGAGGTATGAAAGGGTTCCTTTACCTTTACTTTCTTTGCTTGTTATTAAATATACGGGTTGTTGTATATTATGACTAAGTTATTTAAAGATAGATGTCTTTATAATAATATTATAAACTTCATATAATATAGTTAATTATTCTATAATAACTTTCTTTTTTATTCTTATTTTATTTTTATTGTAATGTTTCTTTAATTAGTTCATAAATATTCCGTTGAATATTATCTTAATATATACTAGACTATTGATATATAAAGCGCCGCTGGAACTACATCGGCCACACACTTAGAATGGATGAGAGAAGACTCCCTTACCAATCCCTCATATGGACACCAGAGGGAAAAGAAAACGAGGAAGACCAAGAGAGCTCTGCTAGAACCATCATCAGAAGGCTCAACGATGGGCCTAGCAAACATTAAAGACCTAAAACAGATAGCAACGAACCACGAGACATGGAGAGCTATGACCTCTGCCCTATGCGCCGCCCACAGGCCCAAGAGGAAAGACTAACTATTTAACAGTAACAGTCCTAGGTCTGGTTATCAAGTTGTAGATCTACTATAAAACAAGTCGATTACATACTCATAGCAAGCTCTAAGTACATGTTAAGTCTTTTTCTGTTGATGTTATACTGTTACCGGATTTTTGCTTAGTGTCGTGGTTTTATGTTTTTGTCTTGCGCTGCTCTAGTGGCTTAGGTGATAGTTATTTTGCCTTTTTGACAGGATTCTGCTATACTATCTAACTATCTTTACGTGTTTTCTTCTTGATTTCTTTCCTGATGTTCTGTTGTAGAAGTGATGTATACAGTGGGGTGGTTGCATTCTTATTAAGTGGTCAAACCACATCATTCTTTGTTTCTCAATGAAATTCAAGCAAGGTTCTATTCCAACTTTCTGTCTAATGCTGATGTTTGTCTTTACTAGTGTGTTTTGTAGCTTTTCGTAGGCATCGAATTTCACATGTAATTATTTTTTACGACTGTGCTTTGCTCATTGTTCATGTTTTGCTCTCTTAACGCAAAGTAGATATGAAAATGCTGTTGATCATCGGTTGTTTAACTGTCAGTAAGATGTTTGGGTGCCGTTTCAATTGGGCTATCTGGTAGTTTACAGCATTTGCTTTATACACTCTCGCTTCTATCTCTCTGTTTGGTTTTCCTCCACCTTGTGTGAATATGCTTCCCGGAGTATTTGAATTCTTGCACTTGGTTGATTAGTATGCCATTGACATGGATGTCTAGTTTATTATGTTTTATTCCCGTTTTTATTGTTTCGCTTTTAGTCTTATTCTTCTTCTTCTTTGCGATCGCTTTGTTGATGATTATACCATTAGACGCGTTCTTATGATGAAATCGACTGTTGTCTGGAGCTCATCTCTAGTGCCATGTAGTTTTGATGATTATACCGTTAGACGTGTTCTAATGATGAAATCGACTGTTGTCTGGAGCTCATCTCTAGTGCCATGTAGTTTTGATGATTATACCGTTAGACGCGTTCTTATGATGAAATCGACTGTTGTCTGGAGCTCATCTCTAGTGCCATGTAGTTTTGAATGTAGTATTGTAGGGCCAGCATTCCTTTCTTGGGAGGACATACATGGGGCAGTCTTGCAGGACATGTTCTGTGGTTTGTTCAGAGGAGGCACAGGGGCACAGAGGGGTTGGGGACAATCGTAACCTGTGTAGGTGTTTGTTCAGTCTGTTATGACCTATTCTGAGTCGGAAGATGATAGTCTGTCCTTGTCTGTCAAGTATGTGGTAGTCATCGTTGGATGGTTTAGGTTCTTTTCTAATGTCCATGATAGCTTTTTTTTTTTCAAAGTATGTGATTTCATTATCTATTTGTTCACATTCACAGTCTTTTTGATTTCCATGACATGATTTATATAATTTTTGTTCAATGTGTCAATATGTTGTTGTAGGTTTTGTTACACTTACTAAGTAACGAGTACTAAGTAACAAGCATTTGATACTTTGTTAGAAAATCAGAGAAGAGTTGTTAATCTTTCAAAGTAACTTAAACGAACGTCACTAGCTGTCACTCGTAGAGTTTCCGAGCTGCACAATTCAAGGCTACAATTGACACGACATATAAACAGGGCTGTGCTGTGCTATGATGCAGAGAGGCGGCCGCATCAGGAGGCACAATAATGAGGGCGGCATAAGCAACAAAATTAAAGTTACAATTCAAGGTTATTTTAAGGAAAAAACATTTAAGGGGCGGAATTTTGAAGACTTGCATCATACTGAGAAAATATACCGCACGGCCCTGCATATAAATATATATGTATACACTTTATCGCACACACAAAAAGGGAGACAAGTTAAAGAAACTTAGTTTTGTTGTGTAGATTGCTTATACAAACATTACAAGGTTGGTGTAGCTGTTAGCATTCACTGAAAAACTGGCACAGGCTTCTGCAGCAATCATACAAATACATGTAGATTAAAAAATGTAATATAGTCATCATTAAGTCAATAACAGGTCATACTTTGGTCATACATAATCTTCCCAATGTTCAACTAACACATTTCTTGTACATGTGTTTAGTACCAGAAGGTAAATCAAATATTGAATACAATTTGGACAAACCGGCACCTGTAGCCTATGTATGGTAGTCTCCTTCTCTTCCACCATTGACTTCTTTATAGAAGTGTTGGAGGGTGGGGTGTAGTAATCTTGTGTGTGCTTGTTTTAAGGCACTTTGTAAGCTGTTATTCATTTCCATAAGGTTGTTCTTGATGCCGTCGCACCATCTTTTGCCTGTTCTTCCTCTTTCTCTGTACTCGTTATACTTTTTCTGAGTGGCTCTCTGATGTATGGTAGTGATTATCGAAAGTAAATACTCGTTACTCAAATACCTACTAACAACGGTATCAAAAACACTGCTTAGCATATAGGAAAAGTTATGTGTTGCCCTAACACGATTAAGTCACTAGTTTGCGCCGCCCTTACATTGAAGGTTTTCTGCAATGAGTTTCAAGCAAAATATATTCTTTACTTGATGATACACACTGATAGGCTGCTGCACATCTACCTCTGTTTACTTCTCAATTATATGTTTGTTATATCAAATAGTGAGAGTTGGAAAATGACTAAAGATATAGAAAACAAGTTGAATGCATTTGAAAATAGATGTCTGCGAAAAATGATGAATATAAAATGGAACGAATTCAGGAGAAGTGATGAAATCAGAGACATGTCTGGTCAACCACTAGTGACAACTGTTATAAGAAAGAGAAGATGGAGATATGTTGGGCACACCTTGAGGAGAAATGATCAACGAATATCAAAGCAGGCATTGAAGTGGGATGCAAAGGGTTCAAGAAAGAGGGTCGACCTAAGGAGACCCTGAAACGAACTTTGCTGAGAGAGGCAAGAAATATCGGTCTCAGTTCCATGGAGGAGATTGAGCGAGTTGCCCAGGATAGAGCGGTATGGAGAAATTACTTGCAGGCCCTATGTAACGTATAACGGTACGAGAGGAATTATTATTATTATTATATCAGATGGACTAATTTCCCTGGTTCAGTACTATCGAATACTTTTAATAACTGTACATGTACTCCATAATCGTTACATAGTAAATTCTCCTTAAGCTGTTTTTAATCAAGATAATCGATTCATGTCCCAAAAAAACTGTATATGTAGCCCATTATGACTGTTTTCATAACATGTAGCGAATAATCTTGATTTGCTTGTATCAGTCACACGATTAAAACAAATAGTGAATTAAAGAGACGCACTACTATAAGATTGGTATTGGTGCCTTCTAACGAGGACACCTTGTTCTAAGAAAAAATATTTGCTGAATAATTTGTTGGCATTTTTATGGATGTACTCGTGTGTTATGTACTCTTGTACATTATGTTATATTCATATTTTTTCTTATGTTAAATTATACACGTACACTAGTATTTTTGTATTTTATCGTTGTAATTTTTGATGTATTGCTTATAACTTATGTTACAAATACCTCGTTGAGTGTTATTATAATAGGTCAATAATGAATGCGCAACGAATAAGCAACGAGTGCTAAGTAACGAGTATTTACTGCAAAAGTAACGAGTATGTACTTATAAGTAAGTGAAACGCACATGACTATTGAATGGCAGTAAATTAAATGTGATGACATACCGAACAGAAGTGTTAATGTGAACATGCAATGTTATATGCAGATCTATTATGGCGGGCACTAAAGTAGCTACGCAAGATCCAGGCACAAAATTGTTTCTCCCACCATGTCGTGTCTGCGGGGATAAAGCTGCTGGGTTTCATTACGGAGTCAATACTTGTGAAGCTTGTAAAGTAAGTGAATTTGTTTTGTATACGTGCATTTATCTCATATTTGTTATCTTGCTACATTTTATGTTTATCAACCTTTTGTTAACTCTTTCCATACCATGATTGTTTCCGAGTTCGAACCACTATTGTTTTATGATACCAACATTTTCATCACACAAACGTTTGTTTACATTCTGTGCAATATGTTTCGCATTCATTTATATATATAATTCAATATACTAGTTAGTTAAGTATATTTATTTTTTAGGCGTCTGTAGCAAATTCGTTCCTGTTGATTTAATCGAACGTTCGCCCGAGTGGTTACTGGGGCCCACATTTGGGGTGTCAAGAATAGAACCACTGTTACCTGCCACACATGTCGTAAGAGGGACTAAGGAGGTTTGGCTGAAATCGGATGCACGTGTCCGCTAGGAATGCTAACCCGAAACAAATGCTTGCAGAAAATGGATGCACCAAGCCGTAAGGCGCATAACATGGTGCAACGACCACTCACAATGAGCAATGGGATAACGGATTCTACGGGTCACCAATCTGCCTCGGAGATTTAGCCACGCAGTAAGAATGTCAGACTTACCATCACGAGGGTGACCACAACTTACTTCTGGAAGAGTTCGGCACAAACGGAGAAGCATAAATCATAGGAATTATATCCTACAGAACTGCTCCCAGTGTGCAGACTTGAGAAGAAAGAGGTGGCCCACTTACACTAACGCAAAACACTTACACTTACACCAAGACAAACTGTGTGGCATGGCCGATAATCTGAGGCAGACAGCTGCCTTTATTAGAGAATCCGAAATCCCAATCTAGTGAGAACGCAGAAAAAGAAGAAGTAATCGAACGGTAAAAATAAAACTCACCGTTCACAACGTAAAAGGAAACTACTGAACGTATAAGTGGTGTCTATAAAATTGACGACTTGTTTATTGTGATTGATAGCGAGGTCCTGTAAAGGATATGCCACAATTTTCATTGTTATATTTGTTGTTCTATTTATAGCTATGATAAAAACGTGGAAGGTTCAGTACAAATAGAAAGTATTAATATTAAAATACACTAAAGTGGTTTGTGATGTGATAGGCGCTCGTTTGTACGCCATTCTAGTGGTCAATGGTATGGAATGAGTTGATATATCTTTTTTCTGTATTTCATCATCTCGACTTTATGTCATTTAAAAACATTCTTTCTATATTTTATTTTGGTACTATCTTTGTAAAAGAAATGAGCAGTCTGTATATGTTTGGATCAATTACTTACTTTATAGGTTTATTTCAATGCTATTATTAATGGTAAAGATGTCAAAACTAATATCAACAATAACATAGTTGCTTGTGCCGTGTCATCACGTTCGGCCACATAAGCAGATTACCAACAGACAGTGCACCTCAAAGAGCAATGCTTCTCCAATACAATGGATACAAAGGAAAAGGCCGTCCACGCAAAAGGTTTACATCAGAGATAACAGAGGTGGTGAAAAGATTATTTATGAAGTGCACACAAAAACCCATTGTTATAAATGTCTTCTGACGCTGTGAGCAAAACAGGATTAGAGAAAACGGAGACGATCCTGTAGCATGCCCTTTGTTGACCGTTGCTTTCATCACAGACCATCTGAAAGACTAGATCTCAAGCTAGCTCTCAATCATTTCGTTCAACACACCTACAGCTACGGTCAGCATGTAGGGACAGGATATTGAAAGGATAACAGAATTCAAATATATCGGATTCAAATTTGATAGAGATGTGACATTCCAATATATTTTTGATGATATCATAATCAAAGCAGGAGAAGACTTCAGAAGGTTTAGAATGGTGTCAGCTGCTGATCATGAACAAAAGTTGTTGTTTTTATTCTACCATTCTCGGTGACAGTCTGGACTGGGTCTCCTGATAGTCAGCGAATCCCAACTGAAGAAACTGAATATTTTGTAGAATGAGGCTACTTAATTGATCATTGGGTGCAGAAGAAATATCTCATATCAAGCTATCTGATAGATGCTTGCTTACTAGACATGTCCCAGATTAAGGCATTCTTACTGCTCTTGTCTGCTGAGAGACGGTTTCCACTACACGGCTGTCTAACAGAGGTCATATGTGGACGACTAAGGATGAGACTGTCTTGGACGGCAGAAGTTTTGAAACTATTTCTTAGATCTATCCAATTTATCACATCAGACATGGTGATGAAAAGAGTGACACCTCAGAGAAGTTGCATCAACATTTGGAGGAGACAGTCACATTGAACTAGCACTGCATGAAGGAATTACTCCCCGACATCTACAGATGCAGAGATAAGGAACTTCATTGATAGGTACACCCGTCTAGATGATTTTGTAATTCATAAGCGATCATTGGTTATTCGAAGAGTGTAGTCTCTTATACAACGCAATTTAACAGAATGACAATACATGGGGAAAGTCGTGCATTCAATTCAGATACGTTTGTATTTGGTCGTCCATTTGTGTTTCATTTTAATTTGTCACTCCTGTTTGTTCGTTTGCTTGATAAAGGCCTTGTTGGTCGAAACGTTGCTGTATTTTGTCATTGTTTTTGTAATTTGTAAAACTGCAGTACTTTGTAATTACGTGTTTTGCATTCAATTCAATGACTTCAAACGTGACATTGGAGATAGCGGCTGTCTCTGGGGCGATTTCGTGGCTTGCAAAACAAACCGGGACTTAAGCAATGATATTAACGGACTCGTTGAGTATGCTTAGAAGTATCAATGCAGGAAAACTTTGCATGTATTGAATGGATAAACGTCATTCAGCAAATCTGCCTCCAGAAACGGTTTTGGTATTGCACACCTGGGCAAGCGGGAGTGACGAAAAACTAGCTGGAACAAAACCAATGTAAGTGGGAGAAGTAAGGACACGATGGACATCATACAGATGACTATAATTTTCATTTGCCTCCTTATTTCTGGAGATACTAGGTTTTGCGTCACGTAGCTTGTTCTGTGGAATGTGGAACAGAAATGTGGTTTTTACAGAAGAATGATGAGAATTCCATGGACTGCTAAAATGACTAATGTTGAGGTATTGAATGAGATCAAGACATAGAGAAGGCTTATCATCAATATAAAAAAGAGGCAGTCATTATTTTTCGGGCATGTGATGAGGAGGGAGGTTTAGAACACATTGTGACAACCGGTAAAATCGAGGGTAGATGAGACAGAGGAAGACAGAGAGAAACAACTTTTGATAGCCTGACTTCATGGCACGGTAGAGCGTCAACATCTGAGTTGATAGCAAACACCAACGACAGAGATTTGTGGAGATCCATGATCGCCTACGCCAGCCGACACAACACCTGATGATGATGAGTTTGTTCTGCAGTGAATCACGCCTGTTGTTGCTTTAATGGCCTAATCTTGAATGGCAAACTCTGGAGTGCCAAACATTCTCTTATAACGTGGAAACAGAATCGTAGACATCGAACAGCTTGATTGCAAATGGGTTTAAGCGTGGACACGCACGACTGTGCTGTCTGTGGTTTAGAGAAAGCGAGATGATATGCCTACCAACATCATTTGACTACAGTTGGTGTGTGAACGATGGCTGTTACACTGAAGGATGGAGTAGTCACTTACTTATGTTAGTAGTCACGTCTCAACTAATGATGTCAGTAGTTGCAGCACGTTTACGGTTGTAATAGTCACAACTCTCTTCTTTCTTTCTTTTGTCCGTCTATGTTTTTTTGCCGTTATGCGTAGCAGGTTTAACTGATGATCGATTTCCGAGATAATGCACGCTCAGTCCTTTGATATGGTGTGGTATTGTGGAGTTTTAAGATGTCTGTAACTCCATCAACCCATCTTTTCTTGGTCTGCCCTTCTTCTTGATGATTCCATTTTCAGGTTCTACGCTCTTGCAATTGGTACTCTCTTACTGATGTCATATTCAATTCATATCACATTTACTGTTGTTAGTTTTTGTCTGCTGTTTGAGATGTACGAGTAAGTTACAGACTTTATTTCTCCATTCTAAATGTTTTTGAGAAGTAATTAATGTTAATGACGTCAGACTGAACTGCCAATTCAGCAAATAATATTTTGAAACATGATAGCCAGAATCTCTGACAGAACAACCTTAAGATAACAATGGTAACTAATACGTGCATTAACTTCGTTTCACAAATTATCTATAACCATAACAATTTTGACCACAACTAACAGAGATATTTAGAAGTGTGTATATTTATATTATCGTATATTTATATGAAGTGTTGAACTAGGAAGTAATTGGATCATCACAAGTGAACTAAATTAGAAAATGACTTAGCATTTCCCGTTCCGTAGGCCTATAGGTGATCATTATTATCAGGTGCCGTGCCAGCTGGCGTAGGCGATCATGGATCTCCACAAATCTCTGTTTTTGGTGTTTGATATCAACTCAGATGCTGACGCTCTACCGTACCATGAAGTCAGGCCATTCAAAAAAATAATAGTTTAAGTTAAAGGCAGATAACTTAAGTAAAAGGCTTGCATGTCTTGTGGCTAGATCACGGTTGATCACATATTTTTCAACAAAAAAGAAAGATAATTTTCCATCACAGGTGCTATTCAATTCCCCCACTTAAAGAAGTGGAATGATAACATATAAAACCTGCTGGGTATCTTACCTCTAAATGCTATGGCCTAGTAGGCCCTACTGAGAAGTATCTAATACTTTAAACGGTTTAACAGCGTTACCTTGACCTAATTTTAATTAATTTAAGTACGGAAACAAAGCCCACTTCAGTCAAATGACCCCTAATTGTCCCAGTCATGTTAATTTAATTTGTTGTCTTATTGTGCCCAATTATTTTACTCCTAGGGTTTCTTTCATCGAAGTTTGCGACGATACAAAGAGTACAAGTGTCGTGCAAACCGTTCCACTGGTTACTGTGAATATAAACCAGGAAAGAGAAAGTCATGTCAATATTGTCGATATCAGAGGTGTCTCAATGCTGGCATGTCCAAAGATGGTGAGTGCTAGATTTTGACAATCATATGCAATTTAAAGTGAAAATGGTGTTCACGTGAATAGGATGGTAGAAAAAGTAATTGTATATTATTAGTTCCAAGACAAAATGAATATAGCGACAATGGGTAGTGGAAAATTTTCTCTGAGATAATGCTTTCTTATAACTTATAGCATGCATTATATCAGAAAGCTGCTTTAGTTTGTCCATCAATTCTGACAACAATGTTCACAGTCATCTTCCACATTAACCTGTCTTTATAAAGTTCTTTCAAATTTATAGCTGTAGAAGATGATTGTAATATCTTCAATGCTGTATGAGATGATTGTAATGTGTTCAGTGCTATATGAGATGATTGTAATATCTTCAGTGCTATATGAGATGATTGTAATATCTTCAGTGCTGTAGAAGATGATTGTAATGTATACAGTGCTATATGAGATGATTGTAATATCTTTAGTGCTGTAGGAGATGATTGTAATATCTTTAGTGCTGTAGGAGATGATTGTAATATCTTTAGTGCTGTAGGAGATGATTGTAATATCTTCAGTACTGTAGGAGATGATTGTAATATCTTCAGTACTGTAGGAGATGATTGTAATATCTTCAGTGCTGTAGGAGATGATCGTAATATCTTCAGTGCTATATGAGATGATTGTAATATCTTCAGTGCTATATGAGATGATTGTAATATCTTCAGTGCTATATGAGATGATTGTAATATCTTCAGTGCTATATGAGATGATTGTAATATCTTCAGTGCTATATGAGATGATTGTAATATCTTCAGTACTGTAGGAGATGATTGTAATATCTTTAGTGCTGTAGGAGATGATTGTAATATCTTCAGTGCTATATGAGATGATTGTAATATCTTCAGTGCTATATGAGATGATTGTAATATCTTTAGTGCTGTAGGAGATGATTGTAATATCTTCAGTACTGTAGGAGATGATTGTAATGTGTTCAGTGCTATGTGAGATGATTGTAATATATTCAGTGCTATATGAGATGATTGTAATATCTTCAGTGCTATATGAGATGATTGTAATATCTTCAGTGCTATATGAGATGATTGTAATATCTTCAGTGCTGTATGAGATGATTGTAATATCTTCAGTGCTATATGAGATGATTGTAATATCTTCAGTGCTATATGAGATGATTGTAATATCTTCAGTGCTGTATGAGATTATTGTAATATCTTCAGTGCTATATGAGATGATTGTAATATCTTCAGTGCTATAGGAGATGATTGTAATATCTTCAGTGCTGTATGAGATGATTGTAATATCTTCAGTGCTGTAGGAGATGATTGTAATATCTTCAGTGCTGTAGGAGATGATTGTAATATCTTCAGTACTGTAGGAGATGATTGTAATATCTTCAGTGCTATATGAGATGATTGTAATATCTTCAGTGATATATGAGATGATTGTAATATCTTCAGTGCTATATGAGATGATTGTAATATCTTCAGTGCTGTAGAAGATGATTGTAATGTATACAGTGCTATATGAGATGATTGTAATATCTTTAGTGCTGTAGGAGATGATTGTAATATCTTTAGTGCTGTAGGAGATGATTGTAATATCTTTAGTGCTGTATGAGATGATTGTAATATCTTTAGTGCTGTAGAAGATGATTGTAATATCTTTAGTGCTGTAGAAGATGATTGTAATGTGTACAGTGCTGTAGAAGATGATTGCAATGTGTACAGTGCTGTGGGAGATGATTGTAATGTGTACAGTGCTGTGGGAGATGATTGTAATGTGTACAGTGCTGTGGGAGATGATTGTAATGTGTACAGTGCTGTGGGAGATGATTGTAATGTGTACAGTGCTGTGGGAGATGATTGTAATGTGTACAGTGCTGTGGGAGATGATTGTAATGTGTTCAGTGCTGTGGGAGATGATTGTAATGTGTTCAGTGCTGTGGGAGATGATTGTAATGTGTTCAGTGTTGTAGAAGATCATTGTAATGTGTACAGTGCTGTGGGAGATGATTGTAATGTGTACAGTGCTGTAGAAGATCATTGTAATGTGTAGGATGAACAACTTCTAAAAAGAGACAATAAAATATGTTATAGACATATACATGTTGCTAGTGAGAAATTTCTTACATAACAATAAGTCTGGCACGATAATGTTTCTTCCTACTATACAATCCAGCTATCAAGACTGGACGCTACACATATATCAAACGAACAGAAGACACACAGGAAATCAAACGTCTGCAAGATATCGAACATTTGGTTAATCCAGGTATGACTGTGTGATTTTCACTTCATTTTCTTTTCAAATTTCAAAAGCATAACTAAAGTAGATATTGATCTGATAAAACATGAAGCTATGAGAAGTAAGATTATAACTATCTGTTGTAGCAATAGAACTGTGTTGCATGCTTTCCCCATAGATTATCAGAAAAGTATATTCAGAGATATTACAAAACAATAATAGAAAGAATGAAAGCTAGATAATATAATAGAAAGGCAAATACAATTCACTTGTCACATAATAGTAGAGGACCTTCAGATAACCTGGAAAAATCCATTTCGAAAGAACCAGAGAGAAATAGGCGAAATGAAAAGATCTGGGATGAAATGACAAGTTTACTAAAAAGAGGAGCTTCTTGAATACACATGAGACAATTAATTACAAAAAACCAAGTTATTCAAAATATGTAATTTGTCCAATGTCTTCATTACCGATGGTAATTTTGAGTTGCTATTTTGCTTTGTCAGTAGACATAATGTTAGTTTTCTTTGTAATCTGCAAACGGATTTGATCTCTTTTGCAGTTTTTTACATTCAAAATTAGCTGTTCCATTCCTAGGTACTAGACTTAAAATCTGTAGGCCCTATAGATATTTTATAAATATAGAAAGAGAATGCATCCTTGTGAAGGGTACAATATGAAAGATTCCACACATACACTGCTTGGTCACAGCTGTGACAAGTGGTATTTAATTCATATACCATAAAAGCTCCCTAGCAACACTTTAACTAAGATATTGAATATACATGCTTTCTTTGTTACTTGACTATATAATACTACAAATGTATTTTTTCTGATCTGTAGATGGACAAGTTGTAGAATCAATGTTGGTGTCTTCTGCACATAGTAATTTGACATCCAGGAAGTGTGACACTGCAGAACTGGACAGGAAAGACTGCTATACAGACACATATATGGAAGTGGATTTTAATACGTCTGATGAATTTGTCACACTCTCTGTGACAGAAAGTGATCTTAGTTCTTCAAGTAGTGAGTTTTCTAGCTCTGAAGCAATTGCTATCACTAACTCTCTTAATTCTGATAGTAGAAAGTGTAATACTTACCGTAAGTCTAGCACTAATGGTTGCCATGATAACAAAGCACATTCTACAACAAAAAACTTGCTTTCATCAATAGAGGATCCATCAAACAGATTATCAGAAAATGGTCATGTGATAAGCACGAAAGAATCATTGTTCTTTAACAAGATGGAATTATCTGCATCTCCAGATTCGTACAGTGATCAAGGTGATAATTTAATTTTGTGTACCTCAGAATCCGAATTTACATTATATCTGGAAAGTGAAGACTCTGGTTTGGCATCTCACACATTTTTAGAGGCTCTTGATCAAATTAATTCAGATGGAAGTTCAATCATACGCAATTTATTATCAAATTCAAACTCTGGAGATATTAAAAACCACCCAGAGAAAAGTAATATTGACAGTCTGAAGTCTAACAGTAACAAGAAATCTGTAGCTGCAGCAGCACAAACATCTAATGCATCTCATTCTATGAATTCATCACTATATTTTTCCTCAAGTGAGCAATCTGGATCATCTTCATTAAATGTAAAAAATACTTCCAGATCAAACAGTAGAGATTTATTACGATCATCATTTGATCTTTTTCCAGATATTTCTTTTTGCTTGGATGGTCATCAAGTATCAAGTCCCACCTCTTTATCTGATGAGAGCTCAATTTCTGTTTTGACTCCTTCAGGTCTACTCTCTCCACTGACATCTCAAAGTCCTGAAAGTGATTCTGTGAGCCCTGTACCCAGCCCTGGGGTCATAATGCTCAACATGGACAGTGGTAAACGACTGAAGGTCATAGATGATCTTAGATTGGTTACTGATTTGTGCCACACACCAGAGTCTAATTATCCAAATGAAGAAGTGATTATGGTGCCAAATGAAGATAATATTACCTTGCAAATTATGGAAGAATACACACAAGGCCTTGATCTTATAGTAGACAGGTGAGATATTTGTTACTTTAAAAGAATATTGCATATCTTCTTCTTCTTCTTTGAACGATCCACATCGACTACTTGTTAATCACTCTGTGTGATCTGTATGTGATCTGAGCCTAAGAGCAATTGTATGTTGTGCCAGTTATCGCCTACAAGTAGGCCAGCACATCCAATTTCTGCTATGCTTTTTATTTACTAGGGTAGCTTCTCTAGGCCAATACCCGTTGCCTCTTACGACATGCTTTGTAGGTTGCAGTGTTACTATTATTTGCTCCCCTTGTGAGTCCTGGCAACACACAGGTAGAATATCACAGTAAACATAGTTCATATGAAAGAAAACAAATAGTTTACACATGCAGCATATAAAACTGCAACTCCGTGACATAACAAAATAAATATTGTTTTACAAATAAATGCACAAAAATGCAACAGAAGTGTGAGCGTCTAGGTGTGTCATAATTCTAATAAAATGGTCAGATAAATGTGATGAGAAAAATCAATATGAAATGATGATGTGAGTTGAGAAGCTTATTGTGAAATAAGGGGGAAACTAAAACTAATGTCATTAAGAGATGCAGCCACACATTAACGCAGCAGTGAATGACACGTGAAAATTGATGACATCTTTTAAAAAATCATGTTTATTTTTTTATAGAGTTTAGGTTTCACTATGTTTCTTCTGTAGAAAATGCAAATCTTAAACAGTTTGGCAGACAGATTTATGTATGAATATATTTACGTTTTTTTAAAAAAGTTATGATAAATTTTTCTGCACTCATGGCATGCTAGTAGGGTTCAGCCCCTCTCATCTTGCCTAAAGTAGGCAGGTGTTCAGTCCTTCTCAGCTTTCATCTGCTGAGCATTCATACAGAATCTTCTACATTGTTTATAAATTTCCCCCAAACTGTATATTTTGTTCCCTATCTTCACATATTAGCAACCACGTGCTGCAGCCTGTGCCTGCTTATTAATGTCGTTTGGCCTTATGCCTCAGTCTGTGCCATGATCTGTTTCAGTGTCAAATTAGCTCTAAATGTACATTAATGTACTCTAATTATTGTCAATCCTTAACATTTTCACTACCCCATTGAAAAATTTGATGGCCAAATAAATTTGTTTCACATTTTCAGCTTCAAAAAAGCCATTCCATTAACAAGTTTTACCAAACTCTCAATAAGACCATGATGTAGAAAACGAAATATTTGCGGTAGATAGAAACCAGAAATTGGATCAAAGTGGGTTGATGTAAATTTTGTGCTAATTTAACACGTAACAATGCATGACGCAGTGTGAGGTCTTTGGGTTATTCTAATAGACAATCTTTGGTGCACCCTGCTGCAATTAGTAAGTCATGAGTGAATTAATTCTTTTGCATTTCGTTCATCATCATTATCAGGTACCATGCTAGCTGGCATAGTCAATCATGGATCTCCACAAATCTCTGTCTTTCGTGTTTACTATCATCTCAGATGTTGACGTTCTTTCATGCTATAAAGTCAGGCTATCACAATTTTCTCTCTGTCTCGTCTCCCCTCTATTTTACCGGTTGTTACAATGTGTTCTAAACCTCCCTTCCTCATCACATGCCCAAAAATTGATGACTGCTTCTTTCTTATATAATTTACTCATTCTGTTCAATCAAGTGTCATGCCTGCCGTCGTAGGCGATCATGTCTCTCCACAACTCTCTTTGCTTGGTGCATGTAATCAGTTCTGACGTCAATATTTTGTCGAACCATGATGTCAGGCCATCCAACATCCTCTCCCTCTGTCTTCCACGATCTCTCCTTACCTGAATTTTACCTGTAGTCACCAAATGTTCGAAACCTTTTCTTCGCATTATATGCCCGAAGAACCTTGATTGTCGATTCTTATTCTTTTGATAAGGTTTCTTTGTGTGCAGACCTGATTTAAAACCTCCACGTTTGTTTTCTTTGCATTCTCATTGCTTTCTCATTCTGTTACATTGTTTTAAAAGTTCATGTCTTGTATCTATAAAAGTACATGTCTTGCATCTATAAAAGTACATGTCTTGCATCTATAAAAGTACATGTCTTGTATCTATAAAAGTACATGTCTTGTATCTATAAAAGTATGTGTCATTTATCAACTTATGTTAACAAATGAGAAAACTACAACTTAATATACTCCTGTAACACACCTGTGGAGTAAAAAACTGAACAACAATTATTTTGGCACAGTGTGTTTTTCAATGCAGTAGTCAATGTGTTCATGAGTATTATAATTCAACTAACTGCTATTGTGCTACGTAAGCCTCCATATTTATAACTATAAAAAAGCATGCATCATCAACTGATTATATATTCTTATTATTATTATCTCTGCTTGACATTTGTCATTTATAGCCCTACTCAGGTGCAGGTACCAACACCTGTTCAAACATTGCTGATTTCACCAAGCCCACAAGACCTGAGATCTGTGACCCCACAGTCATCTTCTTGCTCAGACATGGATGACTTGAGTGTGACATCTCCCACCACAAAGCTCATGAATGGTGTAAAAAACTTGAAACTGTCAGACATTTGTGAACTGTACAGTGATATGGATGCGGTAATTGCGATACTGATGGCATCTCACAAGGAAAATATTGGCGATTTCAAATATTTATCAAAGGAGGAAATGACAGCTCAACAGGAAGCACACTGCGTAAGTAAATATGAGCATTTGTTGACATTTTCCAGTGTAGAACTTGATTGTAGATGATATATACTAGAAACATGTAATAAAATGATTGAACTTTTCTATAGAGAATGTTTAGGAGTTTTTCTGGCTTAGACAAAAACACTTTAGAGAACAAGTCCCTAGAACTTCTTCTTCGAATGCTCCATATCGACCATCTGTCAACCACTCTGTGTGATTTGTGTGTGATCCGAGTCTAAGAGCGATTGTACATTGTGCCAGTTATGCGCCTACAAGTAAGCCAGCATATCTGATTTCTGCGCTGCTTTTATTTACTAGGTAGCATCCTAGTGCCTACATTAGTCGCCTCTTATGACATGCATCGTAGGTCGCAGTTATACTATTCTTTGCTTGTCTTGCAGGCCCTGGCACCACACTGGCGATCCCTAGAACAAAGAGAGATGAAAAAATAAAACTGAAAATTCCTTGATGAATGAAACAGTACAATTCTCAATTCATGAAAAGCTCATGTGTTAGGTGTAAAGCTTAATTAAATAACCATTTTATTGTCTTAACTGGCATAAGTCAGTTCTAATAACCTCCCTATGACCAATTGGATGTGATACCATGCTACAGTAGAACTCCATATGTTGTACTTTAAAGTAAGATTTTTCTGCTTGTAAAATTGGACAGTTACCCATCTGTACAAATTTTGATCCTGTTTCATATGTATAAACTTTGGTTGAAATTTGGATGTGCCTGTCCTACATGTCATAGGGGCCTAATGGGGGTTCAATGTAGTCACAATCTCAGCACAAACCACACAAGTCCTAAAGAGATTTTAGCTTGGTTGATATGCACAAATGTGAACAAACAAACGGTCATCACAGTTTTATACATCAACAGCATAGAAACATCCAATGAGATACAGATGATTTGTAATTATATTTTAGCAGTAAATGTGTGCAGATTTTTATTTGCTGTGGCATTTCTACATAAAAAACCATTTTTGTACATAAGGTCTTGCATGCATGACAAATCAGCACAAAAGAAGATATAATTAACAATTATTTTGTATATTTTTATGTTTATATATTTTAAAATTTACACAGGAATCCTGTCGATTGAAGAAACAAACATTTGGTGATTTAGGGTTTCTTCCAGATCAAGAATATGATGACATTTACTCTGTCACTGGCATTGATGTTGACAACAGGTTTGAGCTGTCACTTTAATCATCTTGGATGTTGTGGTAACTTTCAGTCCTTGTTCATGTTGTACCTTTGTCAAAATATTTGTCAAACATGTTTTGTAGTAATTACAAAATCATCTCATTGTATCCCCTTTACTGCTAGTGAACCATTGTTTTAAATGTTCAGAATAGTCTACTAACAGTTTAATTGCTGTTTAAACAAAATTCAAATGGCAGTTGCATGTATGATTTGTATATCTAGTTTATATTCTCAATAATGACAATCATTTTTAGATTTAGAGAATCTATTAGTATGTTTGAATATTATGATTCTCAAAGCACGGCTGTGCATGAACAGCAAAAATTAATTTTGCATATCTGTTTAGCTAAAAACATTTCTGCTACATTTTTGGTTTTTAGTCAAAATTGTGTAGGTTTACACACAATTAACATAAGCAAATGAGAGTGGGTGAGGACAAGCTAGCATGGGCAAAAAATAACATATCTTGGGAATTAAAAATAGTTTTAAAACATTTTTCTAAACATGCTTCAAATTAAATTTCAATAGTAATCATAATAATATTTCAAATATGTTCTTAGTTTCAACTTTGTTGAGAGCATATTCTAAATGTTGATAGCAGTACAAGAAGAGTTTTCACAGCATGCGTTATCAATGAAAAAAAATGTCAATTTCAGCAGCTAAACACCTTCAGAACAAGTTTCATAAAAATTAATGGAATGCAGAAAACATATTTGAACTGATGAAATATGGCATGAGTCAATTCTGATGTCCTCCTTATGACTAATCAGATCTGATACCATGATACAGTATAACTCCAGATGTGGCACTTTAAAGTGGATTTATTTGTATGTTTATAAAATCTTATAGTATGTACAAATTTGTACCCTGTTGAATAATATGTATACACTTTCAAATGTGCCTGTCCTACATATTGAAGAGGCTTACCAGGGCACAATGTATTCATTTTCTTGGTGCATACCACACAGAAAAAATAATGACAACAGATAAAACGAACATGATAAGAGATATTTTTATCAACGGAGAGAAAGTAGAAAATATGAACAGTTTTGAATCTCTTGGTTCAGTGCTAACAACAGATGGAAATGGGATGAATGAAATTAAAAGAAGAACAAGCATGGCTTTACAAAACAAAATTTAAACAAGTAAAAACAGTATGGAACAGAACTGATAAGAAAACAAAGATCAGAATACTAAGAGCATGCATATTCCCAGTAGCAACGTATGGGTGTGAAGCATGGACATTTAATAAAGCAGTGGTAAAACATATATGTGCTTTCAAATATAAGTATTACAGAAGAGTCCTCCATTGGATCTCTGGGACTTTATTTACTGAGGCAGTTGTTGTATCTGACTCTCAGTCGATGCTTCACAAGATCCAGAAGGGCAGGTTTCGTATGAGTGGATGTCGTCTATAGAAGTTTCTAAACTCCAGCGGCTTACGTGGACATACTGTCCAGGGCATGCGGGTGTTTACGGTAATGAGAGAGCGGACAGGCTTGCATCAACAGCATCGATTGTTGGGGAGTTGAAGATGGATAAGGGGATATTCTTCGGTCTCTTTACGACTGTCTGTTGGATGAGGACACTAAAATCGATGTTCAAGCGATTTAGGCAGTTTGGAGTTACCCAAGGTTCAAGTCGAACTGGATGCCTGAGAGGCAAATTGAGAGGTGCGTTTATTCAACGAGCCACAGGAGCCATCAGTATGGATACTCTTCGATATATGTTTAGGGAGACTGAGCACCTATGGGTCTGCCCGGAGTGCAATGACGTCAGTTTAGTAACCAATAACCTCTGTATATCTTGGACAGAGAAGAGAACAAATAGATCTATCCAGAAAGAGCTCAAAATCAAAGAAAACTAGCTGATGCTACAAATAAGAAAGAGAAAATTGAGATATTTTGGACATATAAAAAGACATGAAGGGCTGGAGAGACCATCATGGAAGGAGGCATACCGGCAAAGAGAAAGACCACAGAGAAGGTGGATTCAGGGTGTAAATGATGGTTTGTAAATGATGGTTTGAAAATGATGGCTGCAGAGGCAGGACATCTTGCCTATGAGAGAGAGAAATTCCGGAGGACTGTTGGGGGTGGGGAGGGGAGGATGTTCTGTTCAGGACACGTTATTTGATGATAATACCACACAGACCACAAGTAGGTGGGGAACACAAACAAGCAACAACAAACAAGGGATAAAACTGAGAAAGGAGCAGGAAGAAAAGGGCAGAACAACAGATATAGACAAAAATGAATATAAAAAATCTGTCAAGACAAAGAATGAAGAACAGAAACAGATTATTTAGTCATGCGAGTAAGTTCTTACTTAAAATTATTAATAGAAGCATAGGCCTACACAAGAAACTGGAAAAAAGAAATAAATATTATTCACTAACTTTAGGAGAGGCAAGGAACAAGAACTCAAATATTCAACATGAGATTCATAAATTAAAAAACATAGAATAAATAGGTATATATATATATATATATATGGATGTTGTACCCGTCTGCCCAGCATGTTCGTAGCTCGTTGGACTACGGGTGTCTATCCCTCTGTGTGTGCGGGTTCAATTCCGCGGAATGGCAGAAAAAGCCACAGATTCACCAGATTTACGGTGTTCATGGCACCGAACCGAAGGGTTACTATGTCCATGGCACTGAGCCGAAGAGCTGAAAAGCTCAAGTGCTTCTGGATTGGGAAAAAAAAATATGGATGTTGTAGTGGCTTCCTGAGTTGACTGTTATAGCTTATGTCATCTTTATAGTTATGTTATTGCTTCCTTAAGAATCATTAGATCCTCACTCAAATTTAACATCTTTAAAGAAATCTACAACAAAACACTGTATATTTTCTTGAAGGTGTGGTATTTGTTAAAAAATGCTTTTATTGAATGAGATTACACACCTTATACACAACCTTTCTTAACACATCTGTTTTGTCTTACTTTTGTGCAATGTATAGGTTGTAATAACAGAGGATTTTTGATTTGTAATTTGATATGATTGATAATGCCAATATTTTTTTTTATTGCTGAAAATGAAAGAACAGATTGATATGATGATCTGAAACACAGTCTTGCACAATCAGAAACCTGTATCTTTGATTTGTCCAAAATTATAAAACTACTGTAGATAATGTTGTGCAATAATGTTCATTCCTATGCAAACTGTTAACTTTACCACTGTGCTCATATTTTTAAATGATCTTCTTCTTCTTTGCGTTGTTCTTCGACCAATATTAATCACTCTTTGTGATTTGTTTGATCTTTACCAAGAACGTGTATACGTTGCACATTGGTTTGGTAGGCCCCTAAACGCATAGACTTTACATTTTAAATGATGAAATATATCACATTCTATCATTCTATTCACAGGCGAATGATAATCCAAAAATATCTGTGCAGGATGGAAATGTGTGTGCGAGGTCTAGTTCAGTTTGCCAAGTCAATACCTGGCTTTTCCATTTTGGACATAAATACGCAAGTGGAACTAATTAAATGTTAGTATATTTTCACAGTTTATTTTAAATCTTGGAGAAGCTGTTTACACCAAATAATTACTCTAAGAATTACCTTGAAGGGTTAATTAAGAAATAACAATCGCTTATCCTAAATTTCATCGATTTCAAAAAGATTTTGATAACTTTCAGAGAATCTCTCTGTGGAATATTCTGGGATGCTATGAAATAATACCAATCAAAATAATAAACATAATCAAAAGCTTGTATTATGGTTCACAGTGTGCAGTCCGTAATGAAGAAGCCAAAGTTACTGATTTATGGTTGAAACCAGAGTAAAACAAGGTTGTATTTTATCACTACTATTGTTACTGAGTGCTCATTGACTAGGTGATGAGAAAATGTGAGGGTGGAACAGGCATCGATTTGGTGGAAAACAGACAATTGGAAAATTTGAATTTTGTAAACAATATTGCCTTGTTATGTGAAAACGATGAAGATATGCAAAGAAAAAAAACATGTATCATCTATAGCATCAAAAGTTGGACTGCATATAAGCTATCATAAGACAAATATAACGAAGACACCTATGACAAATAATGCAGATACCACGTATTTCAAAATGATTAAGAAAACAGAGCAGTTCCTCCATTTGGTTAGCAATTTTGACTGTATAGGATATAACCAAAATGAAATTCTGCTACAAATTGTCAAAGCAACATCAGCTTTTAAAAGTCTAAATAAAATATCAAACTTCAAGTTACATAGATTTAAAACTAAATTCAGAATTGTTCAATTCCATTGTTATCTTAGTTTGAACATATAACAGCAAAAGTTGGAAAATGACTAAAGATTTTTTTTTTTTTTTCGATCCAGAAGCACTTGAACTTTCAGCTCTTGGCTCGGTGCCATGGACATCGTAACCCTTCAGTTCGGTGCCACGAACACCGTGAATCTGGGGAACCTATGGCTTTTCTGCCAGCCCGTGGAATTGAACCCTCACACAGAAGGCTAAACTAAAGATATAGAAACAATTGAATGCATTTGAAAATAGATGTCTGCAAACAAAAAATGAACATAAAATGAGGAAAATTCAGGAAAGAACATGAAATCAGTGAAATGTCTGGTCAACAATTAGTAACAACTGTTATAGAAAAGTAAAGATGAAGATATGTTGTGCGTACTCTGAGAAAAAAATTATCAAAGAATCACAAAGCAGACATTGAAGTGAGAGATAAATGGATCTAGAGAGAAAGGACACCCTAGGGAAACCCTGTAATAAACTTTACATGAAGAAGCAAGAAATATTTGACTCAATTTCATAGAAGAACTAGGATAGAACGGCATGGAAAATTTGCTTGCAGACCCTATGTGATGTATAAAGGAAACAAAGAAATAAACTAAAAATAATATTTTCAAAGTCACTATATAAATTAATTAATAATAAACCAGTATTTGAACAGCTGCATAGATAAATTGTCATTTTGAAATGAATTTGATCAAATATTAGCAAATATTATTTGGGACTGAACAGGGTGCAGAGACACCATGTGTAGAGCACATGATACTTGAGCTCAAAAAATATTAGTCAAAAACATGCTTTCTCTTCCTATGGAGACCTGATTACAGACTTATCTGGCTAATGACACAAGAATTGACATGATTCCAGTGATTTTTTTTTCCCATACAGAAGCACTTGAGTTTTCAGCTCTTCGGCTCGGTGCCATGGACATCGTAACCCTTCGGTTCGGTGCCACGAACACCATAAATCTGGAGAATATGTGGCTTTTTCTGCCATCCCGCGGAATTGAACCCACACACACAGAGGGATAGTCACCCGTAGTCCAACGCTATGAACATGCTGGGCAGACGGGCGCTCCAGTGATAAAAACCTGCTTAATGAGACACATCATATAGTGTCTCCTGGTACCTGGCCCCAAACCATACTAGCCAAACCAAAGCTTTCTCTTCCTATAGAGACCTGTTTACAGACTTATCTGGTTAATGACACAAGAATTGACATGATCTCTTCTGTGATAAAAACCTGCTTAATGAGACACATGAGGTAGTTAATTCTCGCCGTGTCATGAAATTTAGCTCTGGTTTTTCTCAAATATACTCTTATATTTTCTTCTATTCCACCTTGAGGTGTTATTACACTGCCAAGATATGTGAATTCTGTTCCACCTTGAGGTATTATGACACTGCCAAGATATGTGAATTATGTTCCACCTTGGGGTGTTATGACACTGCCAAGATATATGAATTCTGTTCCACCTTGAGGTGTTATTACACTGCCAAGATATGTGAATTCTGTTCCACCTTGGGGTGTTATTACACTGCCAAGATATGTGAATTCTGTTCCACCTTGAGGTGTTATGACACTGCCAAGATATGTGAATTCTGTTCCACCTTGAGGTGTTATGACACTGCCAAGATATGTGAATTCTGTTCCACCTTGAGGTGTTATGACACTGCCAAGATATGTGAATTGTTACACATATTCCAGTGCTAGGTCTCTTAGATTCACAAGTTGATGATTTGAATTATTTGTCATAAGTTTGGTGGACAGGCAAGAGCCATGTTTTTACAAGCCATTTATATTTAGAATACAAAATGCCCTCTAGTGTGGCTCATGGTAAAAAGGTGTCAAATCCAAAGCCATGTAGTCTGGCGTTTGGTCCACAAAGAGTTAACGTGTACTTATTTCAAGTTCTTATTTTGCAGTGTTGGTTAACACAGTTTTTTAGTTAAAAATGTATCAATGTGTATGTGACAGAAAGCAATGTTGTCTGCAATATCCAGGTCTATGTCGCCCATGTGGTGCTGGCGCTCGCAAGGGAAGCAAAGAATAGTACCACCTACAAGGCATGTTATAAAAAGTGAATGATGTAGGACCTAGGAAGCTACCTAACAAATAAAAGCATAGCAGAAATCGAATATGCTGGCCTATGTAGGTGCATAACTGGCACAACGAACAATCGCTCTTAGGCTCAGATCACATACACATCACATAGAGTGGTTAACAAGTGATCAATGTGGAGTGTTCGAAGAAGAAGAAAATATCCAGGTCTTCTAAAATTGTGATGGGTGTCTATCTAATGCCTTTTTTCGGCTGTTGGAATGTGTCCTTCAATATTCAATAAATAGTTGTCAGATTAAAGAAAGATGACATGATACATCCCTGTCATACAACAGATTTCACTTGGAATGTTTGTCTTGAGCTGTTTAGGATATAGAGAAGTCCTGGCTTTTATGTTTATCTTCTGGTGTATGCTGTAGTGTTTTAGTATCCTTCAGAGACTATCTCCATGAATTCTTTCTATAAACTTATCAGTCCACAAAATTAGTGTATATGTTTTTTCTGCTGCTAATTACATTGTTCCAAAACATTACAAAATATCAAAACAATAACAGTAAGTTTGAGACTAAACTTATATGTCATCTTGTCTTAACTTTAACCATGTACCTCTTTGTTTATTTCAGTGGCTCGTTCAGAGATTGCCATATTTACCGTATACCCTACAGTTAATCTGGAATTGGGAGTCACGCTTGGTTTAACTGGAGAAACTTGGGCATGTCAATATGATATGGGATATATTGGCTACCATATAGCTATAGCCGATTATATGACGTGAGTGAATGGTTTAATGAAACGTTCACTAGATTTTATTATGTGACCTTAGTCTTATAAGATCTCATAGCATCATATCAATTATTAAATATAGGCCTCTTTCTTGATATTTGTTATCTAGTTACTGACATGGTTTATACTTTTTTGTTTCTTCTATTTTAAAAAAAATTAGCTTCTAATGAAAAATCCAGTTTATATATATATATGTTGAAAAGATTTTACTATAGAGAATTAAAGTCTGTTTAAGGGGAGTCACACACTTTCAACTAAAGAACTAGTATTCTTTGGTTTCCTTAGGGCCTGTTGACCAACACACATTAACTCCTTGTGGACCAAACTCCACACTATGTGGCTTTGGGTTGGGCGCTTTTTTACCAGGAGCCACACTAAAGGACATTTTTAATTCTAAAAACAAATGGCTTGTGAAAACATGAATTTTACCCTGGTCCACTAAGAGTTAAAAATATCAGAGCTAAGACCCTTGAAAATCTACTGTGTAAAGTTTAGATTTGTTAATATTATATTATTAGATATGTTCATTGTGATGACCTGCTCCAATACTAGCAACCATATAAATTAATTTGGCCTAATGAATGTTTTTTCAATCAGTAGTGAATGAGTTAAAGGTCTTTGTAAAAGTCAGCTGTATTTTTAATTAATCCTTGAGTAAAATCGAATTTACCACATTTCTTCCCTCTTCTTCTTCTTCGAACCCTCCATATTGACCATTTGTTAACCACTCTTTGTTATTTTTATGTGATCCTAGCCTAAGAACAATTGTACATTGTGCCAGTTATGCGCTTACAATTAGTCCAGCACATCTAATTTCTGCGATGCTTCTTATTTACTATTGTAGCTTTCCTAGGCCCCTACCTCAGTCGCCTTTTACGACATACCTTGTAGGTTACAGTGTTACTATTCTTTGCTCGCCATTGTGGG
Source organism: Arion vulgaris (assembly GCA_020796225.1). Lineage (NCBI taxonomy): Eukaryota > Metazoa > Mollusca > Gastropoda > Stylommatophora > Arionidae > Arion > Arion vulgaris. The sequence goes on from CM036761.1 coordinate 45,344,166, forward strand.
CCCTGGCAAAACACAGAGGAACAACATTTCTTTGATTTGAACAGTTCTGGAATATCCTGGTGTTGTTGGCAATATCCCAAAATAAAAATAAGAAAGAATTTACACCCGCTCAGGATTGGAGATTTTAAAAATGTATTGAAGGTCTCTGTGGTCTAGTCTTCTTCTTCTCTTCCACCATTTACTTCTTTATAGAAGTGTTGGGGTGTATATGTGGTCTAGTAATTTTACTAATTTGATCTGTGTCAGTTGGTTCATGATTGGATATTTTCCTGAGATCTCTAGGATTGTTACTGGAGTTCATGCTCTCTGCAATATTCTCCGCAGATGAAGTGACCTTTCTGCAGAGAGGGAACAAACTATATGGTGCAATAAAGGCAATCCTTTATCATTAAATCGTTTTATATCTCTGAGCAGAGTTTAGCAGCAGTGTGTAGTGTAGAACTTCAGGTACAATCAATTCCTCAGTAACTCAGCTAAAAATGGATACCAGAACATAATGAATGAATAGCCAGAGCAACTATGTAAGTGTTGATCTGCTGAACTTTGAACAAGTTAAAAGGGAAAGAAAAGTTAAAGTTAATTGCGTATCCTTTACAGGGCTTTGCGAATCAACCCCAGCTTTTTAACACTGTTTGTAATTTTTCTAGACATTATTACGTTCAGTAGTTTGCCATTGCTTTCTGAACGGGTGGTGCCATCGTCCTTTGTAAAACCCACGCAAAACAATTTGCAACCAAACTGTCCTCAGCGTGATTCGAACTCAGAATGTCAGGGTTAATAGACCGAGTCACTATCCCTAGGCCACAGACGCCACCAAAGGGAAAGAGCACCTATGATATTATCTTAAATGCAATGATGTAAAGTTTATAACATTATCTAATTTTATTTAAATTGATTATTTTACACATAATTTATTTCTAGCTATTTCATATTCATAGCATCCATATACATATTTTGTTTTCAAGTCAAGAGAATGTGTTTATTATTATCAATGATATCTTCATGTTTGAAATGTCCATGTCAAGCAATATTGTTTCATCAGTTTCTGTGACAAACTGCAGAAGATGGCACCAACTCAGGAAGAAGAAGTCCTACTTAAAGCAATTCTGGTTGTTTCTACAGGTACGTTTTGTGCTGCGTTTTATTCTTTTAATTCTGCATAACAAAAATATGGTGATTACTCTCCGTTGTAATTGCCATTGCTAATTTCAATTTATTGTTGAAATCTAATTCTGAGCCAGACTGTCTACTACAACCTGGCATTTTTATCATTGGCAACAAAAGAAACAGTCTGATGTGAAGCTGTATTGCTATTGGTTTTTACTCTGGGCTATACACTGCAAGAAAGAGGGATCTGCTGCATAGGCAACAGCATTCCTTCAGATAAATATGTCTGATAGAGGAAGCAGGAACTAATACAATGCTCCCCAATTGGGCTACATCCATTATCACTTAAGACTAACAGGATGCCGTCATTTATTCTATCTATCATTTTGTACACTTGAGTAAGAAGCCATTTTTACTATTACAGTAGGCTCCCTTACATGATACCTTTGATAATGTTTTTGTACACTTGAATGTGTGATTTTTATAGCAGTGTGTTTGTTATAATTAATTTGTTAGCCTCTTCTAAATCATATTTTATGAAATACTGTTATATCTTTCACTTTGATACTAATTGTATATAGGTCTGTTATAATGAGATAGAAAAGTATATTCATGTATAATTAAAGTATAGAATTCATCACAAAAGAGTGTTCTACACCAGGCTATGCATCCTGCAGAGTTGGGGTCGACTAGTCTTTTGTTAGAAAAAGCGAAAAGTTAAAATTAGTTGCCTGTTGATGATCTATAGAACACTCTAGCCAACCCCACCTCCCAGTGATAGTCACTGGATAGATTCAACACCAATTTTAGTGTCCTCATCCAACAGTAGGTCACCAAGCGACTGAAGAACATCCTCTTTATCCATCCTCAACTCCCTGGCAATCAATGCTGTTAAGCAAGCCTGTTCCTCTCTCATTGCTGCAAACACACGCATGCCCAGGACTGTAGATCTGTGCAAACCTATGGAGGTTGGAAACCTCAATGGACTACATCCACTAATACTGCAACCTACCATTTTGAATATTCCAAAGCATCAACTGAGAGTGGGATACAACAACATATCCAGTAAACAGAGTTCCAGAGAGCCTCTTGAGTGCAGCTTTAACTGCCTCAACCTCCTTTCTCATACTAAAAGTAGTTGTCTTGCATGTTCCACTCTGTTTTGCAACATCCCTACCATATGCGCTAATCCAGAAACTCCATCCTGACTTTTCACAATGATGTACATACCCATCTGTATAAACATCAGTCATCATCACTTAAATTCAGCTTTCATGTTGCCCCATTCTCTACATTCTCTTCCAAGAGTAAAAACTTCATTATTTATCAACATGACAAATCTTATACAAACAATGATAGACCTTATTATTTCTTGAATTTCAGATCGAGACAGCTCTATAAGTTCTCCTTTGGCAGAGGCAATTCGATGGCAACTGATTTTGTGTCTTAAACACTGTCTTCAAAAACAACGTGAGCAGCCATCACTTTTCCTTGCAAGGTACAAAAATATATGGATATGGTTAAGCAACTCATTTCATTCAGTAGCATATCTCTTATGAAACTTTGCTTCAATGATATCTCTCATAAATTTAGCTTTATCATATGCCATTTATGATGCCCCATTCTATATTATGAGAGGCACATTGCTTTATCACATGCAAGGTGCCCCTCATCTGATAGATCAATTTGTCAATCACATCTTGCACACAGTTTATTTTTTGACATTTCTCACATTCTCTTTCCTGATATATAATTTTATGACTGTCTTCTCCAAGCCCTCATGATATTTTATATTACCAAAATACTTAACTTTTCATTGTTCTATCTTTCTGAATAGCAAATCATTTTCAATGTTTAGTTCTTGTAATATTGATTTTTTTGTTCTTTTGTGTCTATGATATTTGAAGGATTTTTCTATAGTATTAGTGTTCAGAGACATTGATGTGTCCAGAATTCTCCAACATATTTGCCAAGCGTCCAGGTCTCCCAGACATATGTTTTAATAGGAAAGATGCACTTGTTAAAAATCTAATTTTTCAAATTATATGTGGCCCTCTACATAGTTTCTTCAATTGCTTTCACGTTTGAAATTTATGTTTTAAAAATTGCAAACATAAAGTGGTCTGTTTCCAGAACACACTACATGGAGTTGCTGAGGGTTTTGGTTAGAAGTCTAACCTTGGAATTCACACTAGAATAATGCGGTATCTTCAAGGACAAATGCAGTCAAAATATGAGATTTCCTAAAAATATGTGCTATATAAGATATTAGAAAATAAAATTTACAAACAGGCAGGAATACTGGTGTCAAGTTTTATCCTAACCTAAAGAAATATGTAAAAAAAAAAGATGGTACAATGCAGAGACATGATCAAAGGAACAAATAGTGTGTTTAACAGAGAACGACAGGAATCATCAATATTGTTTAACAGGTTTTTAAAAACCAAAGATTGACTTCATTGCACCAGGTTTCCTCGCATAGCACAGTCCCTATCTGCAGAAATAGCATGTCAATAGTAGAGAGGATCTCTGGAAAAAAGCACACCTGAACCGATTGACTTAGTTTGGGTTCAATCACAAGGTCTTCAGTATGTAAGGCAAAGGACTAGACAACTTTATCACACAAACTATTGTATCAACATGAATATCTTTATATATATCTACTGAGGAAGAATGAGCACCTATGTGTATGTCTGTATAACTGGGAGTTCTGTTCAATAACCAATAGCAATCATATGATCTTATCATTAGTCTTCAGATTAATCTGATGATGATGTTGACAGGAGATTTGATCTGATAAGTTTAGAGCCAGTCTTCTGACAGTTTAGCTTGATTATAAGAGATTTCGCCCAGGTGTTGCTGATGCCCTCATGGGGAGCAAAGAATAGTAAGACTGGCCTACAAGGCATGTCGTAAGAGGCGACTGAGGTAGGTCCTAGGGAAGCTACCCTAGTAAATAAAAGTGTTGCAGAAATCGGATGTGCTGGCCTACTTGTAGGCACATAACTGACACAACGTAAATCGCTCTTAGGCTCAGAACACATACAAATCACATAGAGTGGTTAACAAGTAGTCGATATGTAGCATTCGAAGAAGATTATAAGATATTTGATAGCCTGCACCGTATGGTGTAGCACTTTCTGCTAATTAATACAAAATGGATGTATACTTTATCTTGTGCTTCTCATATTCAAAAATATAAACATTTGCTTGTTTATTTTTATTTAGATACATACTTGCCTTGACGCAATCAAGGACAGTGGCTGAAAAGTTCAAAGATTTCTTCAGAAACTTGAAGATGCAAAAATATTCAAGTATTGAGCAGAATCCACTCATGTGGGAGTTATTCTCAGGAATTCTCCAAGAAAAAGAAGCAGAGGCAAATTGGGAAAAACTGTGTCAGCATATCGGGGAGGGAAAGGCTGGAATGTGGTCTCCTTGTCTGTTGGGATAACATCAGACCTGATGGGTGTCAGGATGTTAGGGGTGAGGATTCATTGGCAGCAACAGTTACAATGTCTGAATGTGTGATCTGAAATAAGTTATCTAAGAAATAGTAAACAAAATAAAAGATTGAGCAAAGTTGAAAATATTTGGTAATCTAGACGTAAATATGTGAGCGTCTGTAGATCACAAACCAAAGCATACCTGTTTCAAAACCTACAGTGGGCAAGTTTGGAAGCAAATTTGTTTCTGTGTGATTTTTACAAAAAGTAAAAATATACCTCACCGTTCAGAAAGCAATGGCAAACTACTGAACATATAAGTGTGCCTAGAAAATCAACGACACGTTTACTGTGGTTGATGGCTACGTCCTGTAAAGGATATGCCACGATTTTCATTTTCACACGTAAATATACATTTTTCTCATTCAGCGAAACAAAGAAAAAAACTTACTGAGTTTTAAAGAACACATCTAATCATTAACAAGAGGTTTGTTGGTTCAATCCCACACTATGTATTACATGTGAGGGAAGGAAATGGCCCTTCTACCTCCTGCACATTAGGATCTAGAAAGGGGAAGTGACAGACACTTCATACCATAAGGTCTGAAAGGGCTACAGGACCTTTTATATATATTTTTTATTCACTAACTCAGGCAGGGATATAAGAATAGCACAATTTAAAATAAGCTGATAGGCAATATCCAGATTTCTGAGAGATAATTCAAATGTTGCCAGAGCTATTGTATAAGTATTCTGCTGCTGACACAGTATGCTTACTAAAAGGGACTGAGTACATATGTGGTGACCTGAAAACATCGGTATCTATTCCTACCAGTTTTCCAGTGTATATTTAGTTAATAATGGACACTGAAAACCTACATGTGAAAAGAGATTATTAAAGGACCAGGTATAGCAATTCCAGCTACTCTGAAGGATATATAATAAACAACTAAATATATATAGGTTGATTCTTCTTCTTTGAGCACTCCATATCGACCACTTGTTAACCACTCTTTGTGATTTGTATGTGATCCAAGCCTAAGAGCGATAGTGTTTTGAGCCAGTTATGCGCCTACAAGTAGGCCAGCACATATGATTTCTACGACACTTTTTATTTACTAGGGTAACTTCCTTAGGTCCCACATCAGTTGCCTCTTAAGACATGCTTTGTAGGTCTCAGTGTTACTATTTTTTGCTTCTCTTGAGGGTACCAGCAACACATGGGCGCATAGATTGGTTGATTGAACCATCATCATTGCAATTTGGTGAGTAACCATGTGCGTCCCTATCTCTTTCATAGAGAGGAAGGTCTTATAGCAGTGTACAAACTCTGTAGTACCGTCAAAGGTCCACGGTGTATTTGAGAAGATGGCGAAAATATTTTGTAGAAATTTTATTTTGTAATCTTTCAAATACAATTTTCTCGGGCATCAGCTTTCCAGCCTGCTCTTCTCGAATTTAAACCGCTAAGGGTTCTTTTACATGCTCGGCTTGAACACAGGACCTACATTTTATCGTCCGTCTCTGATAGGACTAGAAACTCGATCTCACCTACACTGAGATCAGGGATCTCTGGAAAACTATCCAGATGGCTCCACGAGGAAGTGAACCGAGTATCTTTGTAACGAGAGATGAGGACCTAACTTCTACATCACAGAGACACTATAAATAGAAACATGTAAAAGGTATCAATGATAGACAAAAATAACTGAATTTCCTTGACTTACCTGTACAAAATGGACAATCAGTAAACAATGTGAGAGAACATGATGAAAGATGTGTGCAGTAATTAAACTGTTTATGCTGTAAAGTGTATCCATTTATTTTTATTTTCATATTATAATCTTATTCTGCTTCTCTAGTTTTCTATTTATTTATGTGTTTTTTCTGTTTGGTGCTGTGAATTCAGGAGCAGTCATGGTGCCTAATATGACATTTCTGACAGATTTTTGTGGGAAGGCTAGCTTCCCTTTTTACCTGTGTCGCTCGCCGTTCAGGCGAGTCTTACACTGACTTCAGACGTACTTGTAATTTAGATTCCAAGTAAAGGATCAAAGTTTCCTTGCGTCCAACTGTGTATCGCATAAAAAGTAAAAGTAAAGGAACCATTTCATACCTTGTGGTATATAGGTCAATACAGTGTTAGGCCTGTATTTTTCATTGACCGTTGGTACACAATGGGTGGTGTGGTCAGCATCACGCCGGCCGACTTTACTTTCCCAGAGCATATCTGGTACCCAGTTGAGGCTGGGTCGACCTGAGAGCTGTCGTGGTCGGGAAAAATTCCACGCGCATTGCGGAGCTGAACCCAGACCACCAGCCTTGCGAAGCGAGTTCAGTAACAACTACGCTACAGCGGCTCTCTATGTATCGCATGCACACCAATAATGTTTAGTCCAAGCTGCCCTCAAACCCTGGAATTTCCAAGACAGACATCCACTAGTGCAGCATGTTATCAACATTGTTATCATGACCATAGTTATCTAATTTGAAATGCATCAGAAAGAAATAATTAACATTCTTTGGACATGTTATCAGAAAGCTTGAATACATTATGATGTCAGGTAAGATACAGGGGAAAAGAGATAGATGTTGACAGATGGAATAAAATATAGATAGCCTAACATCTTGGCATGTAATCAGTACCAGAACCCATACCTACAACAAGGGACAGAGTTGTGGAAGAACATGATAACTTGTGCTGGTTGGCATGGCACTTGATGATGAAGTTTCTATTTCTAATCATTAGTCCATTCATACCAACTAATAATAGTGTAGCTGTAATGTGTACGGGTATGTTTAGTTTTCAAATCCATATGGTCATATGTACCTTTGCACTTATTTTTTGTCTTTTTATTATGGTAATGAGAAAGCGGACAGGCTTGTATCAACAGCATCGTTTGTTGGGGAGTTGAAGATGGATAAGGGGGATATTCTTCGGTTTCTTTGCGACTGTCTGTTGGAAGAGGACACTAAAATCGATGTTGAATCGATCAAGCGATTTAGGCAGTTTGGAATTACCCGTTGTTCAAGTTGAACAGAGAATGGAGCCGAGAGGAGAGTGAGAGGTGTGTTTAACCAGCGAGCCATGTGAACCATCAGTATGTATACTCTTCAATATCTGTTGAGGGAGACTGAGCACCTATGGGTCTACCCGGAGTGCAATGACGTCAGTTTAGTAACCAATAACCAATTTTGTCTTTTTAAAAATGATAAGTACTGAATACAGAAACAAAATTAACTGATGACATGGTAACTTCATTTTTACAGTATCAAATAAACTCTATTTCAGTTTATTTACAAAATATCTACCATCATGATTTATGGAATGTAGTCTTGTTAGACATTTACATTTGTTTTCTTTAACTCTTTCCACGCCAATCGCCGCACACTGCACCACAGCATATTCCGTTGAGCGCCAATTGCTGTACACTGTGCCATGCAAGTTGTTTCATTTATACAAGTCTTTCTAGTTTTACTACTACTATTTTTACTTCTACTACCTTTTACCCATGTTATTCTAATAGGTTGTCCATTTTTCTTCAAATTAGTATATAATGAGATATATATATGTTTATAAAAAAAAAAAAACTACTCAGAGTTAAGAAGACTTTTCCAACATTTGTTTTTTGGTCTTTGCATGCTTTAAAACATATTCTGTACAGGTTTATCTTTTTATCTGAATTGACATGTATGTATTGATTCCTTTCTTGATGTGTACTTCCTTTTCATTAACATTCTCTGTGTTTTTATTACTACTGATTGTGTTGAGAAAGGTACTCTTAATCAGATTAAAGTATAATATATTATTAAAGAAGAATTAATCAAATATTTCAGCCATTAATCATCTTTCATCACCTCTATCTTGTAAATACTACTTTTTATTTACCTATTGATGTACTTACTGAATGCTTCAACTGTTTTATAAAACTAGGCAGTGTCAAATGTTGTCAAATAAATATATTGATTAAAAAGGTGACAATTTTTATGAAATTTATTTTTGTCAGCATTTTCATTAATGGCTCCCCCACATAATCAAAATTCCAGGAACAAGTTGCAATGACTCAAAAAGTTTAAGCTAACTAATATAAACAAATCACCCATGTGGTGGATGCTGTGGCCAGCAAGGGAAGCAAAGAATAGTACCACTACCTCGTAAGAGGCAACTGATGTAGAACCTAGGGAAGCTACCCTAGTAAATAAAAAACAGAAGAAATTGGATATGCTGGCCTACTTGTAGGGGCATAACTGGCACAACATACAATTGCTCTAAGGCTCAGATCACATACAAATCACAGAGTGGTTAACAAGTGGTCAATATGGAGTGTTCAAAGAAGAAAGAAGAAGATATAAACAAATCTCTCTCTCTCTTTAGCCTGTTACGCCCCTGGCGTTTAGGGCAGCAACAAACGTACACCATTCTTCCCTGTTCATGGCCTTCCTCTGTATTGTGTTCCAGCTATTATTCATTTCCTTCAGCTCTTGCTCTATCGTTCTCCTCCAGGTTGTCTTGGGTCTTCCACGCTTTCGCCTACCCTCTGGAGTCCATCTCAGTGCAGTTTTCGTGTCGGAGCCAGTCTCCATGCGCATCACATGTCCAATCCATCTCCAGCGTCGTCTTCGGATGATAGTGCCCATATTCTCTTGTTGGCATCGTGCAAGCAATTCTTGATTCGAGATAGTAGTCGGCCAGTACACGCGTAAGATTTTTCGCAGACAAGTTGTATGAAAGGCGGAGAGTCTGGACATATCCTGTTCTGTCATTCTCCAGCATTCCGATCCGTACAGCAAAGTTGACAGCACACAGCTGTTATAGATACTAGTCTTGGTTCTGATGCTGTATTGGGCAGATTTCCAGGCGGTCTGAAGGGTCATGAATGCACTGCGTGCTTTACTCAGTCTGTTTTTAATGTCAGATCCAGCGCCTCCTTCATTGCTAATAACACTTCCAAGGTATGTGAAGCGGTTGTATCTCGGAGGGTTTTACCTTCTAGTTTGACTGGTGCTGGGGTTCTATGTTCAGAGTCATTACTTCAGTTTTCTTCTGATTTATTTTCAGCCCAACCATCTCACTATATTGGTTAAGGCGGCAGGTCTTTTCCTGGATATCTCTATGTGTATGAGATAGAGTGCGATGTCATCTGCAAAATCTAGGTCTTCCAGAGTGGTTGTGAGCGTCCATCTAATACCTCTTGCCTTATCTTCCGTTTTTTTACGCATCACCCAATCTATGACAGTGTTGAATAATAGGGCTGACATAACACATCCTTGTCGCACGCCTGTTTTTACTTCAAACTTTAGTTCTGAAGTTTCAACACTGCATGCAAACTTGCTGTAGCAGCTTTTATAATATTTATAAAACACAGTGGGATTCCATACCATCTTAAGATACGCCATAGACTTTCCGGTGTATGCTATCAAAAGCCTTTTCAAAATCTACAAAGTTGATATAGAGTTTGCTTTGCCATTCTGTGCATTGTTCTATGATATTTCTAAGAGCAAATATTTGGCCTATACAGCTCCGTCCTCTGCGAAATCCTGCTTGTTCCTTTCTCAGTTTCTTATCCACAGCGTCAGTAATACGTTGTACGATGATTTTGCTTAAGATTTTACTTGGGACAGAAAGCAGTGTTATTCCACGCCAATTATTACAATCGGCAAGGGAGCCCTTTTGGGTATCTTGATGATGACTCCTCTGTTCCATGCATCAGATATTATTTGGGCATTCCATATAGTAGTAAACAAGGGTTGCAATATATTAGCTGCAAGTTCTGGGTCTATTTTGAATAGACGCAGAACTATTCAAAATAGATATAAACAAATAATGTGGAATAAATAGCTGGATAAATGTGTTGTATTTCATATGGAAATAAAGTGACGTTTAATTGCTTGTACTACAACCTAAAACTACCAAGATTAACACATTGCTATCGCCCGAGCGGTTACTGGATCCCAAATTTTGGGTGTAAAGAATAGAACCACTGTTACCTGCCACGCATGTCATAAGAGGCGACTAAGGAGGTTAGGCTGAAATCGGATGCACATGTCCTAAACGTATAGGAGTCTATGCGTTTAGGAGCCTACCAAACCAATGTGCAATGTATACACGTTCTTGGCAAAGATCAAACATATCACAAAGAGTGATTAAAATAGGTAATAAATAACGAACGCAAAGAAGAAGAAGAACACATTACTATAAAATGTATATGGAAAATTACTGGAGAAGGTATTAACCGGAAAGATAATGTGTAACTTGGACACCGACCTTCATCCTCCCTGACATGTTGGGTAAGTACCGGCCAATGAAAGTGACTTAAGACAATGCTGACATGTGTGCTTATGATGTTTTTGAGGACTTTCAATTAAAACAAAAGACTGTTGCTGTGGTCATTGTCTTGGAGTATGTTTATAACAAAGTGGACTGTTCAGTCATGATACTCTCTTTGTTAAAAGTTTGGTTTAATCCTTGGATAGTGAATTGGATAGTTGCTTCTTTGATGGAGAGGACCATTGCACTATGTTTAGGAATATGGTCATGATACCCTACATGTATATACCATAAGCTTCCCCTCTATCTCCTGTTTTGTTTAATATCTGTACAGCAAATATACCCAAATATAGCCAACTGGGTTGGGTCAAACATTGGCTTTTGCAGATGCCATCATAATTAGTTATCAGTTAAATGAGGACTATCATCATAGCACTCCGGACATGTCCATAGCCCATCATAATATATAGGACTAGATCATACATTTGAGAAATGATTAAAGACATTCGTAAAACATTGCATACCATCTTGCTTTGACATAGGGAGTCATACTGTCAGGTCAATCTTCTTCTTCTGCGTTCTCACTAGATTGGGATTTCAGATTCTCTAATAAAGGCAGCCGTCTGCCTCAGATTATCAGCCACGCCATACAGTTTGTCTTGAATGCTGGTGTAAGGGGGCTACTTCTTTCTTCTCAGGTCTGTATACTGGAGGCAGTTCTTTAGCTCCCGTGTGATCTCCCGCAGTTAGTTTTGGCCACGACGGTAGATCCAACATTCTTACTGCGTGGCTAAATTTCCGAGGCAGATCGGCGACCGTAGAATCTGTTATCCCATTCCTCATTGTGAGGGTCGTTGCACCATGTTATGCACCTTATGGCCTGGTGCATCCGTTTTCTGCAAGCATCTGAGAAGGTGTGTATATTGTGGTGCTCTTTAAATAGTTCCATAATCAGGGCTAACCTACCCAAAGTCATTTTCAGAGTGTTGAGCGTCATGACAGTCTGTGCTATCTAAGAATAACATTTGATCATAGTCTAGTCATCTAGTCTATCTTTCAACCATCATGTTGAACAAATGATACAGCGTTGCAAGCGTGGTTTTGCTGCTCTCAAGATTATGGTAGTTGAACACTTTGAACAGAGACACACTTGTCCTTCTGTTCCGTCAACCGGTTATGTCCGAGGTAGACTACGGACTTGACATCCTCACTATATCGAGATCACACTGTGAGTGACTTGAATGTATTCAGAATGAAGGCATGCATATAGCCCTTAGCTGCACTAAAGATACTCCCATTGTGAAGATGAGATATATGCATGGCATTATGTCACTACATTCTTGTCATGTAATTACCCAAACAAGGGGGTCTCTGTGGCTAAGTGGTTAGCCCTTTGCTTTGTGTATCAAGGTCATGGTTCGAATCCGGACCACGCCGTTCTGGTCACGAGTGCAGTTTTATTTCCAGAGACCCTAGGATTGTTGCTGGAGCTACGGAGTTCGTGCTTTGTGCAGTACTCTCGGCAGGTGGCGTACCATTTCTATGGAGAGGGACCGAGCCATATGGGGTAAAACCCGGTGCAATGATGCAAATCCTTCGACTTAAAAACCCTTAAAAACTTAAAAACCAGTATATATATATATATATATATATATATATATATTATATATATATATATATATATATATATATACGGAGTTACTGCTGATCATAGACATCCACTTCAATGAATACTAATGATGATAAGAATCAAGTGTGCCATGTCATGGATGACCCAAGCTGAGAGAAAATTAATCATTTGACCACAGTTAAAAGGGAAGAATGGATCCCAACGAATGGTAGCATAGCCAGCTTCTGCAATTCTATCATTACCCTTGGAAGGGAATGTAGAGATTGGACAACATGAAGGCTGAACTAGAAATTAAGTAGCAGATAGCGGATAATGCAAGGGATGATGATGAACATGTTTATACTGATGATAATGTGCATTGTGGTGAGAAGTGGGGCTGGGGTTTCCTGGCTAGCGTGCATGGTAGAGTCGTTGCAGAGCATACAGGACAACTACTTCCAGTGTGAAGTTTAAAGGTTGAGGCTATTACTGCTGCACTCTAGTAGAACTATGTGACTTTGTTTACTGGGATCGTTGTGTATCTGACTTACAGTCAATGCTTCAAAAGATCCAGAATGTCAGGTTTGTGGTATGAGTGGATATTGTATATAGATGTTTCCATCCTCCAGAGCCTGTCCTGGGCATGCGGATGTTTGCAGCATTGAGAGAGCTGACAGGCGTGTATTGACAGCATCAATTATCATAGAGTTTAGGAAAGCTAGGAGGAATGTTTGGTCTCTTGGCAACCTACTGATATATTAGGACACTAAAATATTTATTGAATTTATCCAGTGATTTAAGAAGTTTGAAATTAGATATTGTACAAGTAGACCTGGATGCTTGACCGGCAGAGAGAGGGGCGTGTTTGACCGGCAGAGAGAGGGGCGTGTTTAACCAATGGGCCACAGGAATTATCAGTAAGCAAGCATACCCTTCAACATCTGTTGGGGAGACTGAGCACCTATGGGTCTGCCCAGAGTGCTATGATGTCTGCTCAGTAACCGTTAGCGGTGTAAACAAATTAAACTAGAGCACAATCAGGAATAAAGACCCAACAAATTATAACATTCATATCTAACTGAAAGAAGTGAATATATTGGATAAAGATGTTTTGATTGAAACATGACTTTAGTCTGTGTTTTTTTGTCTGTAAAATTATCTTACTCTGTATTTGAAAATGTTGCCAAATTCTAGAACAGAGTAAAAATTGCTTGTCAGTGCATGAATAGAGACCAAAGAAAAAGGAAATAAGAGACATGTCAGTCAAAGATCCCTTCTTCTTTGTATTCGTTCTTATCAATCAGGTTAAAAACTCTGTGATTTGTGTGGTTTGTGTAGAGAGCGGAAATACATTATGCCTCAGTTCACAGGCTCCTACGCATGTAGAACAGGTACCTGACCTGACAATCCTTTAAATTTTCAGTTGTTTTGCATCGAATGTTCAATGCTCTCTAATGATAATTTTGAAGCCACGCAATGCAGAATCAAAGATTCAAAATATATAACGACCACTAAAAATGAATAACAAGAAACAAATCATCAAAATCTGGAAAAAGAGAGTGCAACATTTTTAATAAAAATAATAAATATATTGATTATTAATTAAAGCAGAAATCTTAACAAGGTTTAGATATATCTCTTTATGTGATGTGGAGTAGATATATCTCTTTTCTTTATGTGATTTGGAGGCTGGAGTAGATATATTTCTTTCATTTATGTGATTTGAAGGCTGGAGTAGATATATTTCTTTCATTTATGTGATTTGAAGGCTGGAGTAGATATATATCTTTCCTTTAAGTGATTTGGAGGCTGGAGTAGATATATATCTTTCCTTTAAGTGATTTGGAGGCTGGAGTAGATATATTTCTTTCATTTATGTGATGTGGAGGCTGGGGTAGATATATATTAATATATTTCCTTTATTTGATTTGGAGGCTGGAATATATATTCACAGACTTTGACTTAAAACATGGCCATAATGTACTTAAACCCTACTTTTTTTATTTTTACTGTCTCTTGCTGGATAAGCTTTCTTTGTCATTGACTCATGCCCGTCTATCCATTCCTCTGTAAAAACCATACTTTATTTATCCAACAAGCTGAAGGATAAGCAAAAATGTCCCTAGATAAAACAATAGCCCAATGTAACATCCAAATAATATATATTTGCAAAAACTAAACAAGTAACTTTTAATATGATAACACCAGTTTAAGAGGGCATTTGTCATTTCTTTCGACATGATAACATTTGAATTGAACACAATATTGCTAAGTCACAGTTATGAGATTACAGAAGTCAGCAACAGGATCAACAAACCAGACATTATCAAAATTCGACATCTCCAAGTGTTAATAACTGGTAACAAGCTGGTTTCATTGCAGTTTTGCTTAATAAGTGGGCTTGAAGAGAGAAAGAATACCTGGTCTTCCTAATGGCATGATGAAATGTAATGTTAAGCTTGCCCGTGTGTTGTTAGGTCCGCAAGGGAAGCAAAGAATAGTAACACTTCGACCTACAAGGCATGCCGTAAGAGACGACTGAGGTGAGGACAATAGGAGATAAGGTAGGTATGAAGTGAAGATCTTAGATAGCTTAACATTGAATAACTGGAGCAATTGCTTCAAATGCAATTTTTCTTGAAAAATTATCATTAATAATACAAGACATATCTTTCTGGTAATATTTCTAAAGCCAACACACTTAATGTCTGTTTTCTTAGACGTTTTACAAAAATGTACAAATATTTTTTGGTAATATTACTTTATCCAATACATTTCAACCACATCTGATTATAATACATACACAAAACCAAAAAACCTGTGTAAAGTAAATAAAAGCTGCACCCAATTTATGTTGTTTGTAACAAGGAATATATATTTTTGTAAACTGCCATTACTACCTGTAGTACCACTTTTTAGGATAGTGTAGGACTGGGGCGAAGAGAGTCTGAGGAATTTAATGGCCGCATGGCTAATCGCTGCAAAACTGTTCAGGTTAAGATTTTTATTTTATGGCCCTGACAGTAAAAATTCTTGCCTTACCGTGGATTGAACATGGGTCTCCTGCATGGGAGCTGCCTTCTAATCCATACAGCCAGATGCTCCTCTCAAAAATAATTTTAATGCAAACATTATTATATAATATTAAATATATTTGTTCAAGTTTAAAAACTGATGCCAGTAGACCCCCATTTTGTTTTTAGCACAACTGACTACGCTTACATAACAAAAAACAAATACATAAAGAAACATTCATTGTAATCTGTAAAGTATGAAAATATAACTTTTCATAGACTCATCATCAAGATGTGTATCCTTTATAGGACGCTGTTCTCTTTGCAGTGCACCTGAAATTCACTCTGTCTCTAGTCAGTTCACCCACTTTGCTGATGGTCATATTCATGGTTTCTTTAATATCTTGCAACCATCTTCTTCTTGGTCTACCTTTGCGTCCAGTGACCCTGCCCTTCAATACTGTTCTCTGTGGGCCATTGTGATGGTTGATGTGGCCAAAGTATCTAATTTTCTGTATAGTATATTGTTTATCAGTCAATTGTCTTTAATATTCAGCTTTTTTTCAGGATATCGGTGTTCTTCCTTTTTTCTGTCGATGGTATTCATAGGCTCCTTCTGTAGCATTTCATTTCGAAAAACTGGATTTTCATTCTTGTTGTTTGTGTAATGGTCCATGATTCACAACCATAAGTAGCCACTGAAAAAATGCATGTTCTCAGTATTTTTAATTTTAATATTTTACTGGTGCTTTGCCGCATGTTCTTCATAGTGTTTAGCTTCCTGATTACTATTGCCAATCATCTTGAGATCTCTTTGGAGCAGTCACCGTTATTGTTGATTATTGAGCCCAGGTATTCATAGCTCTCTACACTTTGAAGTTTTCTAGACTACCACAGATGATATTCAAAACAATTAGTAGTTCTAAAACTAAGCTAGATGGATATCATAAACAGGGATGTGAGATTCTTTGAAATAGTTAATATATATATATATTCAAAGATCTAATAATATCTATGCAAAAGAGTTTGGTTGCTGAAAAATATGCGTAAAGAATTACCTTCTGTAATTATAAATGGTTGTACAAAGCACAGCTTAAGATAATGTAATACTATTAGTATCCATAGAAATGTAACATGTTCCATACTAACTGCCTCAGGGAGCGACAAAATGATCTATTAAAATAACCCAATTGCCACACACTGTGCAAAAAATTACTTTATGTAAAATTAGTACCAAATTTACATTATGCAAAAACAATATACAGCCATACATCTTCGAAAATAGCAAAGAAACCCAAAATGCATGTTACTGGGAAACCATACAAAGTTTCAAGTATGTTATTTCCCAAAATAAACAGCCATATTTACATTTATATCCTTAAAAGTTTGTGAATCTTTTCATTAGTGCCAATAATACACACTATAATAATGTATTCCCAAATATATTCTGAAATAATATGTTTGTTATTATAGTCTGTAATAATGTGTTTTATAAAACATTTCCACTTATTCAACTAAAATATCTTGTGAATATAAGGTTTAGCTCATCATCATCAAATAGCTTGTCCTGAGCAGAACTTTGCCACCTTAACAGTCCTTCAGAATTTCTCTCTAACATAAGCCAGATGTTCCACCTCTGCAGCGGTCATGCTCAAATCATCAGTTACATCCTGATTCCATCTTCTCTGTGGTTTTCTTCTTCTCCTCTTTACCTAGCTACTTTCTTCTTCTCTCCCTTTGTCTAGCTACTTGAGCAAATCGTGGAATTTTTTGTGAATTCATTTTGAAGTGTGTATCTAGAGAAGTCATTGAGACATGCCTGTTGAATTTTTTCTACTGTTGCTGGAGCATCTGGAAAAAAAGAAAACATTTATATCAAGTTTACATCAACAGTTAAATATTATTACAGCACACTAGACATATATTATGGCACTGATGTTAACATATGTGAATTTATTTTGTTCAAATGATGTATTATGCAATAAGTGTCAATCATATGTTTTAAAGATTTACAATTAAAAAAAACAGAGGAAACATACATACATATTACCAACATTGCAAGAGAACATTATGAAAATGACAGAGATATGAGTCGTCTACTCTGATTAGACTGGTCTGCTTGTGGTCTAATGTAAAATAGCAACGCAAAATTGCTATCCCATATATTTATACTTTTTGTTTGTTTGCCCTCTACGAATTCAGGCGTAGTGATGATACATCTGACTAAATTTTGAGTGAAAGCTTGTCACTAGTCCCCATTGCCATTCAGGAAAGCCTTACTCTGATTTCAGAAATATTTGTAATTTAGATCCCCAAGTAAAGGATCAGGGTTTTTATAGTACTACTGTGTGAATACCAAACATGTTTTAGCCCAAGCTGGCCTCAACCCATGGAATTTTCACAGCACATTGTGAATAGCACAGTGTATTATCAACTTTGCTATTGGCAAACTCTATATTTATACTTGAAGAGATAAACAACAAAAATATAAATATAACAATATTTTAATATGTAAAATGTACTTACGAAATGGGAACCAGCCTTCCACTTCCATCTCTGCTCGAGCTGTTTCTACAGCTCTCTTGAGAGCAAACAGTGGACATGCTCCAATAGACACAGGAGTCTCACCTACAGCTGTAAAGAAGATGTTTAATTCTGGGTAAAATATGAATTGGAGGAAGATGCGGAGAAAAGTGGACCTTTGAGGAGAATGAGAAACAAAGAATAAAGAGAGAACAAAAACAATATTTGAGAACAGATAACAACGGCATAGCAAGAGCAATAAACGTATGATAAACTTGTGGCAGAAAAATTTATATGGAAGAACAAAACAATTCATTGCAAAAAAATGGAAAATTAATCGGAAAATCATTCTTTATGAGAACATCATGATATAAAGCAAGAGACCAACCAAGAAAAAGTTGGTTTGTCAGAGTTGAGGACAAAATGAAGCACAACAAAATGATCATCAAAGTTTAGAATTTACAGTAATACACAAAATGGTGGCGAATGTATAATAATAATTCCTCTCGTACCATTATACGTTACATAGGGCCTGCAAGTAATTTCTCCATACCGCTCTATCCTGGGCAACTCGATCAGTCTCCTCCATGGAACTGAGACCGATATTTCCTGCCTCTCTCAGCAAAGTTCGTTTCAGGGTCTCTTTAGGTCGACCTCTCTTTCTTGAACCCTTTGCATCCCACTTCAATGCCTGCTTTGATATTCGTTGATCATTTCTCCTCAAGGTGTGCCCAACATATCTCCATCTTCTCTTTCTTATAACAGTTGTCACTAGTGGTTGACCAGACATGTCTCTGATTTCATCCAAATGGCGAATGTATCCCTATTACATATTATAAAAATCAATGTGACATAGTGAACAAATGATACCTTCCACTTTTATCAATGAACATAATAGTGTATCCTAACACCAATGACACTCTTTTAGATATATTGTGAACTGATTAATTCCACATGATTCCTGATTTTTACTTGCGCTGAATTGTATGTTGAACACGAAAATGTGTAATATATAGAAAAAAAGGACAATTGTACTGCTAACCCTCTTCAAGTATACCAAATCAACATTGCTGTTATTTTAGTAATAACATATAAGTAAAATATTACAGCCCTAAAGGTTTTGGTGGACTAAAAATACTTTATGAAGGTTATCACTGTTATCTATAGAAAAATATAAAATCAATAATTTCTGTCAAGTGGATGATTTTATATCGGTCAGTAAAGATGTTCACAAATTTTAGAACGTACTTTAGTTCTAAATAAAAAGAGATCGGGTACTAGAGCTAAGGGGAAAACCAAGAAAAGGTGGATAGACAATATCAAGACCATACTACATAAACACAGATATAACACAACAAGGGCAACTCATCTGGCCCTAGAATGCAAATTAAAGCTCCCATCCCTATGCTTAATGGCAAGAGTGGACAGCCAACTATATCTTCCACCTGGGAATAGACAATAGACTATGATTCTTATTTTTATGTTTGTTGCCTACATGTCCTGATATAACCAAAAAAAGACTTGTTCTTAGTTTGAAATCGAAAGTGTGTGCTTTGACTTAAGGAGACTTTAATCCTCTACATAACTTACCCTTTGAGCTAAGCACTCCAACAGGGTTTGGAATATTTCTCAAGAACTTGACATTCAATTTGATAGGAAGGTCCTTGGTCAGAGGTGTCTTGTAGGTCTTGTTTCAGTGAAGATTTTATCAGTGGAAAAAACAAATTATTTAGCAAATGAAATAAAGAATAGCATTGTAAACCTTAACAAAATTACAGTAAATATTCAGCAAATCTAGTTTGATAAGGAACTAATTGGAACTTTCATCAAATTTTCAAGCAAAACACTAAATTTTCCTATATGCAAATTATAAGTTTATAATTCATTTTATTCATTTTCTTAGTTTTAAAAATACAAATTTAAAGTTTTGTTGAGTGCAAGCAATGTATGCTCAGCTATGTTAACTGATTCAGTACCAGGTTTTTTTCACCTCTGGACGGAATTATTTTTAGCTTCAAAAATATTGCACACATACTTTAGTTAAATTAAAATATTGTTTCTAAATATGATTTAAAGTTGAACTTATTATATATCAAATTAAAGATAAATGATTGTACTTTCATAAAATATTTATTGTATGCGAAAATATAATGTTGTGTTGACTGTGCATGACAAATATTAGCATGTAATAAAAAATTAATTGAAATTGTGAGAACAAAAATCCAACTTACCAAGGGCCTTGAGGAACAATATGGTGAATAAGTCAGTGTAACTGCTCTCTTTATATAAGTAATCCATTTATGAATACACAAAAATTAAGAAAATATTGATGGAATATATGGTTTACTAACTGTTCGCAAATTAGCAACACGACCATCTGGAACCTGACTGGGGCAACGCCCTCTCGCAGCTGGTTGGGAACACTACTAGTATTATTTAAATTATTAATAATCGACGTATTTAAATCACAAACTTCTGTGTCATCAGAATCAGAAGCTTCACTATCTTCACTATCAGTATCTACATCTTCATGCAACCAATCTCGCGCTTCTGCAGCTGTAAAATGTGCAGAACGAGCTGATAACAAACCATTTCTAGACTCTGAATTGTTAGACATTATTTTTTAATCACAGGGTAACTTGAAAACGAAAATTAAACTTGGTTTCACTTCTGATTCTAGTCAAAACCATGATGTTATGATTTGGTTATCGTTAGTACTTCCTTTCTACTTAGTTTCCGGTTGATATAAAACTACAATCGGAGTGAAAATTAATAAAAACTCAACGCAATAGTAGCCGTCTATTAAGCGCGCTTGGGCCACGCAGATAAGAAATATGTGCACTACAGTGTTCCACGGGACTGAATCAGTTAACTCAGAAGCTGAATTAGTAAATTGTGACTTAAAGGTAAGGTAGATAATCAGATACAGCCAGACAAATACAGACAGCAATTTAACAAACAAAGCCGAACTACCATTTAATCTCTGCATGTTTATAGAAATATTCTATTATCGATATAAGAGAAGACTGCAGTAAAACTATGTAGCAATGGCGAAACACTTAGAAACAAAGTACTGTAGGTTTACAAAATACAAAAACAATACACAGTACTGGTTCAACCAATAGGTTTTTATCACACAAAGGATACAACAGAAGTGAATAAATTCACTTCTTACACGATACACAACATATAGAATCAAACACTAAATTCCCAAAGGCCCTAAAATGAAAATCTCTTACTAAAAACGAATAACGAAATAAATGTAAAAAAACTAGAAGTGAAAAAAAAAGAATAAAAACTCAATTTAAGACATGAGATGATATCATCTATATTATTTTATAGTAGAGGATTATTAAACTGACACAGCACTAAAGAGATATAATATCTGATGTTCTTGGGGATCACTACATTTATAGTGTGATATCCTTACTCAGAATATATATATAATCAGTCACTACCTTTATAGTGTGATATCCTTACTCAGCCTGGCAAGTCACTAGGGCAAATACAAATAAGATCCAGACCTTTGTCAACGGATGTTTGCGGAGGATTCTCAGATTGAGATGGTATGATAGAGTTACAAACACGGATCTGTGGATAAGAACAGGGCAGGAACCTATGATGACACAGGTCAAGAGGAGAAGATGGTGATGGATAGGCCATACCTTGTGGAAGACACAGTCAAGTGTCACTAGACAGGTGCTCGAGTGGAACCCGCAGGGAAAACGAAAAGAGGACGCCCTAAGCAGACGAGGTCTTATTGAGGAGCTGAAGAGTGCTCAATTGACCTGGGAGACCATAAATAGAACAGCCAGAGAGCGAGAAGAGTGGCGAACAACTGTTGAGGCCCTATGCTCCATGAGGAGCGGAGAGGATTAATGATGATGATGATCCTTACTCAGAATATGTTAGTGTGATATCCTTACTCAGAATATGTATATAATCAGCATATTTGAAAATATTCTAGAAAATTAAAAATTGTAGAAATCCTTATCCAAAACATCATGTCTTAAGTCAAAATTTGAAACCTTCACTCTTTCCATGCGGAGTTATTTTCTCAAATTTCAAACAGTTTATTCAATGAAGGTAAAAGACAATTTAAAAAAAAAAATCATAACTACTCGTCAATAAATAAACATATATATATTATTATATACTAAATTGAAGAAAACTGGACAACCTAATAGAATAACAAGGTTAAAAAGTAGTAGAAGTAAATTAGTAGAAGTAAAACTAGAAAGACTTCTTATAAGGAAGTAACTCTATGGCGCAGTGTGTGGCTAATGGTGTTCCGGGCTTTGTGGTGGCGCAGTGTGCGGCAAAAGCATGGAAAGAGTTAAAGGTGCAAATTCAACAAACAACATATTGAAATTGTACCTAGTTATAGACAATCTTAATATCTCACAGTCTAACATTTACTTATTTCAGATATACATTCAGAATGAATAATGTGAGGTAAAATAATGCCAACGTAAACACAGTTATTGGCACTTACATTAGCTCCACTTGTGAGGGCCTTGCCTGTCACAGGGTCATATGTCATACTTTCTAGCAAGAAAAGTCCACAGCCCATAACAAAGGCTCCTTCAAGCTGGCCAAGGTCCAGTTAGGATTAGACTACAGGACAATATTAGAAAGTAATTTTACTGTTTGTAATAAATGCAAAATACCCATGCTTAAAAGAAATTGTACAGACTAAACTTTACAGAAAATAAAAAGTTTAACAGACAGAATAAACCATATCTATAAACAAAGAACATAACAAATAAAAAGGTGACAGAATAAAAAGAAAAACAAATAAGGAAAACAGACAGGACAAATATTAGAAATATGCAATAATGAAAATAAATATCATAGTTTTCATGAAGTCAAAATCTTACCTAGTGCCACAATCATAAACATAGTCAACCTGAGAATCTGGTACTGACCAGTAAGAATGTCCAGCTCAACCTCAGCACAACAAGCAGTGTAACAGCTGTAGCCATCAAGAGTTTTCAGGCCTGAACATGAATGATGAAAATTACCATAATATTAAAGTAGTGAAAATAGGATACCAGAAAATAAACATGTAGTGAAGAAGTCAAAACATACTTAATAAAGTCTGCATTCACTAATATACATATTCTCTAGAAAACCTCTTAGTTTAACACAAGAACTAAACTAAAACTATATTAGAGCTGTGTTCTATCAAGATTTGTATATGAAACTGAATGTTGAAAATGACAAAATGAGACATGTCAAAATTGTCATTTTTCACACAATAAAATGAAAAAATTGTATACATAATGTTTTATCCT
The DNA here is from genome assembly GCA_020796225.1 of Arion vulgaris. NCBI lineage: Eukaryota > Metazoa > Mollusca > Gastropoda > Stylommatophora > Arionidae > Arion > Arion vulgaris. Next base: position 45,367,430 of record CM036761.1, read on the forward strand.
AAAAATCACAACAATGAAATGCTTTCTTAAAGCTATCAAATGAATACACACCATAGCAACAACCAGAGCTGAATTTGGTTGGCTATGTCTGCAAGATGTAACTGATGGTTTGAACATGACGGCTGCAGAGGCGGACATCTAGCTATGAGAGAGAATCCATATGACTGTTGGGGTGCAAAGTTCTGCTCAAGATAAGCTATTTAATGATGATGATTGTTGTCATAAGTGATTATTACACCATCACCAGAATTGCCATACTTTTGACCAAAGATTGAAGATCAAAAAGAGATGGACCAAAGATAATATTGCAAAGATCTCAACAAAATTGAAATAAGAACCATCAAACAGTCATCAGGTACCCTACAAAAGATGATTGCAGATAGAGCAGGTTAGAAAGTTTGTTGCTGCAATACAGGATTCCTCCATATGTGATAAGTGACGGGCATTGATTGATTTTGTTTTATCAGTCTCTTTTCAAGAATTATGGGAAGAAAACAAATGAACAAGTGAATGTATCTGCAACAAATATTTGTTCACGAAAAAGTAACTAGAAATAATGCAAAAATATTTTTTTTGTCTTTGACAGGCATCTATTTTACAGTTAAAGATCATGTAAAGTTCAGTAAAATAGAAAGGAGGTGGGTGGAGAAAAAACATACCAGTATTGTGATGTAAGGTTAACACCATCAGTATATGATTTGGCAACAACTTCTGCCCAAGTTGGGTTGGTCAACGATTGTCTTGACTTTTTCATACGTTCGTTCAACACATCACAACATTTGATGATCCCCTGAAAATACAGATTCAAGTGACATAATCTCTTCTATAGAGATACTAAGTTCACTTGGTATTTATAGTTTTTTTTACTTAGTTTTAATACTTGTGACGCTGTGAGTATGATTCGTAAAGTCAAAACAGGAATGGTGAGAGAAGACTGAGTGGAGGTACTGGTACAGATAGGGATCAAAGAAATCACCTTCATTTTTGTTCCTGGGCACGCAGGAGTCAGGGTTAATGAACGAGCTGATAGATTGGCTGGCATGTCTAGGGTATCAGAGGGAGCTGCAATAGACCGAAGTGACATTCTTAACGCACTGAGAAAGTCTTTTCAAACAGAAGAGTTTCAGGTTTGCGAGTTCCACTCGCCGAACAGATTGAGAGAGATGGGTGTCACAATTGGTGCAGCCAGTAAAGAACGCCATACCATATATACAAAGAGACTGAATAATCAACATTGAACTGGCGTGTTAGGCCGCTGGACACTGCTGGATTTGTTGAGGCAGAGACCAGAACTCCTATGGACATGTCCGGAGAGCTATTATGATAGTCCTCTGATAACTGATAACTAAGTCCTCTTATCTCCAGTATTCAGAAACATAATCAAACATATTGTTCAATCACCAACAGATATCTCAGTCATATCATATTAACATATGACCAGAAGTAATAACAGACTTAGACCTGTCTGTGGAGAGAGTTAAATAACAATCATTATCATTGAAGAGAAAAGTGAAGTTGAAAAGGATTCCTCTATAAAACAACAAACTCATACAACTGTCCAACATCTCTCTGGTAACTATTTTGTAGTATCTAGATAAATGACATTTTGTTTTTATTGACCCCAGTGCTTATTATAAAATGGGACGTATTCAAGAGAAGTGATGAAATCAGAGAAATGTCTGGTCAACCACTAGTAACAACCGTTATAAGAAGGAGATGATGGAGATATGTTGGACACACCTTGAAAAGAAATGATCAAAGACTATCAAAGTAGGCATTGAAGTCGGATGCAAAGGGTTCAAGAAAAGAGAACGACCTAAGGAGACCCTGAAACAAACTTTGCTGAGAGAGGCATGAAATATTGGTCTCAGTTCCATGGAAGAGATTGGGGAGATGCCCAAGAAAGAGCAGTATGGAGAAATTACTTGCATTGCCTATGTAACGTATAACGGTACAAGAGGAATTATTATAAGTGCTTTTTTGGATACTCCAACTCTTCTCTTTTTCAACCACACTGTTCTCCAGATATAATATAAATTTTTCATTGGCTATCTAAATGTGTTCACAGAATGAGATGTGCTGTATCTGCTTTCCTGAATTGGCATCACTTGTCATTCACAACATTGTATTCTGGTTAGTGATTACTGAATGTGTATATCTGAGTCTAATGGATGACCAGTTTCATATACTGTTTAATATTATGAAGACAACTCTGTGTGAGTCTGAGTGCATTTTTCTTCAAAAAAGACACTGAATAAAAAGAGTGATACTTATGGTAAGGTAAAACAATTGTTTACATGTATCAATATAATTTTAAATTAACAAAGCAAAGTATACTTACATTGCAGATTAGCTCTGAAGTAGTTGATCCACCTGTGAAATCAGAATTAGCGTTCATGATAGATGATGATTTGACCACATGAATCTTGTCTGTAGGGATTCCCAGTTTGTAGGCACAAGTTTGAAAGAGATTGTAAGGCAAGATTTATATATATATATATATATATATATATATATATATATATATATATATATATAAATATCATCATTATACTTCAGCAAATAACAGTTTGTGCTCTGATCACTTTCTTACACCAGAAAATAATTCGGAGTGCACAAACTATGTAGCACTAGCAAGCATCTCGGTGTAACTTTAATTATTATATCTTTTACATTTTCCCATGCTCTTTGTATATTAATTAAATATACATTTACAATATACAATATTTATTTGATCAAATCTGACATTGAACTCTCAACAGGAGCTCCTAGAGTTAGTGTCCAACAGTGGTCATTTCTTCTGTGCAATGGCTTTAACAGGTTATCAAAACTAAGCAAGAGAAGCTGATCCAGTCATAAAGAAATTGGTGAATTAGGGTGTGTTTATACAGCATGTGAATACTAGACTCAGCAGATGATGCAGAGCAGGTAAGACTGTGTTTACCAGCAATGCACTATGGAGGTAGAAGCATGATGAAGCATGTATAATGCCCTGATCCTTCACTGCACCTGGAAAATTCTCCAGTTATCTCGATTTGTCATGCCCCTGGATTTATATAGACCAGGCAAGAGAGTGAGGTAGATGAAAGGCACAACTGTTCCAACACTTTCTTTGAACAAACTCACGGTGCAAATCACTCTTTCAAAGCCCTCACTAAAACATTTGGCACAAACAAAGACATTGGAGGTTGCTACACAGAACAAACAACCTGTCATGCATTCTTCTCTCTTTATTTTATCCTGTTTTACCACACAGTGTCAGGATAAGAAGAATTTAGAACTGATTTTTGTGTGGCTTATAACTAGTGTTTTTCACTGCCTCTGTTATTTCTGAGGTCCATCTTTTGTGTGGATGGTCTTTGCTTTATATTCCACTGTATTAGTAACATTGCTCTTTGAGACACACTGTCTGTTGGCAATCTGCTAATGTGGCTGAACCATTTAATGTTTTGCTTCTTGATAAGTTCAGTATTGATGTTGTCATACTTTACCTGATGTCTTCATTTCTAAATTGGCTCTTCTTGACACTCCCAGCATTCTGTGTAGTCATCTCTATCGTAACTAGTTTTCTTCTATTTCTTTATGACAGCATCCAGGTTTGGCACTGATAGCATAATGTTAGGAGAAGATTGGGTTAATAATGCTCTTTAGTGGCCTTATTCACCCATTTCAGTGTTAGTGGGGCATCCAGAATTGCAGTAGTAGAACATAAGAGTGAATCAGAAAGCAGTACAACATCCAAGAATTGTCAACATTTTCTGTCTACAATGTCCAAGAGTCTTTGCCCAAACATCAGACTCATGAGTCATCTAACACACCACAGATTGACTAAACCTAAGTAATCATTTTATCTTATTGCTGATTACAGTAGTCTTCATTACCAATTATGGTTATGAAAAACATGTACCACACCAACTCCACTACTACACGATACTCATGCGCATTCAAACACGCTTCTTTTTCTAAAGGACTGGCACTAAAACAACCATGTGTTGCTGGTTAAACTAAACAATGTATTCAAGATAAAATAAGTGCAAAGGTTTGGACTAATGAGCACAGATAGATATAGTAGCATATCATATTTTTTATCATATAAAGATAACTTCAGGGCTGCTCAAAGATATGAATAAGCACTGCAGAATAAAGTGACAGTGGGAACAAGGCAATGCAGCAGCTAATAGTCCAAAAGATTGTATTGATTAATTGGACCATCATAAATTGCATCGGTGAGAAACCATGTGTGCTCCGATCTCTTCTTACAGGAGGATCTCAGCTACAGTGCACAAACTCTGTAGCACCGCGAGGTCCAAATGTAATCTTTGAAGATGGAAGATATTTTGAATGAATTTTATGTTTAAAAATTTTCTAATGAATTTTGCTCAGGCAGTGGCTTTCATCCTTCTTTCGATTTTGAACTGCCAAGGTCCTTTTACATGCTTAAATTGAATACGGACCTACGTTTATCGTGCATCTCCGATGGACTAGGAACTCAACCTCAACTACACTTAGATCATGGATCTCTGAAAAAATATCCAGATGGCTCCATGAGGGAGCAAAGCTGATACCTTTTGCATGAGAGATGAGCACCTACCCTCTCCCACAGATACCTGCAAAGAACAGTCCAAAAGAAGTGAGAGTATCTTTGATTATGGTTAGTGAATGTATAGAAATATATTTAAAATAAAAGACAACCAAACAGAAGGATAGACAGAAAACTAGACAGATGTCTTTTAGGCAAAGACAGGCAAGAAAATGTTATGACACATAAAGTATAAAATAGTCTTTCAGGTAGACAGAGGATAAAAAGATTTGACAGCAAAGGTTATTCTACATCAGTTACTCATGTATTCATGTCCATAAACAAATGAGATATTTCTTTTCCTGTAAAGAATAATGCATTTGAAATACTCTGATATGTATGCCTATGTGCAGATTACCTTAGTGTTTATTCCCTGACCCATGTCAATGCCTCCATGTGCGATAACCACACTGGCATCCCCATGATAAATGATAACACTAGTGTTATGTTTTAGTGTGGTGTACATCATAGCATATCTGCAAGGCATCACATGAAGACCTCGCTTCCTCCATCTGTTGGCCTGTAGAGTAAGGAAGATCCAGATATAGTTGAGGTCATCTTTAGAAATAAATACTATCAAAATATAATTTGCAGACTTTGAATACATTTATTAAGGAAACAAAAGTTGCATATAAAATGCTGTGCTTCTTCACAAATATTTATGATAAATAAATAATCTGGTACACTTTTAACCCTTAGAACCTGAGATCCTGATTTATAACTCTGGAATGTAAACATCTATCCCAACATCCAGATCAAGTCTGACAAGACTCTGTCATTATTTGTTAGTGAACGTAGATTATTTGTGAACAACTGTGATGTCAAATACAACCCATGTATTACTAGTTGGTTTAGCAAGATGGCGGAAATGTTTGTTTTAATTTGTTGTGTTGTTAAAACTATTTTTGTGATGAAAAGACGTGCAGAAAATTTAGGAAATTGACACTCTACTAAAAATGATAACAACAGAGCAAGCTGTTGAACTTGTTTTAATACATTTGTACATGTGTGAAACAAAAGCTATTCATGAAAAATGGAAGTGCATAGAAAAGCGAAAAATAAAATCTATATCACAATGTGGAATAAAAATGACAACAAATAAAACAAGCATGACAAAGGTATTTTTAACAATGGAAAGAAAATAAAAAACAGTTTTGATTATTTTGTTTCACTACTATCAAGAGATGGAAATGGAATGAAGGAAATTAAATGAATAACAAACATGGCCTTTAAAAAAAATTAAACAACTAAAAACTGTATAGAATGTAATTGATCAGAAAACAAAGATCAGAATAAGTGGCAACAAATGGGTGTGAAGCATTAAAATTTAACAAAACAATGGGAAAATATATATGTGCTTTTGAATATAAGTGTTACAGAAGAGTCCTCTGCATATCATGGACTGGGGAAAAAAACAAATAGATCTATCCAGAAATAACTCAAAATTTAGAACACTGGCTGATGTTACAAAAAAGAATGAGAAAGTTGAAGTATTTTGGACATATAAAAAGTCACCAAGGCTTGGAGAAAACCATTATGGAAGCAGGCAACATGGCAATTAGGACGAAAACAGAGAAAATGAATTCAGGATGTAACTGATGATTTGAGCACGATGAGGCCAGATGCAGGAAATCTGGCATATGAGAGAGAAATTTCAAAGAACTTTTAGGGTGGCAAAGTTCTGCTTAGGACAATCTATTTGATGAGCAGCATTTAAAATAGCCAAGTTATCGGATTTTCAAAATTGCACTTGATTATTAACCCAATTTGTATTAAATCAAAGGCAAAAAACATGTTAACTGTATAGGATGACAACATATTTACTTTGACAAGTACAGATATGAATGTTCAATCTGGACGAATAGATACAATCCCAAGTATTATATTAAGGTACTGCACTCTGTGAAAGGCAGATGTGAAGACGGAATAGTTTTAAATTAATTTTCCTGTGAAATTTCTACAAAAAACCAACAATTTTAATGTTTAAAGAACATGAGAATACAAATCTAAATGATGTGATTGTTTGTTTCTAAATTAATTCTTTGATAAAGTGTGTTTTCATTTATGGCAGTAGGGCAGAGTGTAGTGAGTCTTTAAAGTATTATTAAATAGGACAGTCTATTAAAAAGTATTGCAAACTTTTTATATGTACGTACATCTGAGGTATATATTATGCTATTATATAACAATAACAGCGACTGCTCCAAAGAGATCTCAAGAAGATTGGCAATAGCAAACACCATGAAGAACATGTGGCAAAGCACCAGCAAAATATTAAAAATTTAAAAATGCTGAGAACATGCAATTTCCAGTGGTTACTTATGGTTGTGAATTATGGACCATTACACAAACAACAAGAAAGAAAATCCAGTCCTTCTAAACGAAATACTACAGAAAGATCCTACGAATACCAAGGAAGAACACTTATGTTCTGAAAGAACTAAATGTTAAAGACAATTGGCTGATAAACAATATACTATACAGAAAAATTAGATACTTTGGTCACATCAAGTGTCACGATGGCCTGGAGAAAACAATATTAGAGGACAGGGTCCTGGACGCAGAAGGCAGCCAAGAAGAAGATGGCTACAAGATATTAAAGAAACTATGAATATGGCCATTGGTAAAGTGGGTGAACTGGCTAGTGACAGAGTGAATTTCAGATGCGCTGCAAAGAGAGCAACGTCCTATAAAGGATACACATCTTGATGATGATTATGTATTTATTATTTTCTGTAAAACATTTTTAACTAACCTTGTTGAAATCTTCCACTTGCTTTTTTCTATCAGCGTAGTTGATGTCTGTCTCCAGCTGTTTCACAACATCCTGTGCTAGACAATGTTCCACCACCATTCCATTCAGAGTTGTCTGAAAAATGAAATAGTAATTTTATGACATCCAAGTTGCCTCAAAATTGTATATTACCATGAATGCTTTACTTTACTGAACTAAAATAATCAATTTTAAATTTTATAAATGTGTCAATTCAGAATACTTAAGATAATCAAATACTCTTTGGACTTTGGTAGTGTGAGAATAGTAAAAAAAACTGACAGCTGAATGTTAAATCATACATTTTTCAAAGCACATCATAAAACAATATATGCATTGTATTGTACTCTGTGAAGTAAATATTTTTTGTGTCTATTGTCCTTCCCCAGGTGGATGATGGAATTGGTTGTCACTCTTGCCACTAAGCGTCGGCATGGGAGCTTTAATTTGCGTTCCAGTACCAGATAAGTCACCCTTGTTGTGTTATATCCGTGTTTATTTAGTGTGGTCTTGATATTGTCTATCCATCTTTTTTTTTGGTCTTCCCTTGGCTGGTTTACAATGACAGTAAATATTTTAAATGTTGAAATCTATGTGGTCTAGCCCTGATAACATGAAAAGTAAGAGTGTACATGATAAATTTAGCAAATTATTTTTGCAAAAATAGTAACTAAAAATGTGTTTAGTCTGCACATATTTTGGAAATCAAAATGTTAAATATTTAAATATATTTTTAGATATATATTTTTATTTTCTTTATTCTGTGTTGCAGAAGTGACAAAGTTGAGGCCACATTAACTAGAGTCAGATTAGAAGATTTGTAATGTGTGTGTATATATGTATAAATATTTTCTTCCTTGTGTACCCTTTGCCATTGATTGACAAATCAGTCATTGACTATCACACTTTATGGTATATTCTCAGCTAATTTGACAATAAAAAAATTTAACACGCATTCTGCTGCCCTTGGCCCTTCAAGACATCCCCATGATAAAGGACAGAAAGTAGTGGAGACACATTTGAGCCAATCTTTAATGTAAAGAAGGCACCTCTTGTTTTTATCATCGAGTGATAAACCACTTGTTATGCTAGATTATAACGATTTGTAGCTAGTTTATGGTTGCATAGATGAGTGATAATTCTGATGCAGGCTTGGAAGACTCTTATACAACAGTTTGGACAGAGTTTGTTTACAGCTGTTGAATGTTGTCTTGATTTTCTGACTTATTTCCTCTGTTCTGCTGCTGCTGCTTCAGTTTATGGCACCTCACAAATTACTGCAAAGTGGCGAAGTGATGTACACAAAGTCCTCTGGTCTTGGGAAGCAACGTTCCTACATGTCAGTGTTTAAACCAATAAAAATTTGTAATAATGTCTTGAGCATATCTTTAAAACATGTTCTTTTGAGGCCAGGAGGACGTTTACCTTTCTGCAGTTCATCAAACAGGATTATTTTAGCAGGAATTAGTATATTATGTGAGCTACATGACATGCCCAACAAATTTGTGACTGCACAAAGATTGTATAGATACTAATGAAATACACTCTGTAAAGGACTGTGTTGTCTGAAGCTTTATCTTACCGTCTGATGTTCTTTACCTAAATGATCATATGTAATCAATAAATCATGCAAAAGTAGCTGTGTTTATAATTCTAATGAATATTAGACTGCAATAAACTAAAAGTAAAGCAATTTGTCCTTTCAATACAAACTATTCAACAGATACTGGTGAATAGGAGCAAACAACCATGAGCATACCAATATCTGGCTAAATGGACAAAAGCTGGAAGAAGTGGGAAAACCCTTTAAATACCTTGGGTCCTACATATGTAACGATGGAAACTCTGGTAAGGAGATCAAGTCAAGACTTGCGATGGCTTCAGCTGCTATGTCACGGCTAAACGTGATATGGAAAAGCAAAATCAGCACTCTGGTAAAAATTAATATCTACAGATCACTGGTGCTATCCATTCTTTTGTATGGTTGTGAGAGCTGGACGCTCAATCCAGAACTGGAGCAAAGAATCCAGGCCTTCGAATATAAGTGTTACAGACCGGTACTATGTATAGTTACATAGAACATAAGACAAATATCTATGTAAGAGACCAAATAATCAACCTTGCAGGTTGACAAGTGCCACTCTTGACAATCGTGAAAAGGCGTAAACTTGAGTGGTTCGGGCATGTGATGAGACATGGATTATCCTACAAGGAACAGTCAAAGGTGGCAGAATGACAGGAGGGCAGAGAAAATCCTGGTTTGACAACATCAAGAGCTGGTCAGGACAGAGTTTCTCCACACTTGCTCGAAGAGTTGAAGACAGAGACTCATGGTGTGTTTTTTGTGCTGATGTTTCCATGGTGACATCCCCACGACACTAACGGGTTATGGGTTTTATTATTACAGTAGAACCCGGTTATGTACGCCGCCTAGGAGTTTGCCAAAAGCGTCGGGATAACCGATGATCGAGATAAACGAAAACCAATATGGCGGCAAAATATTAACATGTGCTTGAAATTTCTTTATGTACACGATGTGCGTTAATAAATGAGAATATACATGCATGTGTTATTTGTTTGATGAAGCATTTTTTCTGTATTATCTTAATATGATTAACAACAACAGAGAAATGTAACATTGATAAAGAAAAGATGTCCATGTTGCTGACACTGGGAATTGATATATATATATATATAAATAATGTGTATTGGTTATTGGTTACTAAACTGACGTCATTGCACTCCAGGCAGAGCCATAGGTGCTCAGTCTCCCCCAACAGATATCAAAGAGTATGCATACTAATGGTTCCCAAGACTCACTGATTAAACACACCTCTCACTCTGCCTCTCAGGCATCCAGTTCTACTTGGGGATCGAGATAATCAACGTTAAGTGGCAAATTTGGCCCTCTTTTGTGCTCGAGATATTAGGGTTCGGCGACATAAAAGAATCGAGATATCCGATGAGAAAATGCTAAGACAAAGAGAGAATTTGGTGGTTCCACTTCAAAAGCGTAGACTTAATAGGGTTGGCGAGTTAACCGAGGTCAAGATAAGTGGGTTCTACTGTATTATTATTATTATTACTATTCAAAAGAAGCAGCAGTTCTTACTCTTTATGTGGTCATAGGAAATGCACTTTGGAGATAATAGTCCATTTTTAAAGATCCATATTTCCCACAATCTAATGGGACTGAACAATAAGTAGACCTCATATAATGTATTAGTTGACCAACATACAGCAGAGAGCTAATCATGATGACAAGACTAGCCTCATTGTTTCTATCATTTCTTATAGAGCTGCATAATCACATTTTTAAAGGTAGAAATGTATGTGTGACAAAGACTTTGTGAGACCATAGTTAAGTAGCTGGCTTTAGAGAACAGACTGAAGTAGATTACATGAGGAAACACAAGCTTACATCAGTGAGACCAGTATTTGTATTAGATCTTCATGGTGTAAAGAGGGTATGCAGCAGTGAACTGGATTTTGTCACAAGTGGATGGTGTTCAGTTCTTGGTACAATTACTTCTTTAGTCCACCATGCGAAAAAAGTGAACCAAAACTTTCTGACTAGTAAACATTTTTAGTCATCACCAAAAGTACTGTGTAAGTTCTCTGCCATTGCTTGTTTTCATAAGGAATTTAGTATCTAAGGTGACACCATGAATGCATAGACATAAAGTTTTTCAAGTTTCACTGATTTGATAAGGGGTTCGTTAACTGCTTACCGCTCAGAAGTAAAAAAAAAACTTAAACAACACATAAACAAAAAAATATTAGATCAAAGAGATGATGAGAAGTAAATGTCATGTACTTACATATTAGTTGTAAAAGAATTTCAGTGTTAAAGAACAAAAGATAATATGAAAGAATTCTTGGATGGTCAGGCGCATCCTTTTATACTTACATCTCCATTGTGGAACAGGTTAATCTTGCGAACTTCTAAATGATCTTTCTTCAGATAGGAAGCAATATGGTCTATCATAGACTCCATTGCAAAAATAGCTGTTGCTGATCCTGTATTTAAGTATGGATGTTACAGCCATGTAAATAGATAATATTACAAGAAGATAACAATATATCAATAATAAATTATGTTTACATATTATTTTGCAATATCACTTTTCCAATTTGCAAACATTCTATTCAATTTGTTTATTGCTTCATAATGTATGTTTTATGTAAAAAAAATAATGCATAACTATGATACCTATTTACCCACACAAAACTGAAATAGTGAACTTTTGAAATGGCAGAAAAACATAGAACAGGCAATAGTAAAAATAAAATACCTTTAATAAAATATTATTTATAATAAATTCAATTACTTTTATAATCAAACTGCTACATTTGTCTTTACTAATAAAAACATGTTCTGTCCCTATTTTGTTTCATGAATGATCTCATTTTCATTTAGCTTTATTAGCTGCATAATTTCATTTTCAAGTTTGCTCAACCTTGATAAAGTTATTTTTGTCAAAAGTTGTATGTGTTGCTGTACTTTCCAAAACTGTTACACTTCTCTATTCTTATTTTTTATTTCACAATTTGTATTTCATTTGGTTATTTTGTACACCATAATCAATTTAAAGCTACTAATAAACCAATGCATATGTTATGAAGGCTTGTTTCTTACTGAAATCTCCTATATGTTTTTTATTCTTACAATTTATTATAATTAGTATGGATAAAATCATGGCCAAGGATAATTATTTTGTATCTTTCCAACATCTTTTCAACTTTATTAATTTCTGGTTGTAAGCAGTAAGTATGTCATAAGAACATATTGAAAGAAATAATAATGTCTATCATTTTACTACCGGTCTCTCCCTGATATTGATCTGATATGTTTCATTTACACCATAACAGGAATGGTGCTTTTATATATGCACAGCATTTTTTAAATCAAATAATGAATATTTGGTGTTTTTTGTGTGCAGGACTCTTGTATACTGCTATTGCGATATGGATATACAGAAGAAAAGGCTGTATTTAACTCTTTCCACGCAGTTATTTCCTCAATTTTTAAGCAGTTAATTCAAGGAAGTAAAAAAAAAAAAAAAAAAACATCCCAACTACTTGTTAATAAACAAACATATATATATTATTATATACTAAATTGCGAAAACTGACAACCTTAGAATAACGAGGTTAAAAAGTAGTAGAAGTAAAATAGTAGAAGTAAAACTAGAAAGACTAGAAAGGAAGCAACTCATGGCACAGTGTGCAGCTTAAGTGCAACGGACTTCCTCCTGAGCAGTGTGCGGCTTAAGGCGTGGAAAGAGTTAATGTAAAGATAAACAGAGAAAAAAAGAAGTTTTAGAAATACTAGGAATAGTGAAATAATTACTTCAAGAAAAAAAAATCAAACAAATAAAATATTTAGAATACATAAAAGAAGAAACTTTGGTCTACATAATAAGAGTGAAAGTTGCCAGTTGCAGAGAAAGTGGAAGACCTAGACACAAATTACCGGGGAACATCAAAAGATGGACAAATTACAACTTGGCAGATTTCAATATAAAGAGACAGTAGATGTTGAAAGTACATTGCCACCAACTTTCAATGCGAGATGGCACAATGATGATCATGTATAACACATTAGTGACAACACATTTGAACACTTTAAACCTCAGTTTTCATATTTTGTGCAATGCAAAGTGTTAAGTTTTTGAAATTTATATCAGTTCTATATATTACTGACTATTAGGGTCTCTGTGGCTAAGTGTAAGAAAGCCTTGCGTTCCAATGGTAGTGGGTTCGAATCTGGACAACGCCATTCTGTTCACAGGTGCATTTTTTCCAGAGAACCCTAGGATTGTTGAAGAGCTACGGAGTTCATGCTTTGTTCAATACTCTCAGAAGGTGGTGTGCTATTTCTGCGGAGATGGACTGAGCCATATGGGGTAAAACCCGGTGCAATGAAGTCAATCCTTAGGTTTCAGACCCTTTTTTTTTAAATTAAAGTTTGAGTACACTAAAAATTGTAAATTCTATTATCATATTTAAGCCATTTCCATTTCCACTCACTTTACTAATGGCGATTGCTTCGCATGATGTCAATTTGTCAGTGCTGATATCTTTGATAACATAAATGCACTAACAAATATAATAAGACTGCAGTAATCATTGTCTTGTGTGTTTCTTTGATTTAAAAAGCAGCAACATTTGAAACACTGACAGATAACAAAATACTGATGTACTTACCAGGACTTCGCATGTACGTAATCACAGGTTTGTTAGTTTTGCATGGTTGGACAGTCCAGGACCAATTGGGACAAAAGTAGGCTGAGATGAATACATAAAAGAACATATGGTTTTCAAATATAATTATTACATTAAAGCAACACAAAGTAGATATTTCTGAGTTAACCCTTTGAACCCTGGCCACCTATACCTTAAAAATCCCTTCCTCTGAGCTCCTGAGCAAATACAGCCCATATCAGAGTTATATTAAAACAGGATAATTTAGCACACTTAAGTGCTCTATAATTTGTGATTGATGTATCCCATCAACTCCGTTATTCCTGCTTATTATCTATTTGCAGAATACTAACTATAAAATTTATTTGATTTAATATGTGGGTATGGCGCGAATACCCATATATGTAGAATTTTCTCCAAATTGAATATATAGCTTAAACATAAATCGATTAAAACAATTCTTTGTTGTCTAAATGATCATCTAACTCACTTTCTATATCCATATCAGAATAATCAAATTCTAAGTCTAATTATCTTCAGATTCTTTCAAAACAAGTTCAGCAGCTAGCTCTGATGTTAAACTTTTAGAAAGACTATTTCCGAAAAACTTAGAACATCTTTCAACATGAAAATACTTAACTAATTACCTTATCAGTACCAAAAAATACACACCAACGTCCGTGGCCTCTTAAAACCATGTAGAACACATGGGTTGTGTTTGATGTCACATTTATATACAAATACCAAAAAATAATGAAAATAATCACAGACGGTATATCGGGACTCGGGTTATGCAACGCTTACAGCCATTCGCGAAATATCGGAGCCGGTTCTAAAGGTTAAAGGAACTATATTATAAGTCTTACAAAAGACTGCTATTGTAGCCTTGAAAGTTTGCTTAGAAAGTAGAAAAGCACAAGCAATATACACTGAAAGGGCTGCTTTAAATCTTGCAAACCAACATTGAATTTGTGTAATGTTCCATAAGAAAATAAAAATGTGTGAATGTTAAAAAAATCACCATTATCCAGTAGCTTGTTCTGAGCAAAACCTTGCTCATTAAACATTATTACAGATCACTATCTCACAAGTTTGTTTTGTTCCTCATATCTGGGTCAATTCTGTGAAAGATATTATTTTAAGGCACTCACCACTGTCTATATAATTAAACATATGTTCCTCACACTCAGGCTGAAAAGAAAATCCACAATCACAGTAACCAGTAGCAACAATTGCAAGGAGCTTTCCATTATTGTCAAATCCAATCTGTGTTGAAAATACAAAACATTAATTAAAATTCATCATACTATATGGATATAAACATTTATATAGGCCTACATGTATCATCTAATTCTATAATTTTAATTTTATCTTCATGACTTGGTTTCATCTTATAGCCAGGTTTTGTGATACTGCTATATTTTTTAATACTAAAATGATATAAAAATGTATACTAGTGATTACTTGGTAATACTATTTTATTATGTTATCAAAATCTATTCGAATAATTTCACTTATGCATAATCTTTATAGATAGTTATTTTAATAGCACTACAAGTTGAATTTATAGTTAACAAAGAGTACCTTTTTCAGGACGAAATCTTGAGTAGAGATTTATAGACACAAGCAGTTACCCAACTGGTAAAATCAAG
This sequence comes from Arion vulgaris, assembly GCA_020796225.1. Classification (NCBI taxonomy): domain Eukaryota; kingdom Metazoa; phylum Mollusca; class Gastropoda; order Stylommatophora; family Arionidae; genus Arion; species Arion vulgaris. The sequence goes on from CM036761.1 coordinate 45,382,641, forward strand.
GGGAAATGAGACAGAGGAAGACAGAAAGAGAGAAAATTATGGAAACCATGACGTTATGACATGGAAGAGCATCAACATCTGAGATGATAGCAAACACCAGAGACAGAGATTTGTGGAGATCCATGATCACCTACGCCAGCCAGAACGGCACCTGATGATGATGATGAAGCAGTTACCAATGCAGTATTTTCTCCTGTAAAGAGGGATATTTACAAAGAAAAATTAGTTGCTGATTCTGTGTGATATGAGTGACATCAAAGTTGTCACAATTTTAGTCAAAACAATCCTAGGTTGTCTTAGCAACACCTGTTTCAGAGTTTTTCTCAGGGTTTACTTTAAAACCATTCTCATGAATTGGTGAAGGCCATATAATAGAAAGGATTTGAATTCAGTGCTTATAATTATTTATATATGCTGCCTACCATGAATAGTGGCTAACTATGATTAGTAATAAACAAAACTGACTATGATTCAGCACATTTAATTAAAGTAAAAGCAAACTATTTCAGAAGTGCAATAGAAAAATAGATTGATTGATTGATTGATAGGACCATCATCATTGCACTTCAGTGAGTTCCAATCTCTTTATTACACAGGAAAATCTCACCTGCAGTGCACAAACTCTGTAGCACGGCGAGAGTCCTCGTGCAATGGTGAAGATATTTTGTAGGAATTTTATTTTAATCATTTCCTAATGAATTTTGCCTGGGCAGCTGCTTTCCAGTTCAATATAACAATGAAGTACTCTTTTCTGCAGTGTCACCAGTAGTGAATTCGCACATAGTGTGTTTTTCATTTTCATAAAAGCTATTTTAGTGTGAGCTATTCTACTCTTTATTACTGTTGTACTTCTTCTTTTGTCGTCACACTGCTACCGGGTTGTTACCCAGTGTTGTGGTTTTCTGTTTTTGTCTTGCGCTGTTCTGGTGTCTTGGGTGATTGCTATTTTTGCTCTTTGACAGGATTCTGCTATGCCATCTAACCATCTTTTTCGTGGTCTTCCTCTCGCCTTCTTTCCTGATGTTCTGTTGTAGAAGACTTTGTATACTGTGGAGTTTAATGCATTCTTATTAAGTGGTCAAACCACTTCATTCTTTGTTTCTCAATGTAATTCAAGCAAGGTTCAGTGCCAACTTTCTTTCTTATGCTGATGTTGGTGACTCTGTCTTTTGTGGTGTTGTTGGTAACTTTTCGCAGGCAATGCATTTCACATGTAGTTATTTTTGTGAGTGCGCTTTTCTCTGTTGTACATCTTAGAAAAATGTACAATATTAATTTGTTTATGGATAAGGCCATACTATTGTTGCTTAGTGACCATCTCTTGGATGAGGTTACAGTAACTGGGGATGAATCTATACTACAATTGAGGGAATTTGACATAAAACAATGTGTGAGCAGGAATAGACACTGAGGGGCAAGTTGAGAAATGTGCTTAACCAGATGGTCATAGGAAACATAATGGTTGAAACGGATTTGGGTAGACTGACCTCATATGGGTCATTCTGAAATGATATGACATTGACTAGCTCAATTAAAAAAAAGAAAAACGTAAGAAGCAAATAAGAACATGAGTAATAGTTCACCTCATATTCGTAGTAGTAGCCTTGTCTTGTTCCCTGGAACTGCATGTTGGTGTGAAGGTCCATATGAAGTTTGACAGGCCTATGGACACACACATACTGGTTATAAACTCACTTCCTATCTCATCACTACTTTCTACTTGTGGACTGAATATTATTTTTCTTAATTGATTAACAGAATCAATTTTACTATACTACTGGCAGACCAACAGGCTCTCAGTTTCCTTAAACTAACAGTTAAGTGTTTGTTTTTCTTATTTATTCTCTTCCAGTGATTTAACTTTAGAAATGTGATTTGACAGAATCTTTTTTTATAAGACATGATATTATTTTTAGTTAAATGGAGTTTATAAAATATTAGCAAATAAACATAGTTAGATGTATTATGGATGAGTATATTCCCAACCAAAATGGCAATCAATGAATTTTATTCAAGAATGAATACATACGTAAAAAAAGGATCATCAAAGGGAAAATTAATAGAAACAAAATTAATAGACAGAAATAAGTTATTGGCCCTCCTACTTCCTGAACACTAGGGCCTAAAAATGTGAAGTATAGTGATTTTTTACCCTATTATCTGAAAAGGCTACTGGAAATGTTATTTTATTATTATTAACTAAGTAAAATGTAACAACAACGCCCAATTTTTACAGCACATATAGTAATTTTTTATAACACACTGTTGTGTTGCTATGTTTTGTTTTAAATCCCCGTTCTAGATAACTGAACACATTTTCTCAATGATCATGAATACCTGAAAGGTGGTATATTCAGAATGAGAAAACAATAGTTTATTGAAATCTCTATCTTGTGATGCCCCTAGCAGTCAGGGGAGCAATAAATGCATGCCATTTTTCTCTATTTTTGGCTATCCTCTGTATTGTGTTCCAGCTGTGATTCATTTCTTTCAGTTCTTGTTCTACTGTTCTCCTCCAGGTCGTTTTTGACCTTCCACATTTTTGCTTACCTTCTGGTGTCCATCTCAGTTCAGTTTTAGTGACAGTTAACCTCCATGGGTATCACATGTCTGATCTATATCCAGCGTCTGTTTTGCATGATATATTCATATTCCCTTGTTGAAACTGTGCTAGCAGTTCTTGATTAGAGATAGTATTTAGCCAGAACAGATGTAAGAACTCTGGCAGACAAGTTGTATTGAGGATAAAGAGTTTGGACATATCTTGTTCCATCTAACTCCAGAATTCTGACCCATATAGTAAAGTTAATAACACACGGTTGTGTTATATATTAATCTTGGTCTAATTTGTTGAACTGTCAAAAACTAATGTAGATATATGAGTTTGTATATATAATCATAGGTTTCATCAGGAACTGTACTGAATAATAAAATGGAAACCGAATGAAATTAAAAAATATGAGATGAACTTAACTCTCTCCACATGGAGTTATTTTCTCAATTTTAAACAGTTAATTCGAGGAAGGTAAAAAAAATTTCACACAAAAATTCGAACTACTCGTCAATAAATAAACATATATATATTATTATATATTAAATTGAAGAAAACTGGATAATCTAATAGAATAACAAGGTTAAAAAGTAGTATAAGTAAAACAGTAGAAGTAAACTATAAAGACTTCTTATAAGGGAAGCAACTCTATGACACAGTGTGCGACTAATGGCATCCAATGGATTTCCACCATGGTGCAGTGTGTGGCAAAAGGTGTGGAAAGAGTTAAGAAGATATATTTGTGGATACTTGCATTTATTCTGGAATACTAAAAAACAATCTCTTACTTCATTACTGTTTGTGCTGCCACAGCAGCCATTCCAGCTACAGGCAAGTTATACAAAAGTTTGCTTCCAAATCCTCCTCCCAGTGCCTGTATTTCAACTGTCACACTGTGCAGATAGAAAATACATGTAACTTATCAAACACTGCTATAAACCAAGAAATTGTTCTTTGGTAGAAGATGCTTGAATTTGTGGTGCTATATTTTCTGTATTCTTTCAAGACTTTACCTCATCAATGTTAAAAAATGTGACAGAATTGTGTTCCAATTCTCTTATTATAGAAACAAGGAGCTACAACTGCAATTCATCTCTTTGTAGGGTCTCTCTGCACCAGGTCACTTCAAGCACACACATAGCAGTAATGCTTATTGCAACTATTTAAATTAAAATCAAACTGAAACATACGCTGGGCTCATTATTTAGGTGTGTGACAGGTTGTTGACTTATTGTTACTCATAGAAAAGAACAACAGGTCATGGGTATGGATTTGTAATAAGATCAATAGACCTTGCTAAAACTACTCAAGAAACAATAGCTGGTAGAAGTAGAAGTTTGACAGGCACAGAGATGGATTGTCAACATAGATGATTGAACATTCATTGTAAATGACAATTTTTTAAAAAGTGCAGACACACCTGGATTAAGTTGACATACAGATCATCCTCTTCTGTGACCTGAATACACTTACGTTTAGGTAAATTAAAAAAATTGATTGCAGCAACCAAGTTCTTTGCTATTACTTTTGAATCAAGATTTATAAATTTGATTACCAATGGGACCATTTATTGCAAACAGATTACAATTCTCTTCCACAATCTACATAACTATGTATTTATATGTGAGAGTTCTCATCGTGCAAGCTTATGGCTCTGGTATTTTTTCTAGACAGGCTATGATGATGAAGCAACTATTAATATGTCTTCTCATCTTGCCATTTATGTTATAAAACATTCTAAAAATGTTTTTTTTTTTGCTAAGAATATTATAGTTGGGAGTAACGCAGAATACTTGAGCCCATTATTTTCCTGGGCTTTGTTTATATTTAACCATCTTTCTTTTGTCCTTTTCCCCTCACTTACACCAGTTTCTTTTACTATTTTATCACAAAGTAGTATTTCACTGGCCTACATATGCATACGACCCAGTCAATTTTTCTCTCTCCACATATCTTATAACAGATTGGATTCTTTCAACTTTTCTGTTTTTCTCATTCTGTCTTTACTGTCAATCTTAACTACTTCTCTCAAACATCACACTTCACAATCTGTGACACACCTCTCTCGTGCTTTAGATAAAAATCATGTTTGATATTGTTAGCACATGGTTGGTATTATCATGCAAACTATTACTTGCCTTTGAACTTGCATGCTTGACAAATAGTATCAGGATATATGTTATTATATTTACCATTTGTCCTGTTGCTTCATTTTCTCTATTTTTTTTTTTATCCAGAAGCACTTGAGCTTTCAGCTCTTTGGATCGGTGATAAGGACATCGTAATCCTTTGGTTCGGTGCTACAAACACCGTAAATCTGGAGAACCTGTGGTTTTTCTACCAGCCCATGGAATTGAATGGCACTCACAGGGGGCTTATCACCCGTAGTCCAACACGCTATGAACACGGGCAGGCGGGCTTATTTTCTCTATAAAATCTACCATCAATTGTACAAATACTACCCTGGTATTTCATCTCTGGGATTTTATTTTGGAGTGATTGACATCTATACTAAATGGACTTTGTGATATACTGATTGTTATTCTTTCTATCTTTAATGTGTTTATCTTTATATTTTATATTTCCTTGAGAATCGGAGTATAAAAGTACCATGTTGAAACAGATCTCACATATGGATGTGCATCATGGACAAACTAACACAAATTGTAAATTATTAGAGGCTACATATATTTGGTTTTAATAGAAGAATGATGAGAATAGACAGAACAACAAAAATGATAGTGTTCTTAAGAAAGCAAATGAGAACAGATTGCTTATAAAACGCAACAGAAAGAAATAAACAACATTCTTTGAACATGTTATGAGAAAAGAATCATCCTCATCAAATAGCTTGTCCTGAACAGAACTTTGCCACCCCAACAGTCCTCCAGAATTTCTCTCTCTCATAGGCCAGATGTCCTGCCTCTGCAGTCGTCATGTTCAAACCATCAGTTACATCCTGAATCCATCTTCTCCGCGGTCTTCCTCTTCTTCTCTTTGCCGGTATGCCTCCTTCCATGATGGTCTTCTCCAGCCCTTCATGTCTTTTTATATGTCCAAAATATCTCAATTTTCTCTTTTTTATTTGTAGCATCAGCCAGTTTTTTTAAATTTTGAGTTCTTTCTGGATAGATCTTTTTGTTCTCTTCTCTGTCCAAGATATACGAAGGACTCTTCTGTAACACTTATATTCAAAATCACAAAAGAATAGCTTTAATATATTGAGACAAGCAAGCAAGAAACAGGGGAAGAGAGACAGAGGTTGACAGAGAGAAAAATATTATAGATAATTCAAAATCGTGGCATGGCATGAAAAAAGTATCAGAACTCACAGCAAAAGCAAAATAGAGTTGTGGAAGAACATGATAACTTATGGAACGGCATGGCACTTGATGATGCTTTAAAATGAGACCACACATACTGCAATATACAAACCTAGCTTCTGGTATTCCCAAAACTTGTGCTACTGTTCCCAGTGTAGCATCTATCCACTGGGTTGTGGCAAATACATTCATACCACCTACACCAGATGGTGTGCAAATTGCTGTTTGGTTTTCTAAATGAAAATGACACTGTTCACGGGTGCGTGTGTTTCCAGTAACTCTGTGTGGGGCTGATTCTAAGGCAGCTGTAGGCAGAAAGGTTGATTTTTGTTAGTTCTTACAGAAATGTAGTTTAGTGAATGGCACACTTGTTCATGAGTAGATGGTAGCCATTTTTAAATAGAATCAGTTTTTTAGCAGAAAAATAATATATTTCAAATATTATGATTTAGCGAAAGATATTGATATGATCCAGTAGCTTCTTAGTAATTAGTCTTCTGCGTGTGCTTTCAGCTGCTGGCAGGAAGCAAGCAGCACTGATGATGTTCTAAGTGTATATACTTCAATTATATCTTGTTTATCAGTTAATAATATTAAATAATTCACAAGTCATTATCTTTTAAAAGCTGGCCTTGCTACAGTGCATAAATTAAATATGTGTGAATGTAGGTGCACAGATGCTTACAGAACTTTGAAGATTTAATTATTCATTCACTGTGACAGGCCTAGCAAGCCAATAGTGGTATAATCTAATTTATGCTCATAGAATTATGAAGAGATTTCAAGGACCAAAAAAGAAAGTTTTCTCAAAATGGAAAAACATTATAAACTTAGTGCATGACTACCTGGATTGACAAACTAACATTAATTACATATTTTCTGAATTGTTGATAAATATTGCTTGTTTTTGGGAAAGAATTTTCTTTAATAGGCATAATTTAAAATTTTAAATTCTAAAAACATTAGCAAAGATATTTCTTTCAATCCTTACAGTTCTTTTTTTGAATGGGGGAAACTAGTGCCATTCAGAAACATGTTACAAATATGTTTAAAATATTTTTAAGAAGCATAAAGAGAAAAGAATAATAAATGAGGAAAATGATGAAGAAAATAATGAAAAGCAAAGAGCATACAAACACTTAGAGACCAGGAAAAAAAAACAATGAGGGATCAGAAACATAACAAAAAATATTGAGAGATGAAGAACATAAAACATTGAAAGACAAGAAAACATTTTAAAAAAACAATAAAAGAACAAAAAATTAAAAATAAACAATAAGTGAAGAGGAACATAGAGAGACACAATGAGAGGACAGAAATATATGGAGAAAACAATAAAAGAATAGAAACAGAGAAAAACAAAAAAGGAAAAAAAAAGTGAGAAAAGAAATATATAAAGACAAAATATTGAATGCCATGAATACAAAGAAAAAACATTGATTAATATGGAGTATAACAGACAGTTACTAAAAGAGACAAGATCATAAAGAGAAAACACAGACACTATGAACACAGTAGGAAAAACTGAGAGACAAAGAACATGAAGAGAAAATAATTTGAAAAATATTTATGGTAACAGAAATGTGGTTACTGAAAAAACTATTCTGAATATAATGGACAGCTATTGGAAATATAATGGAAAACTAAATGAAAAGATGAAACATGAAAACTTGAATATGAAAGTTAAAATAACATTGAATATTGTTTGAAAATGAATGTGTATGAAGCTTTGTGACAAAGAGAAAGATGCTATTTGAAAGAGACACAGGAAGACAATCATGAAAGATCTTGGATGGAAGAAAGAAGTTTGATTGAAAAACTGTGATCGTCTAAAGTGCGGAACATACATATATTCACACACACACACACACAATACCTGCAGCATTCCCTTGAGTGTGGGTTGCAAGTTTGTCAAAAAAAGATTTCTGCTGAATAGCATCCAAGACATCTACAATTACTGGCTTAATGTCCTTGTATGTCACCTGAACTGCTTTTACAGCCTCCAGAGCTAAGTTTTCACGTTCTGTTGAAGTATGGCAGGAAATTAGCGTGCAAAATTTCCACAGGATTGACAAAATAAAACATTGAGGGCCAAGGCAAGTTAGTTGTAGAGGAATATGCTCATAGATACTTAGTTTTAAAACTAAAGTTTCATGGGATTTCAGTGGCGTAGAAGTTAGGTGTCCACCTCTTGTGCCAAAGGTAACTGATTCGCTTCCATTTGGAGCCAACAAGATATTTTTTCTAGATATCCCTGATCTCAGTGTAGGTGAGATTGAGTTCTTAGTCTTATCAGAGACGGACGATAAAACGTAGATCCCATGTTAATTTGAGCCTGTAAAGAGCCAATGGCAGTTCAAAATTGAGAAGAGCAGGCTGGAAAGCTGCTGCCTGGGCAAAATTCATTAGAAAAGATTAGGAATAAAATTCGACAAAATATTTTCACCATCTTCAAAATTACATCGTGGACACTCAATGGCGCTACAGAGTTCGTACACTGCAGCTGAGATCTTCCTGTGTAAGAAAGAGATCGGAGTACACATGGTTACTCACAGAAGTGCAATGATGATGGTCATATCAATCAATTAATACATCAAAACCGAGGTATTTGTTGCAATAAGAATCAAACACAATCAATCACCCATTAGAGATAAACCAATTTGACATCACTTAAGTATGGACAGTAGTATGATACTTTAAAATGAGCATCAAAAATAAATAAATAACAATAATATCGTCTCTAAAGATCAGGCATCATTTACTCATGGTTGATTAAAAAACTAATTTGTATTTATATTATTATTATTACGTAATGTCTTCTCTTTTTTTTTAAATGGAATGTTTTCACTTCTTCAAGCAATTTGCATAAACAATATTCCAGCCAACAATTTTTTTACTAGAGCTGTTTAGCAATTTATTGCTATTTTTTTCCACATGTCACTGTAATACACTCCAGAACAATAGTATAGAAATAGATTAGATAAATTCAACAATGTTCGACTTTGCATGGTCAATGAAATATTCTTGTATAATCATCATGAGACCCTCTCTGCATCAAGGGTCAACTGCAGTGGACCCACAATGTCCCCTGTCTCTTGTCTTGATGTAGCACTTTGTCAGTTTATAATTTGTTCACCTCTTAATGATGCATAACATGTATGTGTCATTGAAAAGTTTTCTTCACTAACTTGGGACATATTCTTGGAAAATAATTAAGTTATAAAGGAAATAGCGATAAATTGCTGACGCGTTGAGTCTTTCATTAATTAAACACAAGTTGAAATCTTTCAAAGCTGCTCTTCTATTTCCGCTTCATTTTCATTTTCTGTTGTTTTGTTTTTTTCCCCAATCCAGAAGCACTTGAGCTTTTCAGCTCTTTGGCTTGGTGCCATGGACATCATAACTCTTCGGTTTGGTGCCACAAACACCGTGAATCTGGGGAACCTGTGGCTTTTCTGCCACCCTGGGAATTGAACCAGCACTCACAGAGGGCTAGTCACACCAGTCCAACGCGCTACGAACACGCTGGGCAGGCAGGTTTCATTTTCATTATTAGCTCCATTTCCCTGTATGCATCAAAGTAGCACCACATGCTTGAATTAATTTTCATTACTATCTCCTGTGATCCTATGCATCAAATTATGTTAATTGCGTGTCTAGCTTAATTATATCATAACTTTGTATTAGAACAACACAGAGCATTCAAACTAGTCACATTGACCTAGAAATTTCAGCATGAATAAGTTGTGACAATTTCATGATTCCAGAGTTCAGCATTCAGGAGACCTTTTTTTATAAGACAGACAAATGGACACAAGGATCTTCAGCTTTATAATTACAATTAAAATGAACCAATGAGGCAAATGTCCACAAATCTGTTGGATCCGTAACAACAGCAAAAGTGCTAAAGGAGGTTGATTGCCCAAATGCATGAATTAGTATCCTACTGGTATGCCAAAACGTCCATACTGACAATTTTTGGTCAGAAGCAGTTCTATGTTTTGATTAACTTGCTACTGACATATCTAGTCACTTGGACAAAATGAAGAATTCTAGATATTGCTTCACCTCATTATGAGGTGTCTTGACATTGTCATCTTTACTTTGTAATTTTAACTTCAACAAATATGACAGCAATTAATTAATATATTTTTCATGTTGCTGTAAGAACAGTCTGTGAAAATGTACATTTACCTGCTACAATGACTCCTATAGGTTGACCTGCATATTCCACACTACCAGAACTTAGAAGCTGTTGGTAAGTAAAATTGGTAGATTGTCAGACAAAATGCATGGCTACAAAATCAGTCAACTGAGGTCTAAGGCACAGTAAATGAGGTAACAGATGTCAGTAACCCAGAACTGACCAAGACTCATACTCCATCTCTAAGTGTTGGTCTCGCTTACAGTGTGTGTCACAGCAGTTGGACTAAACAAGAAGGAGTTTGAAGAGTGTATGCCAACATGATGCAAAAAATGCTGTTTTAAAAAAACGGATGTATCGGGCAAAAAGACAGAGCCACAATGCCAACTGATGAAAGCCATCTGTTTTGCTACAACGTAACAACTGCCCTTTCAGGATAAATAAAGAAGAAGAAATGGAAATGTTAAAAAAGAAATTATGATACGAATTGGCAAAGCAACATCAGCTTTAAGAAGTCTAAATAAAATATGGAACTGCAAGTTATATAGTATTAAAACTAAATTACGAATTTTTAATTCAAATGTTGTATCAATCCTAACATATGCCAGCGAGAGTCGGAAAATGATTAAAGATATAAAAAGCAAGTTGAATGCATGGTACTTGTCTACAATTTCACCGCAGGAAAAGGGAAACCTCGCTGACCTAAGTTCAGTGACGTCAGTCCGCCATCAGTGTTTGCGGACGTCGAGGAGAACGGGTTCTAAGGTCACGGATGTGGTGTTTATTGTGTATTTTGTATGTACATAAGCAGTGTTTTAATGGAATTGGGAGCCCTGAAAAGGACTGTATGTGGGAATGGGAGGTGGAAGGAGGCAGGATGGGACTAGGAGTGTTACTGTGGGGCCAGAAACTTATGGTATCAGCAATAATAGCTACGAAGGGTCTAAATTTCTGAATTTAGTCCGGCGACGCTACATAAACTCACACTCGGGAATGACGGGATTTTACGTTAATAACATAAATAATGGGGAACCTCTGTGCTATATTTAGAACAATGCTCGCAAATAGTCTATATTTAGAATGACCCAGTTTTTGCGGTGAAATTGTAGACAAGTACCGAATGCATTTGAAAATAGATGTCTGCGAAAAATAATGAATATAAAATGGAACGAATTCAGAAGAAGGGATGAAATCAGAGACATGTCTGGTCAACCACTAGTGACAACTGTTATAAGAAAGAGAAGATGGAGATATGTTGGGCACACCTTGAGGAGAAATGATCAACGAATATCAAAGCAGGCATTGAAGTGGGATGCAAAGGGTTCAAGAAAGAGAGGTCGACCTAAAGAGACCCTGAAACGAACTTTGCTGAGAGAGGCAGGAAATATCGGTCTCAGTTCCATGGAGGAGATTGAGCGAGTTGCCCAGGATAGAGCGGTATGGAGAAATTACTTGCAGGCCCTATGAACGTATAACGTGAGAGGAATTATTATTAAAGAAGATGATCAGTGAACATTCTGTTTACCTCTATATGAAACTCTTACCCATGTGAACAACAAATTAAATGGTTTGGCCACGTAAGCAGATTACCAGCAGACAGTGCACCCCAAAGAGCAATGCTGCTCCGATACAATGGGTACAAAGCAAAGGCCGGCCACGCAAAAGATGGACCTCAGAGATAACAGAGGTGACGAAAGAAACTATCTACGAAGCGCATACTAGGGCCCGTTTAGAAATCTCTTCCTGACCTGACGCTGTGAGGCATACAGGATTCGAGAAAGAAGAAGACCCATGTGAATTATAGAACCTCTTTTAGAAGGAATTGGGGCAACATGAAGGCTGATCTCGCAGTTAAGCAGCTGATAGAAGATAATGCAAGGGATGATGATGTTGTTGTATATACCGATGGGTCGGTTCAACATGGTGAGAAATCCGGCTGGGGTTTCTTGGCTAATGCGCATGGTAGGGTTGTTGCAGAGCGAAGTGGGGCATACAGGACAACTACTTCTAGTATGAGGATGGAGGTTGAGGCCGTTACTGCTGCCCTCCATTGGATTTCTGGGACTTCATTTACTGGGGCAGTTGTTGTATCTGACTCTCAGTCGATGCTTCACAAGATCCAGAAGGGCAGGTTTCGGTATGAGTGGATGTCGTCTATAGAAGTTTCTAACCTCCAGCGCTTACGTGGATATACTGTCCTGGGCATGCGGGTGTTTGCGGTAATGAGAGAGCGGACAGGCTTGCATCAACAGCATCAATTGTTGGGGAGTTGAAGATGGATAAGGGGGATATTCTTCGGTCTCTTCGAGACTCTCTGTTGGATGAGGACACTAAAATCGATGTTGAATCGATCAAGCGATTTAAGCAGTTTGGAATTACCCTTTGTTCAAGTCGAACTGGATGCCTGAGAGGCAGAGTGAGAGGTGTGTTTAATCAGCGAGCCACAGGAACCATCAGTATGCATACTCTTCGATATCTGTTGGGGAGACTGAGCACCTATGGGTTTGCCCGGAGTGCAATGACGTCAGTTTAGTAACCAATAACCAATAACCAAGAACACGCTTCTCAAGGCTGGTGGTCTGGGTTCAACTCCCGCACTGCGCATGGAATTTTTCCCGCCGCGACGGCTCTCAGGTCGACCCAGCCTCAACTGGGTACCAGACATGCTCTGGGAAAGTAAAGGCAGCCGGCGTGATGTTGACCACATTACCCATCATGTGCCGACGGTAAATGAAAAATACAGGCCTAACATTGTATTGAAAGGGTTCCTTTACTTTCTTTTTCTTTTAAGATACCTTTAACTTCAAATATAAATCAAAACCAGAACACTTACCTCCATCTTAAATGGACCATACATACTGGCTGGTTTCCAGTTGTTTTGTCCAGGGATGTCTGAAGCCTGAATAAACGTTACAACACCTGGCATTTCCTGTGTATGGATATGTTCTACAATTATTTAAAGCTTTCTGTTTTTGGCTAGTATAATAATATGATTAAGTAAATATCAAATATAATTTATATCATTCATATAAATATATAATTCTTAAAATACATTGTCGCCATTCAATGCCTGTGTCAGCTTCTATCTGTCAATGAAATAATGAAAATCGTGGGATGTAACCGCCCGCCTGCCCAGCGTGTTTGTAGCGCGTTGGACTACGGGTGACTAGCCCTCTGTGAGTGCGGGTTCAATTCGCGGGCTGGCAGAAAAGTCACAGGTTCCCCAGATTTACGATGTTCGTGGCATCGAACTGAAGGGTTACGATGTCCATGGCACGAGCAAGAGCTGAAAGCTCTCAAGTGCTTCTGGATCGAAAAAAAAACAAAAAAAAAAAAAAGGATGTAAAAATCGACTACAGTAAACAAGTCATTGATTTTCTAGGCACAGCTTATATGTTCATTAGTTTGCCCATTGCTTTCTGAATGGTGAGGTCTATTTTTAACCTTGTGTAAAATATCCCACGGAAACAAATTTCCTTCCAAAGTGCCTGTCACAGAGTTTGAACCAGGTACGCTTGGGTTGTGATCGAGCTCACTATCGCTTAAGCTACAGATGCTCACCTGTCAATAGGTGTTTATAAATAGACACACTTTTTAGCAAATGTTATCTCTGTCATCATGTCTTATTTGTCAACAATTTGGCATGTTATAACAACATGTTGAAACCTTCAATATTCGGTAATGGCAAAACATCAAAACGCAAAGTAAACTATTCAGTTTTGAAAAATATTTTTCACATTATATAAACATTTTATTAATGTTTTTCAACTTTTTCACTCATGAGATCATTTTAATTGACAAATCAACATCCCTGCACATTGAACCAATTCGTTCATAAGTGCTCCGATCTCTTCCTCATGATGTCTCTCAGCATGTAGCGACTGATGATACCAGTTCTGTTTACTATTTTTTTTTACCTTTCAGTACAATACTCTTGTCTGGCTATACCCTGTTTAATTTGATATTCTTGCTGTCTGGTTAGCCTTGTAGATTTCCTCTTGTCTCTTAAATCCTTTACATGTCCCTTCTTCCTTATGACATTCAGAATATCAACCTGGTCCATTGAATGTTAACATTATATATTAACTCTTTCCACGCTTTAAGCCGCACACTGCGCCACGGCGAAAGTCCGTTGCACGCTTTAAGCCGCACACTGCGCCATAGAGTTGCTTCCCCTATAAGAAGTCTTTCTAGTTTTACTTCTACTGGTTTACTTATACTACTTTTCAACCTTGTTATTCTAATGGGTTGCCCAGTTTTCTTCAATTTAGTATATAATAATATATATATGTTTATTTATTACTGAGTTGGATCGTAATTTAAAATTTTTTTTTTTACTTCCTTGAATTAACTGCTTAAAAATTGAGAAAATAAATGGGAGTGGAAAGAGTTAACCATGCTAACAAATCTATCAGCCTTTTATTTTCCTTTACATCTGCATGCCCTAACAGAATAATAAAACTGATTTTTGTAAGCCTTGCCAGAGTCATTGTCTTTGAACACATCTTGATCTTTCTGTGCATACTCATTGAGTCACTGAGAAATTGTGCATGGACCAAGAAGGTAATGCATCACTCTGAACTGCATACCTTTCATGCACCCAAGTATGATATATAATAGCCTCATTCTGTATTATTTCCAGTCTTTTCATCTGTGTATGGTTGTAAGTAATTATCGTCAGAGCATACTCAATCACAAACAAGACCAGACCCTGGTATAAGAGACATAGGTGATGCTGCTCACAGCTTATCGCAGCATTATCATTTATCAAGAACTCCTTAAATAACTTTTATAATATATAACAGCAGTAGTCATTACTAAGTTTTTAAACAACACTTGCTGTATTTTATTTCATGTTTAAGTATTTAACTCCTTGACTATCTGATTCGGAAAACACTTATTTTAGCAATTATTGGTTTACCAGTGCTTTTGACGTGTCAATATTTGCTATATTGGCATTTCCCTCTGTGCTTAGCACAACAGCAGCATAAAGTTGACCTTGCATAGCAGGGAGATCGTTTGCAAACTTGACTTCACCTGTTGTCTAAACGACGAAGACACAGTTATGCAAACTGATAAAGAATGGTGAAGCTGATTACGATAAGGATGATTAGGAAGGTAATATTGTCTATGATTTATAATGATTGTCTATTTCCATGACACCAACCAAACTCATAATAATGAGATAAGTTACTAATTATTGAACTAACCTCATCCAGTCCTTCGAAACGAAATGCTACAGAAAGATCCTAAGAATACCATGGACAGAAAAAGAAAGAACACTGATGTCCTGAAAGAGCTAAATGTTGAAGAGAATTGGCTGATAAACAACATACCATACAGAAAAATAAGATACTTTGGTCTCATTAAGCGTCACAATAGCATGGAAAGAACAATATTAGAGGGCAGGGTCCCAGGACGCAGAAGCAGACCAAGAAGAAGATGGCTACAAGATATTAAAGAAACCATGAATATGATCATCGATGAAGTGGGTGATCTGGCTAGAGACAGAGTGAATTTCAGATGCGCTGCAAAGAGAGCAACATCCTATAAAGGATAAGCACCTTGATGATAAACCTGTACTTGACATGTGTTCAGTAGATGCTAATAGCTCATGTGACTCACTGATAAAACAAACTCCATATTATTCCCCATAGCTGTCCAGTCCTATTGATGCAAGGTTCTATTCTTCTTCGAATGCTCCATATCAACCACTTATTAATCACTCTGTGTAATTTGCATGTGATCTGAGCCTAAGAGTGATTGTACATTGTGCCAGTTATAAGCCTACAAGTAGGCCAGCATATCTGATTTCTGCTATGCCTTTTATTTACTAGGGTAGCTTCCCTAGGTCCTACATCAGTCTCCTCTTACGACATGCCTTGCAGGTTGCAGTGGTACTATTCTTTGCTTCCCTTGTGAGCCCTGGCACCACACAAATGGTTCTATTCTAAATTCCATCAATTGCAGTATTGATTCACCATAAATTCCAGTGTTTCTATGTCACTCATGGTCACTAAGCAGCTGCAGTATCTCCGCTTATCTATCTTTAGCACTCTAACTAAATACTATTTTGATGCAAATCTGTTTGATCTATCACTACTGCAAACATTTACATATTCAAAGGTTTCCGGGGCCCAAATTTGGGGTGTAAAGAATAGAACCACTGTTACCTGCCATGCATGTCGTAAGAGGCGACTAAGGAGGTTTGGCTGAAATCGGATGCACATGTCCTAAACTTGTAAAAATCTATGCATTTAGGGGCCTACCAAACCAATGTGCAACGTATACACGTTCTTGGCAAAGATAAAACATATCACAAAGAGTGATTAAAATTGTCTAAAGAAACTGAACGCAAAGAAGAAGAAAAAGTACATATTCAAAACAGTAGATTCATGTTAGATTTTAGAATTCTGAAGCATTTATAGAAACCATCAATTTCTACAGGCACTGACCATTTTGGACTTTCTGATGCATAGATTTAGGGTTGGATACAATAATTGTTTAGCATTTAGACATAGGAGGCATTTGAGGGCGACATCAATAGTCTTAACCTTGGTTCTCATACTAGAAGTAGTTGTACTTTTGTATTTCGTCTCTCTTTTGCACTTCTCTGCTTTTTGCTGTTATGTGCCAAAGGTTTCACTGATGATCCTTTTCCAAGATAGTGCACACTCGGTCGCTTGATATGCTGTGGTAGGTGGAATTTTAAGATGTCTGTAACTCCATCAATCCCTTTTTTTCTTGGTCTGTCCCTTTCTCTTGATGATTACATTTGCAGGTTGTATGCGGGAGGGCCATTCAGAATCAGGACTGTTTGATCCTTAACATGACTTTTCTAGCGCATTTCCACCATGTTTGGTGGAGTATTTTCCGGTTTCGTTTGCCGAGCTACTGAGTTAGGGCTTGAGCATTGCTGTGAGCTATGAATGTTACCTGGAATGCTTTTGCTGTGTCAACCTGTGTTTGTTGTGGCTATTCAGAAAAAGGCGGCAGCGGTTATGATGAATCGACTCAATTTGCCATATGCTGTGATATTGCGTGCGCAGAAAGCTGGATTTTGTCGTGATTGATGTTCTTTTCCACATGAATTGCAATTCAAGTGATGAACAGTTTTGTGTTGACACTTTAGCGATGGTCATATACATTTATGTGTTGCAGGTTGCTTTTTGTGGCAGTACAGCTGTTTCATTCTGGAATTTGTTCACACAGGATACAGTTGCTAGCATTTCGTGTGACTTTCGTTGGCACAGGAACGGAGCAATTATGGGGTGACCCATTGCAGTGAAGTTGGAAACGTACATATGAACTATGCTCTTGTATAACTACTAGTAATAAGTTTAATAACATGAAATAAAATCTTGCAAACATTTTCTTAGCCTGTAATAATTTTTTTTACCAAATTCTTTGCTGTGAATTTCATCAGTGGTTTGGACACAGGAAATATTGATTCATCCACTGATCCGTAGTCATGGGTAGCAGACATCAGTGGTCGCTCAATTTTAAGGCCACCACTTACATAGCGAACATCACACTTTTTTTGGCATACACCAAGAATGAACTGGAAACAAAAATATAGTGTTATTTGTAGCAGTTAAGGTTGAATATTGTGTTAAACAAATGATGCACTTGAAGCATTTGAACCAGCAGCTACAATCATGTCCCATCTTAAAGTATATTAGTAAATGCAACCATCAACAAGATATGTGTTAATAATAATTGCAACAACCTAGCTGCAGGTGTGGTCAGTAGTTTTGTTATCTGTAAACACGATAATATTGGGAAGATATAAGTCATTTTGGCACCATCCAGTGTGGCCGGCGGCGCTGCAACACTTGTGCTTATGTAATACAGACCCGCACAGTGTCTTTTCCAAAAGCCACGTTCGTTGTTGAAGACAGTTTCACGTGCGAGTCCCGTAATATTATCTATGCCATTATCTGCAAGCGGTGCAACAAGGCCTTGCGCGATATACGCCAATGCTCTGTGATCCCTGTAGCTACCCATTTCAATGATACTGGCCATTCAGGAGCTTGCGATGTCAGGTCACAGCCATCCGATCATGTTCCTCTGATGATCGTAGTCGATTTGCTCTGGAGAATCGGTTGATTTCTTTGTATGGTACCTTGCGACCACGCGGCTCAACGTATTACATTCTTATGCTTCTTAGTACTTTCTCTTCCCATGCTTTGTAATCTATATGGGTATATGTTGCATGTATTACATTCTTATGCTTCTTAGTACTTTCTCTTCCCATGCTTTGTAATCTATATGGGTATATGTTGCATGTATTCAAGTTATATATTTACTAGATGTTTCATTGTTTCTTTTCCGTTCTATTTCTAGTTTTTATGTGTGTTTTTGTGTTACATTTATTTCGTTATTCGTTTTTATTCCAGATTTTCCTTAGATACGTTTGTATTTGGTCGTCCATTTGTGTTTCATTTTAATTTGTCACTCCTGTTTGTTCGTTTGCTTGATAAAGACATTGTTGGTCGAAACGTTGCTGTTTATCGTCACTGTTTCTGTATTTTGTAAAACTATAGTACTTTGTTTGTATGTGAAGATATAAGTACAAAGATTGGCTGAAATCGGATGCACATGTCCTAAATGTGTAGAAGTCTATGCGTTTAGGGCCTACCAAACCAATGTACATGTTCTTGGCAAAGATCAAACATATCACAAAGAGTGATTAAAATTGGTTGTAAAGAATGAACGCAAAGAAGAAGAAGAATATAAGTACAAAGTAAATGAAATTTAGAAGTGTTTAGCATTGTTTTTCAAACAGAAATAGAAGATAAAATGAACAAAATTAAAGTAAGAATGATATATCTCAACTACAAACAAAGAATGAACATTTTCTTTATTTGGATAAATTAACAAATTAATACATATAATTGCCAAGGTATGTCCAAATATTGACATGCACACATGTTAACT
Organism: Arion vulgaris; assembly: GCA_020796225.1. NCBI lineage: Eukaryota > Metazoa > Mollusca > Gastropoda > Stylommatophora > Arionidae > Arion > Arion vulgaris. The sequence continues at coordinate 45,401,599 of CM036761.1, forward strand.
GATTGTGTACAAGCCATCGCTTTAAAGATCCGCAAGGCTTATCACAGGGACTATCATCGTTCTAATGATTGGACATACTGCGTTACTTTTCCTATACTATCCGTTCCTATTTGACTTTTATATGAAATGAAAACTACCTTAAAGTTAAGTGTAAATGATAACAAACACATATCATCATGGTTTATGCTAGAAATAGTAGTTAAATGGAGTTTACCATTCATTCCTGGATACCCTGTGAGCCAAAACCCTAGAGATTTTCAAGGATGGTCATGATGCTAGTCCGTAAACAGTTAATAAACATTACATCCATTAACAATTTTTTTATTGTTTATGTATTCATAAATGGATTACTAATATAAAAGAGAGCAGTCAGTTTTGTTTATTCAATCTATTTTTCATCAAAACCCTTGGTAAGTTATAGTTTTGTTCTCCCAATTTCAATTTTTATTTTTAATAAATGCTAATTTGTTTCCTGCACAGTTAGTACTGCATTATATTTGCTAACACAGAAAATATTTTTTGAAGCTGCATCCAGTTTTCTTCAATTTGATATGCAATAAGTTATATTGTAAATCATATTTAGAAACAATAAATTAGTTTTGCTAAACTATGAGTTCAATTTTTTGGGAACTGAAAAAAAAAAAATTCAATCCAGAGCCCAGAAAAACTAGCAAATCAGTTAGTCCAACACTTCTTCTATTGCAAAGTGTGTGTGTGTGATCTATTTCATACGTTGAATGATCACTCAATACTGTTTGATGCAACAGACGCATGCGTATTGAAACAAAAATAATGATGTCCATAGTGATAGTGAAACATTTGAGGACAAAACCGTCATAAATTAATTGAAAATCCTTTAATCTAGTAAAAACAAAAAAGATAAAACACAGAAAATTAAAGAGATAAAATAAAACTAGCTCCAACACAAAAAACTATAGTTCAAAGTGTATCCAAGAAGTGATAAGCTTAACTCTTTCCACGCCCATTTATTTCCTCAATTTTTAAGCAGTTAATTCAAGGAAGTAAAAAAAAAATTTTTTTAAATTATGATCCCAACTACTGTCAATAAATAAACATATATATATATTATATACTAAATTGAAGAAAACTGGACAACTAAATAGAATAACAAGGTTAAAAAGTACTATAAGTAAACCAGTAGAAGTAAAACTAGAAAGACTTCTTACAAGGGAAGCAACTCTATGGCGCAGTGTAGGCTAAAGTGTGGAAAGAGTTAAAGGCTCATAGCAGATAATCATAGAGAGAAAAGATTATATAGAAAGCTAGAAGACCTGTTAAGAAGTATGCTGCATTGTGTAAATGGTTAAAATTGGAAAGATGTGAAGAGTTTTGCAATTTCAATTTGAAGCTGTACCTTGTAGAAATGTCCTATGGCCAAAGACGTCCTGTACTTCAAACTTGCCAGCATAGAACTGACAGATATTGGCTGCAGCTCCACTGATAGAATTTGTATGGCTTCTGAAAGGACAGTCATATATACATGTAGTAATGATCCTCTGTTTGTCACTTTTATCAACCAAATTGTTCTGCATTAAGGGGGATTCTGGTCTGAAACTTTTTCTTTGCTTTCATATTAATGTATAATTTTATTACAAATTTGAGATATTGTGACTTAAAAGAGTAGAAAAAATTAGTAATAAAAATATGTCAACGTGTTGCCATGGAAACAAGAAAAATGGCCACCAAACACAAAATTTTAATTCCTAAGGCTCTGAAAGTAATGAATATAAATGAATTCTGTTTTCACTCTAAGGTGAACAATTATAATATCTAATAAATTACACATGATTTTTAGGATATATTAACTTTTTCCACGCTTTAAGACGCACACTGCGCCACGGCGGAAGTCCGTTGCACGCTTTAAGCCGCACACTGCGCCATAGAGTTGTTTCCATTGTAAGAAGTCTTTCTAGTTTTACTTCTACTATTTTACTTATAGTACTTTTTAACCTTGTTATTCTATTTAGTTTTCCAGTTTTCTTCAATTTAGTACATAATAATATATATATGTTTATTTATTGACAAGTAGTTGGGATCGTAATTTTAAAATTTTTTTTTTTTTACTTCCCTTGAATTAACTGCTTAAAAATTGAGGAAATAAATGGGCGTGGAAAGAGTTAAATATTACATTTTTTATGAATTTTTGGGTAAACATACCCCCCATAAACAGCTGTTTTTGACTGAATTTTGAGGGAATTTTTACCCAAAAATTTATTTAAAAATTTAATATTTAATATATCCTAAAAATCATGTGTAATATTTTCGATATTACAATTGCACACCTTAGAGTGAAAACAGAATTCATTTACATTCATTAGATTCAGAGCCTTAGGGATTTGAAATTTTGTTTTTGGCTGCCATTTTGTATTGTTTCCATGGCAACGCTTTGACTTTTTTTTAAACTAATTTTTCTCTACTATTCTAAGTCATAATATTTCAAAATGGTTATACAAGTTTTACACTAACATGAAAACAACGAAAATAGCTTCTTGATCCCAATACTACTGAATCCCCCCTTAAATTAAACAATTCATGCAATCTGACGCACCTATTCATCCATTGCTCAATACATGAAATAATCAGTCGAATAAAGAACAAATATGAGGATCTATATATGTTCCTAATTATCTAAACATGTATACACATCATTCTTAAAAGGATGCCTATTCCCAGTGGCAGCATGTGGGTGTGAAACATGTACACTTAACAAGGCAGTAGAAAAGCATATATGTCTTTTTGAATATAAGTGTTAAAGAAGTGTCCTCCATATGCCATGGGCAGAGAATAAAATAATAATTCTATCCAGAAGAACCTTAAAATCAAAGAAAACTGTCTGATGCTACAAATAAAAATTAGAAAATTTAGATATTTTGGACATATATAAAGACAAGAAGGGTTGGAGAAGATGATTATGGAATTCTGACAAAGTGTTCCAGAGTTATGGAATGGAGTTAAAGACGAGAAGAGAAAGACCACTGAGAAGATGGATTCAGAATGTGAATGATGATCTGAGCATGATGGCTGCAGAGGTGGGACATCTAGCAACTGAAAGAGAACAATTCTGAAGGACTGTTATAGTGGTTATGTTCTGTTCAGGATAATCTGTTTGGATTATGATGAATATTTTTCTCGTGATATTAAACATATTTTTGACCATTTCTATTCTCTTTTAACTTTAGCCTCTTCCATATTTCATTGTCACATATACACAAAATGTGATAATTGTTTCAGTGTCTCATCTTATATTTGTGTGTTCAACTTTTTGTTCCTACATTTTCTTTATTACAATTGCTTTTGTTTTATAAATATTGATGTCTAGTGTATATAATTTTTTTTTTATTTACTTGGAGCATTAATTATTTCCACTTCTTATCTGTTCTCAGTCAACAGCACCCATCTTCACATCTTTGGTTTTTTATTATTCTTGGACTGATTCTTCACAGCAGTAGGATCTTACAAAGCTATTTCATATTTCTCACACAGTTTCAGCTGACCAAATATATCTAAATATTTTCACATCAGTTCATCTTTTCATTCATTTATTGCTCTCCACTCCTTGTGAAACATTAGGGCCTCAAAAGTTTTCCACTTCCCCCACTCTCTGGTAGATTTCTTTATGGCTTCCCAGGATAGTTAAGCATCATTCAGTTCCTCAAAAATACTCTGTGCAAAAATGTCTATTTAAGATGTTGTCTTTTCCATTTTTCTTGTGGGTTCCACTAAAGTGCTTGTCTCACGACACTAGGCTGTGTCTTTTGCAAGGTATGCACAACTCACATCCCTTTTCACCTCCTGACATGGGTCATCATGGGTTTCTGTCCTGCTTTTATCCACAGGCCCATATACCACTCTGTCATACTGTCTCAGTCTGAGACTATGCCAAAGATATTTGTTGATAAAGGACTGAATCCTATTTGTATTTAACTTTGTGACTCACCACATTAATGTGCCAAATTATTCATACCTCTCGCAACAGTAAGATCAGAGTAAATCTACCACACATCTCTAAAAGCAATATTAGCTGACAAAATCTATTTTAGCTTCAGTTGTGAAAATCTTCATTGCACTCTGAACATGTTCATAGGTGCTCCGATCTTCTTCATTATATCTCCAACAGCATCCAGCGACTAACCATACCAGTTAGATGTTGATTGATGAGCCTACTCATATGCCAGGTGTGCTGTTCCTTTTTGGTCACATGAATCTTAAATCCAAGTTCTTGCAATCTACAAGTTGACGTGGACTGGTTTAGATGAAAATCCACTTTGCTGCCATACTCTATGAGAGCGTTCAAAACATCAGTTCTATCCATTGGCTAACCCTCCAATATCTCATATTTTTTCAAGCAGTATTAGCTGATATATCTATTTCCTATTTTCAAAAGCAGTATTATTTGACAAAATCTATCTCCTATGTTTGAAAGCGGTACAACTGACAAAATCTATCTCATATTCATTCCTTAGTATGATAAAATCTATCTTACTGAACAGTATTACGGTAAACAGCTGAAAAAAATATATCCCATACCTCTCAAAACGGCAGGATCTGACAACTTCTTGTTGGTCAAAAACACTTCAGTCTGACTTGCATGCACCTGCCAAGAGATTTAAGATGATCATAGTTGTAATTTATTAATGATTTTCTTCTTATTTTTTTATTGCTCTCAAAAGGATATTTGTTGCATTGTGTTATAGTTTACAGTAAGACTACATTATCTGCACATTTTGGACTGATTCATTTTCAGCATCACCTTTGGGTACCTTCTACTTTTTTTGGTTCTATGCTTGCTAAGCCAGCCATTAGTGATGCAGCCTGTTATAGGAGCTAATTTCTTAAAGGTAGAGTAGGGTCTTGGTCAACTCTATATAGCAATGTAAAGTAAAAGTCCTATTTTATACCATATGATATATTGTGGAATACAGTGTTCAGTCCATATTTTTCTTTGCCCAATGGTACAATATGGGTGATGTGGTCAACATCATGCAGGCCACCTATACTTTCCAGTGTTTCTCTGCTACCCAATTGAGGCTGGGCTGCCTAGAAGGAGCTTGAAACTGAAAAAGGCCACCTGTCTAGGAAGCAAGAACCCTAACAAAGTTACTACTGCAGATCTCAAAGGTACACTACCACTGATGTCATAGTATGGCTCGCCTAAATGGCAGGAAACACTGCTAATTAGGAAAGCAAACCTTCATGCAATAAATTAGTCAGAGATGCCATATTAGGTGTGATGATTCTGTCTGAATTCATAGCGGGCAAACAAAAGTGTACCTGTGTCTGATCTAATGTTGTGTATATATTCTGAACTGCTAACAACTGTTGTCTACTTCAAATTTTGCATCTCAGATCAATATTCAGCCATGGAATTTTATCAAACAAACTAAACTTCAAAACTGGAAAATGGAATAGAATTGATGATATGCAGTTGAAGTCATAAGATCGATGTCAGCTTCTTTCAGCTGGTTAAAAATGACATAGTATTTACTTAATAGCTCTACTGACTACTCTGAATAGTCACCCTCTCCAATTCAAAAAGTCTTGGTACCCAGCGTCAACTGGGAAATCGACTGCACTATCAATTTGATACTATCTGCTGATATATAAATTCAACTTACTGCCACTGAGCCATACCAACATTTGGTGGAAGATGAAGGAAAATAAAATTTGTCAGCAGTTAATAGTAAAGGAATCCTTTTATACCTTGAGGTATATTGTATAATACGGTGTTGGGCCTGTATTTTTCATTGACCGTCAGCACACGATGGGTGATGTGGTCAATATTCCACTGACCTACTTTACTTCCCAGTGCTTTTCCTGGTACCCAATTAAAGTTGGGTTAAGACCTGATAGCTGTTACGGTCAGAAGTATCCCATGCCCACTGAGGAATTGAACCCAAACCACTAGCCTAAGAAACGAGTTCACTAACAACTACACTACTGCAGCAGTTAATATAAAACTCCAAGTACATTAAAAATAGTTATTTGTATATGTATATATATAAAAAAAAGTAAAAGACCCCTTTTTATACTATCTGGTAAATAGGGTAATACATCGTTAGGCACATATTTTTCACTGACCGTCGGCACATAATGGGTGAAGTGGTCAACTTCACGCCAGCTGCATTTACTTCCCAGTGCTTTTCCTGGTACCCAATTGACGCTGGGTCAACCTGAGAGCTGTCACGGTCAGAAAAAATTCCATGTATGTATATATATTTATATACATATATTCTTTCTTTCAGTAAATTTAACAGGAACAACTGAAATCAGTTAATATAAGCAAGATATAATTTATTGACTGCGATGAGGGTAGAAAATAAGCAAACCAGATTAGCAGATATCCCTTGTATTATGATTGTTGGTCTCTTCTCAACTAGGTAGTCCTTACTGATGTCTATCTGGAAGTTGAAACCACTGGATACATGTGGCAGACTTAACTGAAACAAGTCAAAATGTAACAATCAGATAATATAAAATAGTGGGCAGATAATTACAATGTAAAGTTACCAACAAAATACAGGTAATTTCTTATAGAGATACTGCAAATTTTGAAAAACCATTTACAAATTTTAACAAAATATTGATTTTCTAACTATAATAGCGATAGCTGAGTCCTTACCTATTAAAATTCAGTTATATGCTCGAAGTAGTCAGGACATAAGCAATATCTTGACTTCTCAACAATCTCTCCCTTGATGATGAAATTAGCAGCCGCATTTGGAAGACATCCACAGCTATGTTCAAATTATCAAAGCGAGTATGGGAAAATAGGGCACTCACACGAAACACCAAGACACAAGTATATATGGCGTGCATTCTGAGCACTCTGCTGTATGGTAGTGAGACATGGACAACATAAGCCAGACAAGAATATTGCCTTAACAATGTCTGAGATAGCTGGGACACATGTGTCGCATGCGCGATGGTAGAATCGAAAAGAACATTCTATATGACCAACTTGCAACTGGTACTGGAAAGTGGGGATGCCATCATTAATATACTTCACTGACACATGCAAGTGAATTCTAACATCATGCAGCATAGACAAAGATCATTGGGAGCAGTTGGTCAGAGACATGCAGGCATGGTGAGCGACAATAAAGGATGGCTCAAAAAACAAAGAAGAGAAATGCATCACATATGGAGGCAAAAGAGAGGGCAGAAAGACCATCTTCTGTATCAGCACCAGGTTCAACTGCAACAACTGTGGCAATTTCAAAATCTATTGTCTACTGAGTCAAACAGGCAGATCATGAATAGCATGTATGCTTCTGAATACTATATTATTGTAATGAGCAATGACAAGAGGTCAAATTTGCTATTAATAATACAGAATGAGTCATACTATAAGCATAATTAATTTGTTTGTATTTTCCTAATAATGAGTAGACCATCTAACTATAAATAAGCTCAAAAAGAAATGACAATACAGTAGTAATATTGAGAATATACATTTAAAGTAAAAAGACATTGAAGATTAGAATGCATTTGGTAGCAATCACTAATGTACAGCACAGTGACATGTCAGTACCTGCCGTCTGGGTGAAGTCTTGAAGGTCCGTATGATGATGTTCTGAGTTTTGTACTTGGGCAACTGTATGGACACTATGACTTTCCCATTCATGTTCAGAGACAGGAAGTCCAGGAGTGAGTAGTTCTTGTTTGTTTCCTTTACACCAACTGATATATTAAAAATGCATTTGGTTGGACAGAATTTGTAAACTTTGTCATTTACTTATTTTGCTAAGATTCAACACAAATTTCTTCAAACTAGACTAAGCAATCAGTGTTGTTCACAGTAACTACTTTCTATATATACTCTGTATGTTTGCATTAATATTTCTTGTCTCATTGTATTCATTATTGCAAAAACAAAATAAATGAAAACTTGTAAAATTTTAAAAACATAAAATTATAAATTTGAAGAAAAAGATTAAACGTTTTGAAAACATAAAATTACACATTTTGAAAATATAAAATTATAAATTTTGAAAACACAAAACTACACTTTTTGAAAACAAAATTATAAATTTTGAAAACACAAAATTACACATTTTGAAGAAAAAAGAATTATAAATTTTTTTAAAATATAAAATTACACATTTTGAAAACATAAAATTATACATTCTGGCAACACATAAAATTGTTAACAGAATTGAGTTCATGAGATCTGTAGATGCTAGGTCAGCAACTATTGGTTAACAAAATTGAATTCACATCACTTCTATCAGATGCATAGCCGTCTAGTATCTTTCAGCAAAATTTGAAATGTATGCATGCTCATGGTTTCTGTAGTTTGATTGTTGTATACACTAATGTTGAAACTAATGTCTAAATATTTGCAATTATTCCAAATACCATACAACACAAACAGCGTTGATGTATTTCTTCTAAGACATTGCACCGAGTCTCTTTTCCTTAGTCATTTGAAACATTAGTCATTTGTGTCTCCCTGAAAGCATGCATTTTTCTTAGTATTTTAATTTTTTGATCGAGATTAGGTAAACAGTAGCCATAAACAAACAACACCTGCAAATACCAAAAAGATGTGATGTAATGCTGCTGGTTGGAGATAATTTTTATTTTGAATTCTCAGACTAATGTGGATACTACCACATCATGGGGGTCTCTGTGGCTAAGTGGTTAAGCCCTTTGCCTTGTGAGTCGAAGGTCGTGAGTTCTGTTCATGGGTACAGTTTTTTTCCAGAGACCCTAGGATTGTTGCTGGAGCTACGGAGTTCGTGCTTGTGCAATACTCTCGGCAGGTGGCGTGCCATTTCTGCGGAGAGGACCGAGCCATATGGGGTAAAACCGGTGCAATGAAGTCAATCCTTCGGCTTTAAAACCCTTTTTTAAACATCATACTTATCATTTATATGAGTCTTCCTTTGTTTTTTTGTTTTCAACACGCACAAAAATATTTGTAAAACATTTTTATTTCTCTTTATGTATCCAAAATATTTTACTTGTCTCAAAAAACAGTCCTGCTCAAATTGTTGTGACCTCTTTTAAACAATATATAATGTTTTCAACATGAACATACAAGTCAGCAAGCGTTTTAATGAGTTTGGAATAACACATTGTACAAGCAGAACTGGGTACATGAGTGGCACAACAAGGAGTGTGTTTAACCAGCAAGCTACGCCCATCTGCCCAGCGTGTTCGTAGCGCGTTGGACTACGGGTGACTATCCCTCTGTGTGTGCGGGTTCAATTCGGGGGATGGCAGAAAAAGCACAGATTCCCCAGATTTACGGTGTTCGTGGCACCGAACTGAAGGGTTATGATATCCATGGCACCGAGCAAAAGAGCTGAAAAGCTCAAGTGCTTCTGGATCGGAAAAAACAAAACCAGCAAGCTACATGAACTATTAGTATACATACCCTTTACATCTGCTGGAGAGACTGAGCACATATGGGTCTGCCCAAAGTGATATTACCTTAGTTCAGCAACCAACAACAAGAATCTACTTTTTAAAATAACATTAATTATCTAAATTATCAGATATATTATCTTCAGGTCTGCTGTCTGCAAGACAAAAGATGCTAAAATACTTAACTCTGTACTTCTTTGCATATTCTCCAACAGACAAAAGCTAACAAACTGCTCACCAATTTTAATGGTTGCCCCCACTGTTTCAAGCATAGTAAAGACATCAGAAGGGAATTCATTGTGAACATGTTTCAACATTAGATTGCCTGCCCATGAACCCATCTGAGAAAACAGATTGTTTCAAAAATCGAGAACAATTTTTAAAAACTGTACTAATTATGAAATACAAGTAAGTCAGCAAAGATTTTTCTTCTCTCTTTTTCATAATCCTGGGATGCTTCACATCGTCAGCTAAGTCATGCGTATGACAAACTAAACCAGACTAACAGTTGAACTACAATAACATTTATGAAACGTCCATTTATGTTATTCATTGTTAGTAGACTGCATTCAAAAATATCAAACCCTTTAGATGTATGCTTCTGCATAATATAATAACAACATTTCTTCTTCGTCGTCGTCTCCCCTACCATTCCTCTTTTATACCAACATATAAAGCCAGACTGCAGTGTTACAGCTTGTTGTCAATGTCAGGAGCAACACTTAGAGGTGAAAATGGTACTGCTCAGCTTTGGTTCACTGAAACAGGCTTCGGTCATCTTCACTGCCTCCTAGAGCCTTAACTCAATCTAGGATTTCCAACCTAGATTACTGTAACTCAATACAATTTAATTTGTAGTCCGAGATGTAGAGTTCTTCAGAAGATGCATATGAAATGACACAGGACATACAAGCCACACAACAAAGTTACAAACCATCTCGCGGTAGTTGAGGAGGCACTCTCGCATGTCAGGACATGCATATAGTTGTGTTCTTTTAACACTTCTCTAAGGAAAGCGTTCTCGACGTTGCTTTTGATGGCTAAGATGTTTTCTGGTGTGATAGACTGTAATATTTTGGAACAACATGCATCCTCAGTCTGTCTTTGAAATATCACTCCTATCACATTACACTACACAATGATGAATGAATGGTCTCACAGCAACCAAAACCATGGCAACAACACACATGGAGTTGCGATGGAATGTATTTTTATTTCCTATTTTGGAATTGTCCGTGGTCGATTATGATCTGAGCATTCTTATGATATTGCTACCTTAATCTGACCACCTATCTTTAATATATACAGAATGATGGCATGTACATAGTGCTTGCCACATACATTTTTCCAGAAAGGAGCAAAATTAATTTGTAAAAGTTGGTAGTTTACTACGCGGTAATGGAGAGAATATTTCAATAAAATTGAGTTATCGAAAAGCAAATTTTCCAGGGGCCAAACCTTGCCCCCTCTTGCCTTAATGTATGGACGCCCATAAGTGTTTGGTCACATGGAAAAACCATATTATGGAGATTAGATACCTAATTGTACTTCTGTAATACATTACGCACACATTTGCCCAAGCTGGGAACTCTGCGTGCCATCGCAAAACAGCAGAAACACCAAAATGCGCATGAATACTATTGATATCAAGGAAAATAAACTACTCAAAAGTTGGATGTTATAAATTGCACACCTTAAAAAGATAATTGGAAAACCATGCAATGAGCAGGGAGGTCATGTCCCATTCCGATTTTTGATGAGAAAAAAAAGACAATTTATGTGAATTATTTGAACCACTCTGGAGACCGAACATTCATAAATTTTAGTGGTGGCTGTAAGAAAATAAGATGTAGCTGAGAATAATACTTTTCCTTCAACTGTCGTAAGTTATAGAGATCATTACAAAAACTCAGAAAGTTAATTGCAATCATATGTTTACATATGATGATGGTTATCGTTGTGACAACGCGAGGTCTGATTTCAGGAACAATAAAATTAAACCCCAAAGAATTATCAGCAGTAAATCAGACAAATAGCACTTTGATGCTAAACATTGTGCAACTAGTGAGTCAGTACTCTTCAATTGTGGCTCTTGAATAATGTGCAGTGAATTCTGGCCATTCTTAATTGCATGACAGACATGTCAGTAAACATGAACAAAAGGGTGTTCATCTTCGTTTCTAAGTGTTAAACTTGTGTTCCTAATGAACAGTGATGCAATTTTTTCAATTAAATTATGTTTCCTCTTTACATTTTTAATGCAATTTTGTTCTGATTATATGTTAAAATACTACATTTTTCCATTTCTATTTTAAAGAGTTGATAACCTAAACAAAAGGACGAATGTGATTACTTACATTCCGTATTCCAGTGGAGCCCACATGCAGCAGGTGGTCAGCAAATTCTTTAGCATAAGGTACATCGGGGTCATTGATCGACTCAAATTGCTCCTTCAGATTGGTCAGTGTAAGATTTGCTCCAAAAGTAATATGCGACTTATCATCTAACTGGTAAGATAATAAATTGAAAACAGACAGTAAAGATCTTGTAGTTTAGTTTAGTTTAGTCGTCGGATCACCATCACTGCACGTCGAACAAATTAGTCCATAAGTGCTCCGATCTCTCCTCAGTATGTCCATCAGCGTGTGGCGACTAACGACACCGGTTCTTTGTTGGTTTACAATTCTTCTTTGTCTGCCAGCATAGCGTTCTTGTCGAGCTACACCACACTTAACTTTGAGTTCTTGCAGTCTGGTTAGTGTTGTGGATTCACCGCTATCACCTGAATCATGTACACGCCCTCTCTCCCTGAAGGAATTTATAATATCAGCCTGGTCCATTGCTCGTCCGCTTTGGACAGCAGCCATACCTGCAAGCCTATCCGCACGCTCATTCCCCTTTACACCTGCATGCCCTGGCACAAAAATAAAACTGATCCTTGTCAGCTTAGACCTCCCCAGCGATTCTATCCAATGTCTCTTAGCCCATCCTGTTTCAATCTTCCTGAGCATACTCATTGAGTCACTGAGAAAACATGCATGGATAAAAGTCTGTGATTCTAGCCAAATCATCGCTTTGGTAACCGCCATGATTTCCATAGTGAGACTGCTTGTAGTCACGGCAAAACCACCACTGTCTTCCTTCACAACATCACCTCCGACCTGAGCAGTGAAAGCCCACGAGCTCCGCACATGTCGAATCACCGAACCATCCGTATAAATGATTACATCATGCTCAGATGCGTTCTCAGAAATTAATGCCTGAACCTCTGCCTCCACAACAAGTGGGTTGCGTTGCCTGCATTCTTTATCAAGTTCGATGCATACAGAAAGGATGTAGCGATTGCTCTTGGCACTGGTATCCATTCTTCACCGGGATCAATGTCTTCAAGTGTACACACCTGTTCAATACAGTCCTCGGCCTGACCCATCCAAGATTTTCCTCTTTTTAACCTATTTCCTTTTTGTTTCTTTATTTCCAAGTGCAGAGGATGTTGTGTGTCAGCATTGACTCGAAGGTATGCTTGTGCACGGCTCATCAGTATTCTATACTCCATAGTAGGATAGTCAAGGAGATCTTGTAGTGTGTTCAATAAATTGAAAACAGACAGTACAGATCTTGTAGCATGTTAAATAAATTGAAAACAGACAGCACAGATCTTGTAGCGTGTTCAATAAATTGAAAACAGACAGTATAGATCTTGTAGCGTGTTCAATAAATTGAAAACAGACTGCAGATCTTGTAGCCTGTATAATAAATTGAACGCAGACATTGCAGATCTTGTAGCGTGTATAATAAATTGAACATAGACAGTGCAGATCTTTTAGCATGTATAATAAATTGAAAACAGACCGTGCAGATCTTATAGCGTGTGTAATAAATTAAAAACAGACAGCGCAGATCTTGTCTAATAAATTGAACGCAGACCTTGCAGTGTGTTTGATTAATTGAAAACAGCAAGTTCAGGTCTTGTAATATGTATAATACATTGAAAACAGACTTTACAGATATTATAGCATGTATAATAAACTGAAAACAGACTTTAATGATCTAGAAGCGTGTATAATAAATTGAACACAGACTGTACAGGTCTTGTAGTTTGTTAAATGACTGTATTAACTCTTAACAGCGGTAGAGTACTTGCACATTATCCATGACAATGAATTCAAATTTTCTGCCAAATTAGAATGTCCAGGTACCATCTTTCCCCATTGTGATTGTAGAAATTACTACATTGGGATTTGAACACTGTCAACATGTGTGAAAATTCAGCCCCCTTTTACTAAGCTACACCTTATGCCTGTTTCGTTATTACCTTATACATAACAGAAGCGCCTTTATGTAACAATGAGTAAGTGGTTCATGATTTGCTTACATAGAACAAACATGCTGAATCTATAAACACTGAATAAGTAGTTCATGATTACATATAACATAAGTTTATATACAAAGTTAAAGAGGTACAGAACTGTTGTTCTTCCAGTAAGGATGTATTCATATGAATAATAGACTGTGTATCAGCAGTGGTTGACAAGAAGCTAGATTGTGTATCTGCAGCGGCTGCCAGAAACTGAATCATTTCCACACAGTCTACCTAAGAAAGGTCATGAACAGCAGATGGCAAGATAAAATACCAGATACCATATTTCGCTATAAAACGGATCTCTTATTTAGCAGCTACATGATCTCGATACAGTTACATAATATGCATTAATTTGTTAAGGCATTCAGAACAGTAGAAAGTATAAAAGAAAATCAATGCAACATCCCAAAATTGCAAACAGTTGCATCCTATATTTTCCAAGTATTCCTGTCCCCTATCGGACTCATGTCATCTATGTACTCGTAGACTCGATCAAATTAATTTCAAAATTTGTTATTAAGCAAATAGAGCAGTCCTCATCATTCCTTGTGATGGATGAAACATGCTCATCATCATCAAATAGCTTGTCCTGAGCAGAATTTTACCACCTCAACAGTCCTCCGGAATTTCTCTCTCTCTCTCTCTCATAGGCCAGATGTTCCTTCTCTGCAACCGTCATGTTCAAACCATCAGTTACATCCTGAATTCATATTCTCTGTGATCTTCCTCTTCTTCTCTTTGCCGGTATGCCGCCTTCCATGATGGGAACATACTAGATAACATATTTGTCACATAGATATGATACTGTACAACTTATTTTTTCTCTCGTTTCTCATGATTTGGGTCATCTTCTTAGATATAACCAATTTGTTGAAGCAAATAACTTTAACTCACAGACCACAGTATTTGTAGTTATATCATGGCCTACAGCCGCTAACATCTAGAGAACACAGAGGATTATACGTTTTCCTGTCACTAAAAAGTATGATCTTGATTGAGTAGATGTTCATCTGTATTCATATTGGTATACTCACATCAACACTGTACAATTCCTTCACTCCACGAATGTCAATCAATGTGGTGTAATTCGTCACTGCCTGGTCCCTGAAAAATCCTGATTGAACATCGCAAAATTAAAATAAAAAGAACTGTCTTGAAATATGAAAACAATGTTGGATTTTCTTTTCTAGACACCGCATAACTTTATGGGTGATACATGCACTGTTTTGGAACCCGCATGTAAAGGGGAGAAGGGAAGGCCTAGACATAATGGAGAAGAGAGCTGAAGACTTATATTAAAAGGATAGGCAAAACATGAAAATAATTGGAAGTGATGGCAGGAGAGAGGAAGAGCTGGAAGAAGTTTGTTGAAGACCTGTGCTCCGTTGGGAGTTGAACGGGAATAAGAAAAGAAGAATTATTTTTAAAACTAGGCACAAAATCATATCTATTATTTTCACATTTTCATTTAAAATTATTATTACAATTTTCACGTCACGCGAACATCCATAGTCTCTTTGGCAGCATTAGTTGTGATAGGTCATAAGGCAAACCTTACGTAATATTCGCCTAGTGTTACGGGGCCCAATTTGGGGTAAAGAATGAACCAATGTTATGCCACGTCTGTCGTATGAGGCGTCTGGAGGTTTGACTGAAATCGGATGCATGGTTCTAACGTGTAGAAGTCTTGCGTTTCAGGCCTACAAACCAATGTGCAACGTATCACGTTCTTGTGAAAGATCAAACACTCACAAGAATGATTAAGGTCGTAAGAACGAACGCAAAGAAGAAGAAGATGACTGTAATATTATACATATCCATATTGTACCATTTAATAAAATCTTAGTAACTTTCGTGGATAGCTATGCATATGTGTCCGGCAATGTTATATATATTTTCTTTCATTAATTGTGGAATATAACTTTCACATGCAATACTTGCTAGAGATTTGTGACCGTTTCTGCTAGCATTTTCATGGAATCTTCGATGACACTACATGTACAACAGAGATTATAGCGTGACAATGAAATTCTTCTATTACATGGAGTCCTTTGTATACCATGGACAGAGACAATAACAAATAGATCTAAAAAGAATGAACTCAAGATTAAAGAAAACTTGCTGATGCTACAAATAAAAATGAGAAAATTTGAGTGCTTCTTAGATACAAAAATACACAAAAGGTTGAAAAGACAATTATTGAAGAAGGCATCCTGGAAAAGAGGAAGACCAAGAAGAAGATGAATACAGGATGTGACAGATGGTTTGAGCTTGGCTGCTGCAAAGATGCAACATCTGGCCTACGAGAGACATAAATTCCGAAGGACTGTTAGGGTGACAAGTTCTGCTCAGGACAAGCTACTTGATAATGAATGGGACCGCAGGCGCTAGGAAACAAAGTGACAACGATGCGTCAGGGTCAGTTAGCGAGCACTGATCAAGACCCTGTCTAACCTCCTCGTGGTGGCCCTTGAAACAGACACAGACCACAGCCAGGCTTTAGCCTATCTATTAGCCGTTCTATCGTTTACCGACACACAAAATGTCAGACCACTTTACGGAAGAGAGAAATTGAGTTATCTGGCCTGGGCTAAAGCCTGGCTGTGCACAGACCCAGTAGTCTGGCAACGTGTTTGGGGATCGAGGGAGAGCTACCATGCGGTAAGGTAGCACTAACACGAAAGTTATGTGACTTGTTCGCAATGTAGACGAGCAGAATCCCAGAATGACTTGAGCACACACGCGTCTCCTTGCAGATGTTCAAAGACACATGCCAGTTACAAATGCTATACAAATACCGCTAAACGGAGCAAAGATATGGCACAACTAGTTGCTGTAAATGTCATCTCACGGCACATAAAGTTAATGGTTGCACCATAGTTGCCTACTCTAGATAAGACTGAAAGTCCGAGATATTATGTCTGTGTCGTGTCGCAACAAGGGAAGATGGCAGTTAACTGCGTACTACGCAGGTAACGGAATGGAAGCTAACCGAGGACAAAATTAAAGTTGAATTCTACAGCCTAACAATGCTGCACTCTCTGCAAATACCGGGCGGGTTATGTTGACCGAGCGCAAAACCAAAAGTTGCATTCTTGAGTCTGAAAATTTCCTGGCAGGTAATGTAGAGGACCACACAATTTAAATATCATTCTAGCACTTGATGCTACTGTCCTCCCTGACTGCCTGTGTTAAGCCTTGTCCCAATATTTCTTCTTATTATTATTAAGAAAAATGCAAAGTAGAAACTCCAAATTGCCTGGTGACGACATAGCGACACGTGTCCCAGCGTGGTAGAGAATGTTCCTAAACCGGAAAGACTTCATGCAAGTCAGAAAGTGACAAAAGATGAACACACTCCTTGGCATAGATCATACCTCATGATGCATCAAGATGCTAAGGATGATCAATAGAGTGTTGTTCCAGTTGATCAATAGACTATATCAGACGGCCAGCCAATGGACAGAGCTGACATCGTGAACGCCCTCATAGAGCCTGGCCGCAGAGAAGACCTTCATCTAAACCAATCCACGTCAACTACTAGATTGCGAGAACTGGGTTTGAAGATTTGTGTGGTAAGAAAAGAACGGTACAACAGGTATACGAGTAGGCTCATCAATCAAAATAGAACTGGTACGGTCAGTCGCTGGACGCTGATGGAGATATTGCGAAGGAGATCAGAGCACCTATGGACATGTCCGGAGTGCAATGAAGATATTCAAACTGAAACTGTTCCAGTTATGGAATACATGAATTGTTATCACACAAAGTGTTATATATATATATATGTATTTATATATATTACATATTCTATTTATATATATATCTTTATTTTACTATTATTATCTACGATTAAAACTTGAAAGATTTAGTACAAAGCGAAAGAATGGTACCCTTGTCAAAATCCACTATATTGGTTAATGGCATGATTGACTCATATTGGAACGCCACTATAGTGGTTAATGGCATGGATAAAGTTAAGGTGCTGCAGTTTGCAAAGTAACATTCATCAACTGGTGTCTGCGCAAAATAGAGGGAATATGATGATATGATAGGGTCACAAATGAGGAACTTATGGAGAGAACAAGACAGATTCCATTGAACGAACAGGTTAAAAAAAACGCTGGCGCTCGTTAGGACACACTTTGCAAAAACCGGAGGGAATATAACAAGAAGGGTCCTTGCCTGGAACCCGCAGGGACAGCGAAAGAAGGAGAGGCCGAGAAATACATGAAGACGAGATTTGGAGGCGGAGATCCACAATATAAAGAAGAGTTGAGAGGAGCTGCAGTAGATAGCTAGAGATAGGAAGACTTGGCATGAGTTGGTTGAGGGCCTATGTCCCAATCCGGGGTAAAAAAGGCAAAGAGAGAGAGAGAATTTGCAAATTATTAAAATTTTTATTAGAGTTTAGAAGTTGCAATAGTAAAACATTTGTAAAGAGGTTTGTTTGTCTCACCAAAGCCAGTGTTTCCAAAGACAAGTCGGTACTTCTCAGTACTGTATTGTTCCAACAGATTGATTAGCTGGGGCAATTTCACTGGTCTATACCAACGATTCTGATCCGTGATAATTTCCAATAATTTGCCTCTGTTCTTGGGAAAATCTGTACATAACTTCCCTTTTCTGCAACATACTTTACCATCTAGTTCCTGTGATTAAAACAACAACAATTATTATTTATGATCTTAATGCTGCAATGAATATTTAATGTGGCAAAAGCTATAATGTTAATCAGTGACGGAGAAAACTTCTTTCTTTTCTCCAATCTTATTTTGCCTAACAGCGTCAGGATAAGAAGAGATTTCTAGAACGAGCCCTTGTGTTCGATTAATAAATAGTGTCTTTTTCGTCTTTGTTATCTCTGAGGTAAACTTTTTGCGTGGCCGGCCTTTTGCTTTGTAACCATTGTATCGGAGCAATATTGCTCTTTGAGGTTCAGGGAGAAAACAAACTCATTTAAATGTAACTGATAATGACCAGTTAAATTTTGTTTATATATATCGATATGCGATGTACAAAAATCTACAAATCTGAGGTGGTCAACCGGATCAGATCAGATCTGGAGAAAATCGTGTGGGTGGCTGCGGTAATACTGCGTAAATGGGCGATTGAACAAAGACAGGTATATGCAGTATTACATAAGTAATGAAAAATTAATGATTAAATATAAAAATAAACAGCACTCGACGTTTCGGTACTATTGGTTATTGGTTACTAAACTGACGTCATTGCACTCCGGGCAGACCCATAGGTGCTCAGTCTCCACCAACAGATATCGAAGAGAATGCATACTGATGGTTCCTGTGGCTCGATGATTAAACACACCTCTCACTCTGCCTCTCAGGCATCCAGTTCGACTTGAACAACGGGTAACTCCAAACTGCTTAAATCGCTTGATCGATTCAACATCGATATTAGTGTACTAGACTTTTATCAAGATAATAAATATACACATAATGCTTAATAAACTAAAACATAATTCTAACTAAGGATGTTTAGAAATAGATACTAGCATACGAACCTGTCTCCAAGCACGTGTCTTTGAGCAGGTAACGAATATAGTGATAGAATGGACGGCAAATAGTAAGACTAACGAGTATCTGGTGGGTTGGTCAATCAGAATGTGTCAGTGGCAGGTTACGAAAGATATTGTGTATACAGGTGGGAACAAAGACCACACGTTGGAAGGGCAGGAGGGGTGGATAGAAGAAAGGTGAGATAATAGCGTTCTTTTTCGACATAGCATACTAATGTGTGACACGTACACCACCAGAAAACATGAGCCCTACTCAACTAATATGGATTGTATACACTTCGAGAGCAAGGGCGAGTACATAATCCAATGACCTCAGGGGTGTGGTCTAGTAGTCAACAGTATCACACTGTAAGTGTCCTACATATATGTATACCATACGATTAAGTATACCATGCGGAAGAGAATTGTAAGAAAATGTGAGTATACATGACACTAAATCATGTTCAAGTAATTCAACTGTAAGGGTTACTCAACCCACGTTATCCAAGAGCGACTTGAGCTCTACTTGGCTAATATGCATCATGTGTGCCCCGGGAACGGACACATACAGAATCCAAAGTCATAGGTCTAGAACAGAGGGGAGAGTAGTGTCAAGAGTGACACCGTAGAGTTTGAGAGGTAGACTGCATTCTGACGGTGAATAGGGATGATATGACCATGTGGGGGTGCGTAGGTATAAATATGAGCAGAAGAGGCAGGCGAGAAGGGTATGGATAACAAAAAGTGTATAAGGGCCAGAAGGGGAGGTGGGAGTAGAGCAGAAAGAGTAAATGTAGGGTGTGACAATACAGGGTTGTCTCAATAGGTGGAGGTGGACCGGTAGAACAGGAACTGAGGAAATAGAGAGGGGACAGAGAATACTCGTGCTGAAGTCGTACATTGATCCCTTTGGTGACACCACCCCAATCAGTCGATCAACCGACATTCCGTGTCTTCCCGGAGGATCCGCAGCTCACGGAGAAGAATTATGAGAGCAGGGGCGATGTGGGGATGAAAGGTGAGCACCAACTTTTATGATTTTATTTTTTTGTCTTCTAACATATTGGAAGCATGGTGTGATTCCAACGACATTTCTAATGTTATCATTTCTAGTGTTAGTATCACTGAATAATGTTAATTACAACTAAAACTACCTGCTATAACTTAATGTGTCTTCTCATTTTCATTGAAAATATGCGTTTTCTATACAAATTACAGCTAAAATTAGTGCTATAACATTTACATTAACAAAACTGAAAGATAACCTCAATATCGATTATTCCACCACTAGGGGACGTTGGAGCATCAATGGCGAACGATTTCATTGCATCCAGAATTGGGCGATAGCCTGCAGAAAGTAACAACATCAAAGCCAAAATTGTATTATGTTGGGATATTGCGATGTACGAAAATCAACAAATATGGTTGGTCAGACTGGATCAGATCAGATCTGAGAAATCGTTAGTGGCTGCGGGAATACTGAGAAATAGGCGATAGAGCAAGCTGGTATATACAGTATTACATAGAGGAAAATTAATTATAGATATGAAATCATGTTGTAAATGATAATGAGTGGTGGTCTAATGTGGATTGCTACTGACTGTATAAACAAACTGAATAAAATAACATAAAATATAGTTGGAGTAAGAAGTGTTAGAGACTTTACAATAATAATAATAGCCGTCCATCGCAAGCGATCATGACAACAGTCTCAGATGTGTACTGCTGCACCTCTCTGGTGTGTGCGGAAATGACTGTAGAGTCCAATCCTAGTACACAATACCGTACCACAGGTGGGGTATACATGATCAAGGTTAGACATGTGCGTGTTGGGTGTTCTGTCTTTTCGCGCCGTTCGTTTTCTCTGTGCCTCAACGGCACGATGATTTTCAGGTATCCGGGTTCCTCGTGTATTGCTACAGCGCCACATTTGGGAATCTCGGGCAAGGGATTCCCATTACTTGATGTCTATAACAAAGCATTTCAGAGACATTTTAAGATTGTCTTTGAAGCGTTTTTTCAGTCCACCAGCAAAACGTCTGCCCCCTTCAAGTTCGCCATACATCAACTGTTTTGGGATGCGTTTATCAGGCATCCGAGCAACATGGCCTTCTGCAACAGGGTGTTGACGCTTGGGATCTTTGCTCTTGTGAGGACTTCGGTATCTGGAATTTTGTCCTGCCAGTTTATATTTAGTATTCTGCGTAGACAGCTTGTGTGGAAGTGGTTTAGCTTTCTTGCGTGTCTGCTATCAGACTTTACATACCTAGGAAAGTGACTTAACAAGCTCACTTTCTTGATAAAAACTTGTCCATAACTTGGTGAACTCAGCACACATTTCTAACCCAGTCAACTGTAGCGCGCAGTCACTGGAAAGTGTTTTCAATAACTTTATAACTCAAAGTCAGTGCTCTCAACACTTGACTACCATTATACTATATATATATAATCAGATCATGTCTGTCTCCATACCGAAGGCTAGCTGCCAGTGGATCTCCAATACTACCTGTCCGTCGCCGTATGGTCATTATTTGTTTACTCTTGTTAGTAGTCTCTCCTTTGCTGTGCTGTTGTGTTTTTATGCCGGTTTCAGTTATTCATTCTAGTATTGCGCTCAGTAAAGTGGTCTATCTATTTATGTGACCAAACACAAAGTATGGATGTTAGTATGTTTATGATCATTATACATATGACATTTAGTTATATTAACACTTGTGGAAGCTATATTCTTTCGATCGCAGTCAATAATAATAACAATTCAAAATTTGACCGATCACTTCTTTCATTCGCATGTGTTTCAATTGCATCAACATTCTACGACTGTGCGTATTTGTCATGTTACTGCTTAGTCATTTAATAGATACTGTTTAAGTGCATACTGTTTTAGTGCATACTGTTTAAGTGCACACTGTTTTAGTGCATACTGTTGTAGTGCACACTGTTTAATTTCACACTGTTTAAGGGCACACTGTTTAAGTGCAAACTGCTTTTAAGTGCACAACTTCATTGTTTTAGTTATTATGATTACTATACAAATATATAATAATAATAATAATTCCTCTTGAACCGTTATACGTTACATAATGCCTGCAAGTAATTTCTCCATACCGCTCTATCCTGGGCAACTCACTCAATCTCCTCCATGGAACTGAGACCGATATTTCCTGCCTCTCTCAGCAAAGTTCGTATCAGGGTCTCCTTAGGTCGACCTCTCTTTCTTGAACCCTTTGCATCCCACTTCAATGCCTGCTTTGATATTCGTTGATCATTTCTCCTCAAGGTGTGCCCAACATATCTCCATCTTCTCTTTCTTATAACAGTTGTCGCTAGTGGTTGACCAGAAATGTCTCTGATTTCATCACTTCTTCTGAATTCGTTCCATTTATGTTAATTTTATTAGTGTAATATACTGTAGATGCATGGAAAGCGGTAAATAAAACAAGAAGAGACCATATAAGAAATGAGGAAATTAGAAGAACAGTCGGAACAACACCTGCTTTTAGATTCATTGAAAAACAGAGACTCAAATGGCTTGTCCACTTGCTGAGAAGGAACCCGAATACACTAGTAGCAAGATCGTACAACCTGAAAAAGTAATCATCATGATAAAGGGGCAGACGAAGAAAAAGATGGATTGATGGAGTTACAAACATCTTTAAACTCCACAATACCACATCATATCAAGCGACAAAATGTGCACTATCTCGGAAACCGATCATCAGTTAAACCTGCTACGCCTAACGGCAACAACCAAAAAAATCAAAGAAGAACAAAAGAACAAAAGAAGATATATTGGTGTTACAGTAGTACGTTTGGCTATTTTTAAAAAGAATTTCAAGCTGAATACATTCTGTGATTCAAAATTCGACCAAAGTTTGGTTCCTATACAGTTGAATGTGTTAGATACGACTGTATACTGTATGTGTGCTTGCTTATTTGTAATTTCTCAATAATGTTGTAACATGAGTGACAAATATGAAGGCAGTTCATCTGTAACTTACCTGTACATCTGCAGATGGTAGTGTCAAAAGCATCCTCTACTTCTTTCATGTTAGGTCTGGCATTGTTCTTTAGCAATCTAGGAACAACAGTGCCAAACACTTATTGTATATTTAGGAAAAGGGGGTTTAGAATACATGGTGACAAAGGGGAACATTAATGGTGGAAATACAGAAAGGACAAAGAGAGAATATGTATAGCCCGCCAAATTTAACTCAGAATACGACACGGCACCTGACAAAAAACGTTCTTCTTCTAACAAGGCTGCGAGTTTTCACCCTTGAGCAGACCGTGCCAAATTGTAGAGTCTGCATGTGTTCTGTACTTGTTGAAGACTAGTAAAACGGATATTATGAACAGATGGGTGTGGTGGGTTGAACTATTGACTAGCTTTATTAGTTCAGGGCATTCAAGCAAGACATACACTACTATCTCACATGAGTGACTGCACTTTCTACAGTGTGGTAGGTGTGTGGGGTTTATTCTGTGTAGGTGGTAATTCAGTCCAACATGTCCCGTTCTTAACTGAAAGATAATGCATTGATCTTTTCGCTGTTGATCGATTGATTTTCACTGTAATAGATTTATACTGTCCTTGGGGTTTGATATATCATCTCTGCATACATGACACGACCAGTCGGCCCATAGCCCATCGGTTCAGCCAATCTTTTCCGGAGTTGTTTTTCAGATAAACCGTTCTAGCAGTATCGAAATAGGGGGAAGACTGCAGTAAAACTTGGTAAATAGCGAAACACGAACAAACAAAGTACTATAGTTTTAGAAAATACAGAAACAGTGACAATAAACAGGCCTCTTGGACTCAACGCATTACATTCCTATGCTTCTTAGTACTTTCTCATCTCATGCCTTGTAATCTATATGTGTATTTGCTTCATATATGTAATTTGTATTTTCACTTGATTGTATATTGTTTCTCTTCTTTCCACTTCTAGTTTTGTGTTGCACTCATTTCGTTATTCGTTTTTATTCCCAGTTCATTAGATACATTTGCATGTTTCCGTTATCGTCCATTTGTAAGTGTTCTCTATAATTCGTTACTCCTGTTTGCTTGATAAAGGCCTTTGGTCGAAACGTTGCTGTTTATTGTCACTGTTTCTGTATTTTGTAAAACTATAGTACTTTGTTTGTACGTGTTTCGTTCTAGCAGTACCACTTTTCCGACAGCTAATTCACGAATCAAAATTTATATACATACACAATTATTTACAATACTCATTTGATACTTTTAGTGTATAATAATGCACCAGATGGATTTACAAAATTGTTTTCAGTTCTGCACATTCTGATATATGACATACCAGTTGGTCACAAACAGAAAAATAGCAAAAATAAGCACTGATATAACCAAAACAGATTTCATTTTTATGTTTAAAAGAGAGCATGTTTTAGCTTCAGAAGTTTTTACATCTACCAAAGAAACAATAATACAACTTACCCATACATATTCATGACCTGGCCTGAGAATGTATCTGCACTGAGCTCCATTAAATGTAGCCAGTCTGTCCTGTATAGGATGAATACCAGAACTAGTGCTGCCCAGACCCTCAACAGTGGTAATTTCAAGACCATCACAAGAGTATAGCTGAAGGCAGCACTGAGAACAGGAAGAAATATAATTACTGCATATTTTATGTCGATTGCTGTTGCGACGGATTGTAGGAGTTGGCGTTTTAGGGGATAGGCATGTGGAACTAATTGTTGCTAGTTACCATTGTTGTGTGGTTTTTGCAATGTTACTTATTCATCTGTCTTACTGTTTCACTAACATTAGATTTGAATTAGTCTACTATTCTTCTCCGATACTCGTGGAGCATATCTCCCCAACAGTGGCTCTCCACTGTCATAGGTCTGGCCGTTTTCGGCTGAAGCCCTAGTTCGTCCGAAACTACAGTTATTTGTGTTTAACAACATGTTTTTAGATTCTGTAACAGAGCCATTTTTATATAGTCAGCCAATCGCACAACCACCCAACTTGGAAGACCAGGATGTCACATTTAATCTGATCTTTCTCATTTGACCTGTCCGACTTGAGTAACCTGGTCAGGAACAATGTTCCTGTCGACATAGCTCTCCAGGTCATTGGACTGAATCACTACAAGTATCACCAACTAGAAGACATACATCCATCTTCGTTCTGGAGCACATGGGTGTGGATGGAAATGAGAGGGCAGGCTGGTTCTACCACCATATCAGGGGAGGGTGATGGTCAACCAATGGATAGAGCCAGAGCCAACTGTAAAGTTATGGGCCTTCGGACTCAGATAAAATATGGGTATCAGACCACATACACCACGTGACCTCGCATTCCAATATTAGTGTATATAGACGAATTCATTTTAAAATCGACACAAAATACTCAATCGAAGTTATATTATGCAACAAGTTAGTTTAACAATAAGGAATATCAATATTATGAATATTTTCACCAATAAATAACCATAGACTCACAGAATTGAGTAAAATTGCAAAATGCGTGCAGTGTTATATCAAACATCTGTAATTTCCAGCCCCCTTTTCTGCTGTAGGTCAGGGAATCCTCGATCAGTTGCCTGGCCTAGTTAACTAGAGTTGGCTGTGATAGATTAACATTCTTAATTAACGCCGTCAGCGAGTGTGACCGCAAAGGAGATTTTAATCTAAACCTATCCGCGTCAACTGCTAGAGCTTGTATTGAAGATTGACGTAACCAGAGAAGAACAACACAACAGGCTTATGGGTAGGCTCATCAATAAACATCGACCTGGTACGATTAGTCGCTGGACGCTGTTGGGGATATTGCGAAAGACTTTGAAGCTCCTATAATGGACCTGTCCGAAGTGTAATGAAAATATTCCAAACTTAAACTAACCGCATAATGTTAATTTCGCTATAACCAATCTGACATACCCAGAAACTAGACGGGTCCAAATCGGCACTACACAATTTATACACTGACATTTAAAGTGTGTGTGGCGAAGTGGTTAAGATCTTTGCCTTACGTTCTGAGGGTTGTGAGTTCGAATCGGCACTGTGTCGTTCAGTTCCCATGTCTTTTTTCGGAGATCTCTAGAACTGTTGCTGGAGCTACGGAGCTAGTGCTTTGTGAAACACGCTCGGCAGATGTAGTGCCATTGCTGCCAAGTAGGGGGAGAGGGAGGGGGTAGCCAAATTAGAAAACCCGGTACATTGAAGTTAATCCTTCGCCTTTAGACACTGACCTAATTTAATTTCGACAATGAATTTTTATCTGCAGTTCATCATTAAAAGAAAATTCTAAAAATAAATAGTTTGTGTCTCTTCCATGAAAGCGAGGTATCCCTTCCTGTCCCTAAACGAGCAGTTTTTTTGATAAGCTATGCAATGTAACAATGTAAAATTTACATCGTTAAAAGTCAAAGTTTACAAAATCGATGACACTGCAGAGTAGAACATATGTTCGAATTTCATATTTGTAATATATATATATATATTAATAATGCAACATTTATTACTACTCAGCATATGATCTTTATGACTGAAGCTAATCTTCATAACATTCTGGATATGAAAAACTCGAAAAGTTAGCCTCGACGCGACATGCTTATTTCAGTGGCCGTAATTTTGTATTAATTTTACATTTAAATTCATATAAGTTATGTTATATAATGCAAAACATATGATAATTTCATAAATAATTGTAAAAAATATATATTATATATTTTTAAGATGTCTAATCTCGTTGTTTGAAGCACGCTTATTTTCTAACCGGCACATTTGAACCTACGCCATTTTGTCAAAATAGTCTTGACTTCGTTTCAACTTGCTCCAGCCAAAATCGAAATATTTTTAATTAAATGGATTCTAACAACCCAAATTACTGTCCTGATGAAGACAACAGTGAATCTTCAAATTTGTTAACATCAGAAGTTGACATATCCGAAGCGGAGATGGAAAATATAACAAAAATATCCCTGGACACTGTCGCATTGAACAGGTAGGAGTTTTACGTTCTCGCCATTAGACTTACCTATGTGAAACTGAAACTAACATTGTTTTTTGTTATGGGGACTATGGTGGATTCTGTGATAATAATATGTTGTCTTGTTAAATAAATTAGCAATGTTGATGAGTTATATTGTTATAAATGCTAGAAAAAATAAGTTATTGATATTTAATATGCTTAGCAACTGATTGCTAGGAGAAAGCTATAATTTGTTATTCAAGATACAGGCTTCTTGTTTACGCTATTGTACTTGTTAGATCTTGTTTATTTCCACGTTTTTTGTGATTTTCAGGTCAGATGCAATGTTCCTACACTATGTATGTTTGTATGAATGTTAAAATTATTTACTTATTCCTATATGCTAACAATTATATTTGTTTCTATTTTTGTCAAGCCCTGTAGGACATGACCAGTCCTACGACAATCTTGACTGTGGTCCAGAAGATACATTGCCACCTTTTCGACCTGCAAGGCTCCCTGGTCTGCATCTGCCAGATGTCATAACAAGAAACGATCATCGGCAGTATCTCACCCCTCGTAAGTAATTATTAACAATAGGGAGTGTATGGCAATTTTTCTCATGGCAATTTTTCTCATCTTACAGTATGGAAAAAGATGTGATTGATAAGTGCATTATGACTGATTTTGTGATTGATAAGTGTGTTATGACTGATTTTAATGTATGTAAAACTGACAACTGTGTGTTCATGTTATTCACATTGTGTTAACTGCTTTTCCATGCATTTTGTAAAGTAGTATTGCAGGTTTTGATTCTGAATTCCCAGTCAGTGTATTTTAACTAAAATAATTTCACAAATATAATGTTTTTAAAAATCTTTTTCCTCATCTACAGTAAGCTTCTTCAAGCTGTATTTTTGTACAGAATTGTTGCAGCAAATGTGCAATTTTACCAACCAACAAGCAGCTGCAACAGGGCACACAAAACCATCATATGGTACATGGACAGACCTACATGAAGAGGAACTTTTAAAATTTGTTGGTCTGCTCATGTACATGAGTCTAGTACAGGCTCCAAATGCAGAGTTATATTGGTCTAGTAAGCAACTCTTTCATGGTTTGTGGGCTAGGCTTTTATGCCTATAAACCGATATAAAATAATTCAAGCATTCTTGAAAATCTCCAATCCTGAAACTGAGCGAGCTAACGACAAACTAAAAAAAAGTTAGGTTCGTGCATGATTTTCTTAGGATGAAATGTATGAAGTTTTGGCAGCCGCATGAGTGTATTAGTGTAGATGGTTCTAGTCTTTTATACAACCCCAAACAAGCGAATGTGGCTATTTTTAGATCTGTCGTGACGCCATGCGGTGGAGGTCGTTGGATGGTCCATTTTAGGGCAGGTAAACCAGTTACAAATTTGGTAGCAATTAGTGGCTAATTTTAGATATGTCCATCAGTATTCGTTAGTATTGTATTTGACATTACTATTCGCCGTTATAAGCGTCTTCCAGTGAGGCATTATCCATTCTAGTATTTGCGCCAGTTTCAATTGTTCAGTATTTGCGCCAGTTTCAATTGTTCAAGGCAAGAACTGTCAATCCATATATTGCAAGCACTGTCAATTATTTGCACTATTAGAATTTAACAATTTATTAACAATTTAACATATTGTATATCATGAATTTCATTGCACTATCAGCCCTGACTGAAGACAAGGCAAGGTGCGTTGCTTTTCTTCAGACACATGGGGTGTTGCTGGTAGGGTGTGTTCAAATAACCATGATATGACGTTATCTTTAGGCAAGAAGAATGGCTGTGTTGATCGCTGACGGTGCCGGAGAACCACTTGTCGGCAAGATATACCTCTCAGGACGGGAACTTGGTTACAAAGTTCCGCCTAACATATAGGCAGATAATTCTGTTTATATACTGTTGGTGTAACAAATTGGCAAATATAAAATATTGTCAGAAGGAGTTAGACATGTCGAAAAGTTCTACTACTATTGATTGGTCTAATTACCTCCGGGAGGTATGCGCCAATAAACTCCTTCTAAACCCTGCTGTAATAGGAGGGCCAAATACCATTGTTGAGATTGATGAGAGCCTATTCACTGGGGCAAAAATAAAGAGGGAAAAATTTTTTTCCCACAGGGGTATTTGGGGGGTAAAATGGTGGGGGGACCAGAGAATGCTTCATGCCCTGGGGGTTGCCATAGAACAGCAGAAACCCCAAATCATTCGGGCACACATTAGCCCCGGGTACTATTTAAATTGATCCAACAATGGCCCATTTTTGGGAATGGCTATTTTTGGGATATGATCATCTGACATTTAAACCCACCCAGGAACTTTTGTTGATCCAATACAGGTGCACATCCAGCACATTAAACCCCTTGGGAGATCAGAAAAAGGGGGAAAAAACAAGAGGCACAAGGGGGCCCTCCCAGGCATCTCCCAGAGTCCTATTTTGGGGAATTTATTTTGGACGGCAATCCGCAGGTATTGACGCCTTAAACCCATTTTTGGACGACATTTTGTTTTTTGGCCCTCCAGAATGAAAAATCCCAAATTTTGCAAGCTGCAGTTAACCCCAATCCATAATGAACACAGGGCCTTTTTTGACTCACACCACCTAAGCCCTTTTTCGGGGCCATCCACACCACCCAGGCCCTTTTTTCGGGGCCATTTTCATCCCAACCCAGGCCCTTTTTCGGGGCCATCCTAAACCCCCACCCAGGTCCTTTCGGGGCTATTTTCACCCCCCACCAATGTCCTTTTTTGGGGCCATCCTCACACCACCCAGGCCCCGGGGCCACCCTCACACCACCAATGCCCTTTTTTCAGGGCCACCCACACCACCGGGTTTTTTTTCAGGGCTTTTTTTTACACCACCCAGGTTTTTTTCAGGCCATCCACACCACCCAGGCCCCTTTCAGGGCCATTTTTCACACCCCCAAAAACCCTTTTTCGGGGCTATCCTCACACCCCCCAGGCCCTTTTTGGGGCCACCTCCCCACCAATTTTGGGTCCTTTTCAGGGCTATCCTCACACCAAAAGGCCCCTTTGGGCCATCTTCACCCCAAAACCCAGGCCCCTTTCGGGGCCATCCCCACACCACGCAGGTCCTTTCGGGGCCATCTCACACCACCAGGCCCTTTTTCAGGGCTATCCTCATCCCCACCCAGGCCCTTTTTCGGGGCCATCCTCCCCACCACCAGGCCCTTTTTCGGGGCCTTTTTCACACCACACAGGCCCTTTTGGGGCCATCTTCACCCCCACCCAGGTCCTTTCTAGGCCACCCCCTCACACCACCCAGGCCCTTTTCGGGGGCTATCCCCACCCCCCCAAGGCCCTTTTTCAGGCCACCCTCAACCCCCCCAGGTCCTTTCGGGGCCATCCAAATATCTCAATTAACACCCCACGGGCCCAAGATTTAAATTAGTTGAATTAAATTTACTAACCATTCTTTTTATCCACCCCATTAACTACATTTTCCCCTGCAGGTTACGATCCCTTCAGAGATTGGTACTTTTTTTTTATTTGATTTTTAAACCCTTGTGGCTGAAGTTTTCCCTAGAGCTATTTGAAACAGAAGTGTTAAAATTTGGGCCTTGCTAAGAGAATTCATCGGGGCTAGTGTTCTGATCAAAAAAGACCCATTGGGGTTTCGGGGTTTTTTATTACACCCCGCCCCTCTAAAGGGGAAAATTTTGAGAATCCAGGTTTGGATTTTTTTCCCTCCCCCCCTTTTTAAACCCCGGATTGGGAAGGGGAAAACCCAAACCCTCTCCCGGGTTTTCACTGTGCATAAATTCTGCCTGTTCATCTTTTTAGTACTTCATTTGTAGTTTTTTGAGTCTTTTAGGATGTTGTGTTTTAAAAAAAGACGGCTAACCTTGTTTTGTTTGGTGATATAAGTTGCAGCTTGTTGCCTTTTTTTGCAAGATCCTTTCCCCCTGAAAAAAAGGAAAGACTCCAGAGAAAGACTGAGCACCAGCCCTTTTTTAAAAATCTTTTCCCTGCTCTGATAGTGGAAAACCTAAACTATAGGTGCATTATAAGTCCACTACCCGGGCAAATTTTTTTAAATTTTTTGTATTTATGTAGTTTTTCCCAATGGGGGAGAGGTTTTGGAAGGTATTTACTCTGGGTTTCTCCCAGTCTGTTTTGGTGTTAGATTTTGTATAATATAACTACTCTGACTATTACTTAACCATTCAGGATCCTCTGTCTGTTTCGGGGTCACATGTACTTTTCAATGATCCAGCTCCCCAAAGATCCAATAATTATTGTAAATCTGCAGTAGCTTTATTTTTGCTGCATTTCCCCGTTTTTGATCATCTCATTGATAAACATCAACCCCCTTGGGTTTTTCCCCATTTTTTTTTGGGATATCGCCAGTTTTTAAAATTGATTGGGAAATTAACCCAGGTATGGTTTCATCTTTTCCTACTTTTTGCTTTTTCCAAATTTACTTTTTCGGGGGAGCTAATTTAAAATTGTTTTAAAAAGGGACCCCGCAAAATGATCAGCTGCCTGTTTTCCGGGGGAGGATTTTTCCCCCATTTTTGTTCAAGGGAAAATTTTTTGGATTTCCCTGTACCTTCACTTGGGTTTTTTTACCAGCTTCCAATTTTCCCGGATCTTTTTAAAAAGTTTAAGGACTTTTTAAATTTTTTCCCCAGCTCCTCTGCCTGGCCTGTAGTTGTCCCTTTGAAATATAGCCTTGGCATGCTGATATTTGTTGTGGTGTTTTTGGCAGGGAGTGGTCCCGCCTGCTTTCGTGAAATTTCTACATTATTTGTGCAGTATTTCCCAATTCACTGTTCCAGGGTGCACAGGGTAGAAACCACATTTTTAAAAATAAATTATTATGCTTTAGTGCAAGGCAACCTGATTGCAAGGGCCCCTTTTTCTTGGCGGGGCCCCCGACTTCAGCACTCTTATTCAGAGAAGACTATTTCTTTTTTAGGAATAGAAAAGGGTGAAGAGGAGATAAGAAAAAAAAAAGGGGGCCCCCTTTTTTAACCCATATTTGGGGGGTTGGGGGGGCCCAGAGACCCCACTCCGGGTGGGTTCTAATGAAAAACCTTTTTATGGGGCCCCATCCTGCCCCAAATTTGGCCCGGCCTTTGACCTTTAGTCTTTTTGGGTTTGGGTTGGGACCTGCCGGGAGTTAGACCCCCCTGAAAGCCTAAGGTTACCCAAGGAAAGAAAACCCCCCAAACCCAAGGGTAAGGTAGGCTTTTTGGGAGGAGGTTGAGTCAAAAAAATGGTGCCTGATCTATTCTTGTAAGGTGGTTGTTTTACTTTAAAGGTTAGGCTCCAATGGCTGTACCCCCTTTTCCCCGGGGGTTCCCATTGCCCATTTTTTCAGCCAAATTTCTTTATTTGTTGCCATTGGGAATTTGTTTTGGGCTGATGGAGAGTTGTTCCCGGATTGGTTGTCTTGTTTGATCCTTTTTTTCAGCCTATCTGCTTTACCATTTCCAGGTGGTTTGAATGTCCGGGGATCCACTGATAGTTATTTTGATGTAATGTCTGTCAATACCTGGGGCCTTCCCGGGATATAGTTCAGATTTAAAAATGCCCAAATTCCTTCTAGACCCTTGAAAGGCAGAATTGAACTGTGAAAAATTTTTTTGTGCCTTAAAAGGAAAAGGGGTTGGGAAAACAGTTTTCCATGTGGTAGAAAGAATTTTTATCACAAAAATTTTTTTCAGCCTCAACGGGGAGCATATTTTCCCACAGCACCAAACAGCCCTTCAGATGATCGGTTGGGAGGGAATATACCCGAACCTGTTTTGATTGTGGTTTTAAATACAGATCCACCAATATAGACATGAAATTTTTGGGGAAAGGGGCTAATGGTTTTTTTTGAGATGCTACAAAAGGCGGGAAAGGGGCCGGAGGTTTTGGTTGCCATCAAAATTTTTGTTCTTTTCGGTGTATTAAGATGATGTGGTGGAAAGCCATATTCCCCCGAGCTCCCGTCTTTTTTTGGAAGGGGGTATCTGCCTTTGTTTTCCCCGGGATGGGGGGGAATTGATTTTTGTTTAATTCTGTTTCTCTTTTTCCCACCAACAAGTAGTTTATTGGGGTGATTCGATTCATTTTTTTTGCCTTTCATGTTTCCCCCAATTTTTTTGTCCCGAAACCCTTAAGGGAGGTTCCACATTTGTGGGGGTTTCCAGGGGCATGTTGGTGGGGACCTCATTGCTGAAATTTCTTTTAATGTTTTGTTCTTTAATTCCCATGTTTTCGGTTGGGGGCCATTTTACTCTAAAGATATGGGGGTTGTTTTTTAGGTTTGGGGGTACTGTCAAATTAATAAAATTGGACTGACGGGCCCATGTCTCATATTCCAGGAATACCAGGTTTTTCCCTGAGCTCCCCATATTTGGGGGATTGTTTGTTTTTGAATTTTATAAAAAATTTTTTTAGTTCCCCCAGTCTATTTTAATTTGATGCATACTTATGGGGATCAAAAAAGGGGACTTTATAGGACGTTGTTTCTGATTAGTTCTTATTTAAACCCAAAGGATATCTCGGGCCCCTGGGCCCGATACCGGGTTCCCAGCCCCCGCCTTAAAAGCCGTTTTTACATTGCCAATCTTCCCCTTTTCCCCGGGGCAGCCTTTTTACTGTGGGAGGAGAGATTTCCCTTTCATTTTTATGGGCATCACTGGTTATTAAATTTGTGGTTAGAAATTTAGTCAATAAAATTGATTAGACAGAATTGAAAATATTTTTTTCCCATCAGGTCGGGGTCAAGAGGAAGAATCCCAAAAAGGGGGCCATGAGGGAAGATTGGGAGGATAAACATCAAAAGCTTATCCTGAAAATTTTGTTTTTTTTATTTTTTGGATTAAACATTGACTCAACCCTCCAAAAAAAAAATGTTTTCCTGGTTAATTTTTGGTTATGTCATTGTAAGTGCAGTTGTTTATTTAAGAGTTTGATTGAATAAATTTGATAATTTATTCTTTTTTAATCTGATTTTTTTACAAAATCTAAATTTAAACCTCCCAACTTCTGGGAAAAGATTTTCGGCGTTTACCAAAAAATCTTCATGTCAGAAAACCAAAAACTAAAAAACCACAGAAGAAGAAAAAAAGAAATCCCCTTTCCCGTTTGATGTTCAATTCACACAATGAGTCCGATTCTATGGATGTATTTTAAAAAACCAAAAATACCCCAATAGATACAACCCCCCTTTCCCTTTAAATTTCCCCTTGAAATTTTTATCGGACCCCAAAATAGATAAGATTCAAAAAAAAATTTACAAAGACTTTCTGTATTAAGAAACTACCCAAGTCCGGGGCTGCAAATTTTAAAAATATTAAAAAAGTCAAAATTGATAGTGGGCCCAAATCAGGGAATATGGCCCCGGATTTTGAAGTTTGGAATTGGGAAGATGAGGGGGGGAAAGAATGTTTTGACGGGAAAGCCAAAAATATTTGGAATGAAACATGCACAGGGAAGGGAAAAAAGGGGAGCGTAATTTTATAAGGTTATAACCCAGAAACTCCTAGGAAAAGGAAAAAAGGAAAAAAAAGGGAAAAATTTAAAAAAAGCAAAACTAGAACTGCCATAGCCCAAAAAAGGGAAAATAAACTAGAAAAAGGAAAGAAACAAATAAAGTTAGATAAAAAAACAAAAATGTGAAGATCTAAAAGAAAGAGGAATGCAGAAAAATAAACCCCCAGGGGTTTTACAACATCACTAGAAAACTAGCAGGAAAATACATCCATTTAAATGGGTTTTTTAAAAAAGGGGGAAATTATCACTAATTTAGAGGGCCAAATGGAAAGATGGATGGAATACTTTTGGGGAAACCCCGAAAAAGACCAGCACCCACGACCCTTTAGATATCCAAAAAGGCAGAAATTGACTTGGGCATCAAAACAGAGAAACCACCAAGGGGGAGATTAGGGAAAAATCATTAAAATTTTAAAAAATGGGAAAAAGGGGTGGTTCCCGGGTGGTATTCCAGTGGGGGCAGTTTGGGCCCAAATAAACACATCCACAGAAATACTGTATAAATTATTTAGCAGAATCTGGGAGATAAGAAATACCAAAAAACTGGAGAGAAAGATACCTGGGTGAAGTACTAAAGAAAAGGGGGCCTTCAGAAGTGGAAAAATAAGGGGGGAAAAATGCTGTTGGGGTACCTGGGGAAAAAACCACAGAGTCATCCTGGAGAAAATTGGGGATGAACAGGCAGGCTTCCGACCAAAAGATCCCGTGCGACCAGATAGCCACATTACGGGATAATTTAAAAGAGGATTGAATGGAAATCCCCACTTTATATCGGGTTTTGGGGTTATGAGAAAGGTTTTAAAAGATTATAGGGAAACCCCCTTTTGGGAAAATTTAAAAGGGATTATGGAATCCCCAAGAAAATTATTAACCAAAAAAAAATAAAGATATGAAAAAGTAGAGTTCTTCATGAAGGTAAACTAAAAGATACTTTAAAGAAACAGGGGTGCGTCAGTATGTTTTTATCACCTTTTTGTTCTTACTGACAATAGACTGGGTTTGAAGACCAGCAATAAATTAAAAAAGGAATCCAATGGGAATTTTTACAGAACAACTAGATGATCTGACTTCGCTGAGATATGTTTCTGTCACATTCAAGAAAAAACAGATGCAGGGGTAATAAACACATTGAATCAAAAGGGCCCACAAAAGGGCTTTTTTAACCATAAGGGAAAAAAAAAGATATTAGAATTAACCAAGCAAAAGACAACCGATCTCCCGGGGAAACCCCCTCAAGAGGTAGAATCCCCATAATTTGGGCAGCAAATGAGACAAAGAGGGTGGGGAAAGATAGAGATGTTAAAATAAGAAACAAAGGCAAGAGGGGGTTTTTATTGCACTGGGGAAAAATTTTGGGGCCAGGGAAAAAAAATCTAGAAAAAAATTCGGGGTATTTAACTCCAATGGTTTAAAGCAGTTCTACTGATGGGTCAGAAACATGGAAAAAACTTAAAAACAATAGGGGCATTTAAATTTAAAACATTCAACAACTGGGTCTGGGAGAAATAGAGGGAATAAAATGGGTTTATAGGGTCACCCAAAAGAGGAAAATTTTGGGGAGAAAAGACAGATTCCGGGAAAAAAAAGGTTTTAAAAAGGGCTGGATAGGAAAACACTTTGAAAAAACCGGGGGAAATAAAACAAGAAGGGTCCTTTTGAACCCGGAGGGGCAGGAAAGAAGGGGGCCGAGAAAACTTGGGGGACGGGAGATCAAAAACATAAAGAAGAGCCGGAGGGGGCTGCAGGAGAGAAAAGAGTGGGGAAAATTTGGATGAGTTGGGTTTAGGGCCAGGGCCCCCAAACCCAAAAAAAGGGAAAAAAGAGAGAGAGAGAAGAGCCTGCGTTTTTTTCCGGCGGGGCAGGGGAAAAGGAATTTTGAGGGACACTTTTATTTAAACCCGAGATAAGAAGGGGGTGTTTTTGTTCCTATTCCTAATGATTGGGTTCACAGCTATCTGAGATCCTCGGGCCCAAAACCCGGAAAACATCTCCAAGGATAATGGATATAGAATTATTACCTTTTTTAAAATACCGTTTAAAAATGCTTGTAAATTCAAACCCGTAGAGTTTTAAATATGATGGAACAAATGGTCTTTTCCTCCACTTTGGGCGGCTATCGTGCGAAAGGGGAAAAGGTAAAAGCAGCGGTTTTTGCGTATGGGGGTTTGATGGCGATAATTTAGGAAAAACCCACCAGTAAACCCAAAACCCGGCTGGCCGGACGGGGGTTTTGGGCACCATGGGCCCCAATCGTCCCAACGTAGATCACCCTGTTTTAATTGACCAATTATAATCAAAATAAGAATGATCAAATTGGTCGAAGAATGAAGAAAAAAAAGAAGAATATTGGGGCAGAAAGGTTTCAGCCCCATTGACTTGCAGGACGGGGAAAAACAATGTCTCTTTCACCATTTTTGAGTTATTGATGAATATGGGGGAATCGCTTCAAGTGGTTGCTGCTGCCCCCCCTTTTTTAGCGCAGTTATCAATGTGTTGGGGGGTTTATGATCACAAAAACCCCAAAATCCCAATGAGTCTTCCCCCAGATCACCACCTTCCCCCAGTCCTGTTCAATGAAAACCGTCGGGGAACCAACACAAAGGGTCGGAGTTGGCAGAACAAAAGTCGTACGCCGATGATATTCTTTGGGTATCTAGGGAAGGACAGAAAAGAGATCCACCCCCCCATACAGGGGAACTGAATAGGATTGGTGATTTTCAACGGGAATTTGGGAAAAGAATGGGAACCCGCGGCCTTTTGACATTTCTTTCCAAAACTCACAGTAAAAAAGATTACCCCAGTTTTCAACATTTTAGAAAAAAACATTATTGAAGGGAAAAATTAAAATATTTGAATAAAGCGATAGAAAATTTCATTTTCTTAAGAGAGAAGAATCCTAAAGGCAAGGAAAGGGCCAACCGCCGTTATGGCGGGGGCGGAAATTGAAACTGCCTGCTATTTTTTTTTTATCAGGGGCTACTGCTGAACGAGGGGCTATGGCCCTTTCTTTGGAAGTAAGAGAACATCAGTTATAATTTGACAGGGTCCAAAATGAAGCGATTTAGGCTTATAATTTTTTTCCCCACGTGGAAATTCGGGGGCAATGCGTTTGGGCCTTGGATTGCCAACGATGGGCTATGAGGGCACAAAGTCGCACAGGGCTTATTTTAAGAGTTTTTGGGACACAAACCCTCCCCTGACAAATCCATAAATGAAAAAAGGGAAGGGATTGAAAGAGAGGGATCCTGTATGGCCGAGGGAAGGATGATAAACAGTTGCGTACACTTGGGGTGCCCGAGAATGGGGGCCCAATTTTTTATCACAACAAAAAAAGTCGAAAATTTTATGGGCTGCGGGGTTTTTTGAGAAAATGAAAAGCATGATATGGGGGATCACCGCTGCCTCCAGGGTTTGCTGGGGGGCTGAGCAAAAAGGGTTTCCCCCAAAGATCATCAAACAGACCGATGAATTTGGTTTAACTGATTAACTGGGTTTCGCGGGGAATGGGTTAAAATCATTCGAGATCACATCTCATAAAAATGACTTGGGGTAAATACCTTTTTACGCTGGGGGTGCCGGGTAAGGGGGGCGACTGACTTTTTGGAAAAATGCCCCGAGTCGAGCATGGAGAAGTATGGGCAGAGCCGATATCACCCATGCGGTACGCTCAATTGTGTGACATGGGCGGGCCCCAGACACTGAACGAGGGAGAATTAGGCAAATTTGAAAGGGGCCCGAAAAGGTCGTTTTTCTTGGGAGAGAGAGAAGAAAGAATCAACTTCGCGGGTACCTGGGAGCAAAAAGGGCTTTTAAAAAGCTTGAAGGGGGGACAAAAGCAGGAATGGGGGAAAGCCCCAAAGTGCTTTATGTCGATCGCATAAAAATAACATTGGTATTTTTCTTTAAAATGACGTTTTATTGATTTTCCGGGGAGACCCCTAGGGGGCCAATCTCCCCAACAAAATATCGAAGAGGGGATGCTGAGGGTTCCTGATAGTTTATTAAACAACACCTAACTCTGCCTCTTTTAGGGAATTAAATTCCCCCCTTTGTACACTGGGAACCCCCAAAGCCCAAATCGCTGGGTCGATTCAAATATATTTTAAAATGTCCCCATCCAACAGAAGTCGCGAAGTGACCAAAACATCCCCCAAAAATCGCCCTGCCTTTTAAGGGTCGTCCCTTTCCCAACCAAACAAACACGCATGCCCAACAGAAAATCCACGTAATACAAAAAACCCCCAGGAA
This sequence comes from Arion vulgaris, assembly GCA_020796225.1. Classification (NCBI taxonomy): domain Eukaryota; kingdom Metazoa; phylum Mollusca; class Gastropoda; order Stylommatophora; family Arionidae; genus Arion; species Arion vulgaris. Next base: position 45,440,604 of record CM036761.1, read on the forward strand.
TGAGGCCCAATCTCCATCCTCAAAACCAAAAGTAAAGGTTTTTTAAGGGCCCCCCCTTTTGCCTGGGAAAAATTGAAAATTAAAAAAGAATTAAGATATCAGAAAAAGAAGAAGAAGATGTTGAAACAAAGGGAAAGTCAAATGAATGTATTAAAGAAGAAAACAACATAGAAAAAAAATAGAAGATATCATATTGAAAATTAGATATCAGAGTCGAAGAAGAAGATATCAAAAAAAAAACAGAAGATACGTAAAAGAAGGGAAAAATTCAAAAGGGGGAAAAAAACAAATTGAAAAAAAAGCAAAAAAATTTCCCTTTAGTATACCCCCGTATTATCCCACCGAAACCCCTATAAGCGCCAATGGAATAAACCGCGACACACGATAAACAGCAGACACACCCCGGAAAACCCTGGAAGCCCGTCCCCCATTTGCTTGGGGTTGTATAAAAAACTAGAACCAAGTTATGTTATATAATGCAAAACATATGATAATTTCATAAATAATTGTAAAAAAATATATTATATATTTGTAAGATGTCTAATCTCGTTGTTTGAAGCACGCTTATTTTCTAACCGGCACATTTGAACCTACGCCATTTTGTCAAAATAGTCTTGACTTCGTTTCAACTTGCTCCAGCCAAAATCGAAATATTTTTAATTAAATGGATTCTAACAACCCAAATTACTGTCCTGATGAAGACAACAGTGAATCTTCAAATTTGTTAACATCAGAAGTTGACATATCCGAAGCGGAGATGGAAAATATAACAAAAATATCCCTGGACACTGTCGCATTGAACAGGTAGGAGTTTTACGTTCTCGCCATTAGACTTACTTGGAAACTGAAACTAACATTGTTTTTGTTATGGGGACTATGGTGGATTCTGTGATAATAATATGTTGTCTTGTTAAATAAATTAGCAATGTTGATGAGTTATATTGTTATAAATGCTAGAAAAAATAAGTTATTGATATTTAATATGCTTAGCAACTGGTTGCTAGGAGAAAGCTATAATTTGTTATTCAAGATACAGGCTTCTTGTTTACGCTATTGTACTTGTTAGATCTTGTTTATTTCCACGTTTTTGTGATTTTCAGGTCAGATGCAATGTTCCTACACTATGTATGTTTGTATGAATGTTAAAATTATTTACTTATTCCTATATGCTAACAATTATATTTGTTTCTATTTTTTTTAACCCTGTAGGACATGACCAGTCCTACGACAATCTTGACTGTGGTCCAGAAGATACATTGCCACCTTTTCGACCTGCAAGGCTCCCTGGTCTGCATCTGCCAGATGTCATAACAAGAAACGATCATCGGCAGTATCTCACCCCTCGTAAGTAATTATTAACAATAGGAGAGTGTATGGCAATTTTTCTCATGGAAATTTTTTCTCATCTTACAGTATGGAAAAGATGTGATTGATAAGTGCATTATGACTGATTTTGTGATTGATAAGTGTGTTATGACTGATTTTAATGTATGTAAAACTGACAACTGTGTGTTCATGTTATTCACATTGTGTTAACTGCTTTTCCATGCATTTTGTAAAGTAGTATTGCAGGTTTTGATTCTGAATTCCCAGTCAGTGTATTTTAACTAAAATAATTTCACAAATATAATGTTTTTAAAATCTTTTTCTCATCTACAGTAGTTCTTCAAGCTGTATTTTTGTACAGAATTGTTGCAGCAAATGTGCAATTTTACCAACCAACAAGCAGCTGCAACAGGGCACACAAAACCATCATATGGTACATGGACAGACCTAATGAAAAAGGAACTTTTAAAATTTGTTGGTCTGCTCATGTACATGATTTCTAGTACAGGCCCAAATGCAGAGTTATATTGGTCTAGTAAGCAACTCTTTCATGGTTTGTGGGCTAGGGCTTTTATGCCTATAAACCGATATAAAAAAATTTCAAGCATTCTTGAAAATCTCCAATCCTGAAACTGAGCGAGCTAACGACAAACTAAAAAAGTTAGGTTCGGTATGATTTTCTTAGGATGAAATGTATGATTTTGGCAGCCGATGGGGTGTATTAGGGAGATGAGAGAATGGTTAAGAATAAGGGGAAAATATGGGTTTAGACAGTACATCAAGGATAAGCCAACTAAGTGGGGATGAAATTATGGGGGGTTGCAGATTCAATAACGGATATACATATAATTTTGATGTTTATACAAAGGGAAAGACGAGCTCGCCCCAACTCAAGGATTGGGATAATAGTTGTTTATAAATTATGTAGATCTATTTTCCAGCAAGGGTATCGAATTTTTATGGATAATTTTTATACTTCTTTTCATTTATTTGTAGATTTATTAAAGGTGAAGACTTTAGCAAGACTATTTCAGGAATACCGCCGCCAACATCAGGGATATTCGAACTGGTCAGACCGAAGAGATATAGTCAGTTAGATTTTACTATAGAGTTAATTAAAGAGCTAGCTAACTTTGATAAAGACATTCAAGTTCCCTTTTCTGGATAATAGAAGTAAAAATGTTCTCAAATAGTACCTTTGGGCTTAGAAAAACCAAAATTGTGTTAGATGCTATAGGATTAGAAAAGTTGAAAAGAAATCAAAAGTTTTTTTGTCAGATTTGTAAAAAAAATTTCGTTTTAATCAGATAAGAAATTGCCTGGTTGATGAACATTCTGTACCTGGGCCCGATGAACGTTCTGTGCCTGGGTTACCTTGAGTCATGTTTGCAAGATGCCAGATAACTTTTTTCCTGTCTATTTTGTATATCACATATCATTGTTTACTCATATTTTGTTCAATAATATCTTTTACTTGCTATGGTTAGAAATTATATACCTATTTAATGTTTATGTATCATACTATAAGTGTTAGTTCTTTATGGGCTGCTTACTAGACCAATTGGCGCAAATTTTTCTTTTATGTCATATTTATTGACTTTTTCTTTAAAATATGAAAATATGCATGTCTTATAAATTTTATGATTACTGCCTTTCATATTGTCCAAACATGTTCAATTTCAGATATGTCCTGGATAAATGAATATTCTAAAAGACTGTAATAAAAGATTTCATTATATTTCTCATACTTTTTTTTCTTTTAGGGTTGTAAAATTATTTGTCATTTGTAGAAAAAACTATTTTTAGACTTTTCATAAGTAGGTCACGGATATCATAAATTACATCACACATATTTTAAAACCACATATCCAGATAGCCCATCCAATTAGCTTTCCAACCATATATAACATGCCTATTTTCAATGCAAAGAATTTGTATGTTTGCTAAATATAGAGCAGGACATCAAAAATATCAAAAAAAACCTTAAAAACCTGCCCAAAGGTTAAGAGTTAAAAGTCAAAGTTTTCAAAATTGATGACACTGCAGAGTAGAACATATGTTCGAATTTCATATTTGTAATATATATATATATATTAATAATGCAACATTTATTACTACTCAGCATATGATCTTAATGACTAAGCTAATCTAAAGCTAGTTTTAACCCCTACGGCTACATTTTATTAATAAATGTTTTTTCATTTGGGTTTCCCTCATGTGGTGGTTCATATTCAGTAGACCGAAATACGATATATTCTCATTCTCTTTCTTCCTTTATTTACTTTTATAGAAGTGTTGGGGGAGATGTAGTGATCTTTGTGTGCTTGTTCTAATGCACTTTGTAAGCTGTTATTCTCTCTCTCGCGATCACCGCCCAGACCGATGTACCAGACATCCCGAATTATGTTCATTTGGAAATCTGATTCATGCAGGCTTAGCATTGGTATGTTTTACGCTATATCTTCAGCACTATTTGGAGCTCTGATGCTTATCATTCAGCGATGTGTCCGGTTTCAGTCAGCGTTTACTCGGTTCGGTCTCCGTTCTGTAGCCATCTAGTGTTTTTAAGGTGTGAGGTAGCTAGCCCCACGTTCAACCTCCTTAGTCGCCTCTTACGAGATGCGTGGCAGGTAACAGTGGTTCTATTCTTTACACCCCAATTTGGGTTCCGGTAACTACTCGGACGAAGCTGTTATTCAGTTTCTTAAGGCTGTTCTTGTGCCGTCGTCCATCTGTTGCGTGGTCTTCCTCTGGCTCTGTAATTGTTATACTTCTGTATGGCTCTCTGTGGTAGACGATCCCAGAACATTCTTGTCAGGTGTACAAACGAAATCACATACTTTGAAAAAAGAGCTCTGTGGACATTAGAAAAGAACCTAAACTAACCAACGATGACTACCACACACTCGACAGACAAGGACAAACTATCATCTTCCGACTCAGGATAGGTCATAACAGACTGAACAAACATCTACAAGGGCTACGATTATCCCCTCTGTGTCCATGTGGCAACGCTGATCAAACCACAGAACATGCCCTGCAAGACTGCCCCCTGTATCTCCCTAGAAAGGAATGCTGACCCTGCAACTCAACACTATATTCAAAACTACATGGCACCAGAGATGAGCTCCAGACAACAGTCGACTTCATCATAGAGACTGCGTCTCACTGTATAATCATCAAAATAGCAATCGCAAAGAAGAAGAAGAAGGCATCCAAACCATTTAATCTGTTGTTGTTTATGAACTACACGACTGCTTTGACATTCAGTATCTTTTTCTGATTTCTTCATTTCTAATTTTGTCTCTTATTGTCACACCGAGCGTATGTAGCTTAAGCGGTAGTAAGTTCGATCACAATCCAAGCGTACCTAATTCAAACTCCGCGGCAATCAGTTTGGAAGCAAATTAGTCTCCATGGGATTTTTACGAAAACTAAAAATAGACCTCACCGTTCAGAAAGCAATAACAAACTACTGAACGTATAAGTGGTGCCTAGAAAATCAACGACTCGTTTACTGTGGTTGATGGCTACGTCATGTAAAGGATATGCTACAATTTTCATTTTTCCTTGTCACACCTGCAGCTCTTCTAAGACACCTCATCTCTGTCGTTACGAGTTTCCGCTAATTAGCTGCTGTTATTGACCATGTTTGACACTGGTAACAAAGTGTTGGCCAGTAAATCTTTCTAGTAGGATTTGCGTTATTTTTTAGCGGTATCTCTTTATGTGTAACAGTGGTTTAATTCCCCGTACCTGGTTAGCTTTTGTGCATCGATTGTTGATTTCTTATCGAAACTTCCGCCTGCAGTGAAAATTTTCCCTAAGTATTTGTCCTCATTGGTTTGTTTTATTTCTATATTATGTCATCATCGTCATCATCAAATAGCTTGTCCTGAGCAGAACTTTGCCACCCCAACAATCCTCCGGAACCTCTCTCTCTCTCTCATAGGCCAGATGTCCTGCCTCTGCAGTCGTCGTGTTCAGACCATCAGTTACATTCTGAATCCATCTTCCCGTGGTCTTCCTCTTCTTCTCTTTGCCGGTATGCCCCCTCCCATGATGGTCTTCTCCAGCCTTTATTTCTTTTTATATGTCTAAAATTCTGTAGTTTTAATATATATATATTCAAAACTAGAAATACGCCCCATATTTTAAGTGAATCGGTTTGGAATTTATTTCACGTGTGTCAAATTGATTTAGTAAAGCGCAATGGAAGCATTTTATGGAAATCAATCTTGTAAACTACATGGTTCACAACGTAGCATTATTTATCAAGTAAGCGTTTGAAATAATCTGGAATTTAACAGTTTACGAACAGGGTGAACATCATCGTGAACTTTGACTGCAGTATCCTAGATATGGATAAAATAGAAAGTGTGTAATAATGCACGAATATTTCAACAACAACACATTGACTAGAGAATAGTGTGTCAATGTTTCAACAACACATTGACTAGAGAATAGTGTGTCAATGTTTCAACAACACATTGACTGCAGAATAGTGTGTAAATGTTTCAACGCACATTGACTAGAGAATAGTGTGTCAATGTTTCGAATCTACATATTAACTGAGAATAATGTTAATGTTTCAACTATAAACATTTACTCAGAATTGATGCTTCATTGTTTCAATTGTCAACATATTAAACATGAAGGCAGATTCAAGTCTTAAACAATCCTTGGTTCAGACAACCCCATTACTGCAGAATAGTGTGTAAATGTTCAATACCATTGACTAGATAATATTTGTCATATGTTTGAATTATATAATCTAGAGAATAAGTTTTGTATGTAAAAGTTACAGTCTTTACTCACGAATTGATGCTATAACTCGTAGGTTTCTCGTTATGTTGTCACATATTGAACAGTGACCAGGCGATTCACGCCTCCTTCCAAACAGCATCCCTTGGTTCAGACGAAACACACTACCGTAAGAAGTCAGTAGGGATGTGTCATAGAATACTCATTCTGACTAGATACACAACTTTAATTTGTTAAACATATTTATGACACTTATCATCATCTTTGTTATTGATGCAGTTTTGCTGATGTGCAAAGTTAGCACATTGCTATTTGTTGGTAAAAACATTCAGTTAGCAGATAAGCTGTTTAATAAACACCAGTAAAGACTAGCAAATATGAAACATTGGTCTGTATGAAACATAAATATAATAAACTTTCATCATCATCAAGTGCCGTCACCACATCGAAGGTTGGCTGCAATGAATCTCCAGCATCCTCTGTCTTTCGCCTTGGTGTTGCACTCTGCCGAGAATGTAACCTGTCCATTTCTTAAAGTTTCCCTCCCACTTATCTCTCGTTCTTCCTCTTGCTCTTCCCCCCTCAACTTTCCCCTCTAGTATAGATTTTATAAACTTTAAGACATCATTAATGTATAAATTGATTGATTGATTGATTGATTGATTAGGCCATCATCATTACACTTCGATGAATCACAATATGTGCTCCGATCTCTTTCTTACAACCGAAGATCATATGGGCAGTGTACGAATTACGTAGCACCAGCGAGTGTCCTTGGTGTAATTTTAAAGAAAGTTGAATTTGTTTGCAGTAATTTTATTTTAATTATTTTTCAAATTAATTTTTCCCAGGCAGCGACTTTGCAGCATACTCTTATCAAATTTAAACTGTCAATTCACGTAGAAATTTCCAGAGGGAATCGGAAAGAGTGAAACCGGGAACTGCCAGCCATGAACACTTTGTAAAAGACATGAACGAGACATTTGATGAATCAACACAAACGGATGTGATTACTGGTTATGCGCTGGTAAAGATATTAGATATTGACTAAAGTGAAACTTTTTTGTTACAAACGTATTTATTTCGCTTGCCTTCAGTTTTGACACAGTCTCTCATATTTGTAAAAATTATCTGGTTTTATAAATAATATTACCTCCACAAACTCCTTACTTCCAACAGCTTACGTTCTTCGACTTCTCTCTCAATATTTTGTGTGTCAAGTGTCTGCGATTAGCTTCATATGTTGCAAGTGACACTAATAACTGGTAATCCTCTGCCATATTTTTGTGTGCAATCATAAACTCAATATTATTTGAGCTAAATATAAGCTGTTGTCAATGTGGGTTGTTGTAACAATTAGTTTCATCAAAATAATCATTGCTTCCTCTCGAGTTATGCACAAGGTATTCCATAACTATTTGCCTAATGTTGGTATACTATACTATTTTTGTATTTACTATTTAATAGTTTTCTCTTAGTGTTGTTTTTTTTTTAATATGAAAAGGATTATTCTCGTCTGTGGCGTAAAGTAACGAAATTCATAAATAACCAATTTAATTATGTGGATAAATTTGATTTTATCTCTCGGAAAAATCAAAATACAGCATGCCTATCTTATTTCATTTTTTTTTTTCTTCTGCGATCGCTCTTCACGGCCAATTTTATCATTCTTATTGTGATGTATAATTGGTCCACTGACAAGAACGGGTGATCTACGTCGGGTCGATTGTGCGCCCATGGTGACTAGGCCCGCCCGTCCGGTTTCAGCCAGCTTTTGATTTACTAGGGTGAACTTTTCCTAGGGTACGATCCTTTCTGCCGACTATGTCGGCCCAGATCTTCGCCTTTTTTATCAGCTTTGCCGTATATTTGGGCTTTGTGATCTACGCCAAGACAGTGAGTTACGCTGTTATGCCCTTTCTGACTATGAGGTCGTTCCGGATTAGAAACTATCTCAGGGCTTATAAGCTTATACTCGGACGGCGTCTTATTCGTATAAAATGCCGTGTAAAGTATCGGCCTTCGCCAATGTTTGGACCCGGACAGCCTGTCAGATCTTTACATTGTCGACCTTACTTTACCGTGAATTTTTTAAGTTTGATCCAGAGTAGGAACATTCTCAGCCTTTTATAGACGTGCGTTGGTACGTGGCAATTTGCAGTTAGCCTCCGAAGGAACCGGCCTAGGGCCAAGCACAAACAATGTAGAGGTCGTTTCAATCGGCGCTAGCAACGCAACTGAGGATTTTGCGCTCGCCACCATCACCCGCCGCAGTTCTTCCGGGGATGTTAGTTGTGACTGCAATAGTACCTTGCCCGGTTGCCCAAGGCTGGCAGTTCCGTTAGGCATCACCCACCTCAGTTCTTTCGAGGATGTTAATTGTCATCGCAACAGTACCTTTCACGGTTTTCCCAGGGAGGGTAGTTTCGTTATGCACTAAAACGCAACTTGTTGTTTTGCGCTCGGCAAACCAAGCCCAGTACATGTGTCTGCACCAGGCCACCGATGCAGAGTCAGCTGCAATCTTCCCTCGTACAGACACGAGGGTAGACTTTTATTCGTTACGGATCTGAATTTGTTCTTGCCCACGAGCTGGCAATGTTTGCCCCCTCCTCAGGGCTTCGAGTTTTGCCATACGAGGGCACACGTTTCGTCACTGGATGCACCTCTCATCCTTTCATGTTTACCTCTCAATCCTTCCCCATCGTAAAAAAAACCAGGTAATTTGTGGCGGGACTTTTGACTTACACGTCGAGCTCATGTATGGAGTCTCCTGCTCCGGAGATTACGTTTTGCGTTCGGCCCTTACTCCGGGGAGTGGAACTTGTGTCAGATACGTTTCGCTGCTGTTTCTTTTTGTTCGGGAACTTTGGCAATATTTTGTTGAACATCGGCCAGGAGATTTGTGCATTTTGTTTTAAGGATCTGCATTTCTTTTTTTTTTCGTACTTGTACTGCTACCACTACCAGTAAGTTCTCCCCGATCCCTGCCCTCCCCTTAGCCAGACCGGAACCTAAGTCTGTTTCAAGGTCACCACGTGGAGATCGGGGCAGGGTCTTGTTAGCCGCCCCTCCTAACCCTGGCTCATGTTACCACCATGACCTCATGAGCCTTTGACCCCATCTTATTTCATATAACATGCCTATCTTAAACACAAAATTTGCTCATTTCTCTGTCATGACAAGATTTAATTTAATGCAGCTTTCTGAAGCTTAATACGATTTTCTCACTTCAAATATTCCAGATGTGATTTAATACAACTTCTTGTCTTTCTACTTATGTCATGAAGGCAGGTTTAAACTCAAGTTATGGCTGTTAGGACAAGCTTGTTACAGGGATGTGAAGAACGGTAACTAAAGAGCAGTACTGAAGAGTATGACTTCTTTCTCTCTTCTCTCTCGCTGCATCCCAGTATGATTTCTGAAATCGAGAGTATGGACGACCAAGACGACAGAGGTAACAAGAAATTAATGGAACTTTGATCTCGACGAAGAGTGAGGCAGAATTAGAACTGGCTATATAATGCGTCTTTTATGTAGGCTGTCAAGGAGCAACGCTTCTGTAATGAACATCCTACATGTACATGCCTTGGTTATAGAAGCTTCTCATACAATATGTTAGATTTGTATGTACATGCCTTGGTTATAGAAGCTTCTCATACAATATGTTAGATTTGTATGTACATGCCTTGGTTATAGAAGCTTCTCATACGATATGTTAGATTTGCATGTACATGCCTTGGTTATAGAAGCTTCTCATACAATATGTTAATTTGTATGTACTGCCTTGGTTATAGAAGCTTCTCATACAATATGTTAGATTTGATGTACTGCCTTGGTTATAGAAGCTTCTCATACGATATGTTAGATTTGTATGTACATGCCTTGGTTATAGAAGCTTCTCATACGATATGTTAAATTTGTATGTACTTGCCTTGGTTATAGAAGCTTCTCATACGATATGTTAAATTTGTATGTACATGCCTTGGTTATAGAAGCTTCTCATACGATATGTTAGATTTGTATGTACGTGCCTTGGTTATAGAAGCTTCTCATACGATATGTTAGATTTGTATGTACATGCCTTGGTTATGAAGGTTTCATAGATATATTAGAGTTTGTATGCTACATGCTTGGTTACTATTTAAACCAATATGTTAGATTTGCATGTACGTGTCTTGGTTATAGAAGCTTCTCATACAATATGTTAGATTTGTATGTACGTGCCTTGGTTATAGAAGCTTCTCATACGATATGTTAGATTTGTATGTACGTGCCTTGGTTATAGAAGCTTCTCATACGATATGTTAGATTTGTATGTACGTGCCTTGGTTATAGAAGCTTCTCATACGATATGTTAGATTTGTATGTACATGCCTTGGTTATAGAAGCTTCTCATACGATATGTTAGATTTGTATGTACGTGCCTTGGTTATAGAAGCTTCTCATACAATATGTTAGATTTGTATGTACGTGCCTTGGTTATAGAAGCTTCTCATACAATATGTTAGATTTGTATGTACATGCCTTGGTTATAGAAGCTTCTCATACGATATGTTAGATTTGTATGTACATGCCTTGGTTATAGAAGCTTCTCATACAATGTTAGATTTGTATGTACATGCCTTGGTTATAGAAGCTTCCATACGATATGTTAGATTTGTATGTACTTGCCTTGGTTATAGAAGCTTCTCATACGATATGTTAGATTTGCATGTATGTGCCTTGGTTATAGAAGCTTCTCATACGATATGTTAGATTTGCATGTACATGCCTTGGTTATACAGGGTGTTCAAGATAATTGCAGCCCCATTGACAATTCGAAAGTTGCCAGGTACAAATTGAGTTGTGTTTTACTATTTAAACCGATTCTGACTAGCTCGTCCTACGTCACATTTTTCATCGCCCCTTCCCGCACTACAATTACACACCGTCACACAACCTTGACCTATACTACGTCATAACTGAAACTTCTCATTTCAATACATATATGCCAGATTAGCTCCATTCACGGGCTGCAATTATCTTGAACACCCTGTAGAATCTTCCCATTATGTTTGAATTTCTCTGAACGAGTTGGTGACTATATGTCACACTTCATCTTTCCAATCCCTCAAACACATTCATCGGCTGATTCTTTCCGTTTCTCTACCATACTATTTTACAGCACACTGTGACAATAAATGCAATTACAATTAAAAGTACAATACACAGTTCTGAGGGTTTTTTTAATACCATTTTTAATTGGAAGTGAAATCAAAAGTATAAGACACACATTGACGGGATCATCAGAGTTCTTTGAAACTTACTGAAACTTAGTTGCAAGAATATAAATTCTTCAACTTTGAATTAACTATGGCCACCTGTAAATATATGTGTGCATCACTGCATAAAAAGGATAATTAAAAATACATGAATTTTGTATCGTGTTTTTATTCTTCTTAAGTCTCCATTGAAATATGTGTTTTCAGTTTTCTATCTGTCTTTCATTTCGAGTTTTCTTAAAAACCCACAAGACACTCACTCGGAAAAATATACAGTGCTGTGTGAGATAAGTATAATATATCTATGTATGTATAGACTTTACATACCTAGGAATACTTTTTCAGCAAGGGAAGCGTAACATACGAAATCCACAATAGATGCAGTAAAGCAAATCAAATCATAGAACAAATGACATCAATTTTGAAATGCAAATATATCACCATGAACACTAAAAGAGAACTGTACAACACAATCTTTCTCCCAACATTATGCTATTGTCAAAACCCTGGATGCTGACATCAAACGATAGAAGAAAACTAGTCACGACAGTGATGAAGTGTCTACGCAGAATGCTGGAAGTATCAAGAAGTGATTGGCTTAGAAATGAAAACACTAGGACAAAAAATGAGTACAATATCGGTATTGAACTTCATCAGAAACAACGAAATTAAATGGTTTGGCCACATAAGCAGATTACCAACAGACATTGTGTCTCAAAGAGCCATTCTACTCCGATACTGTGGATACAGAGCAGAAGACCGTCCACGCAAAAGGTGGACCTCACAAATAACAGAGGCGGTTAACAACACTAGTTCTGAAGGGCACACAAAATCCTGTTCTATAAATCTTTTCTTACCCTGACGATGGGAGGTAAAATAGAATTAATCAAAAGAGGAAAGCATATATATATATATATATGAACTTTTTCGTTTTTTTGCAAACGGTCATGAGGAACTATGTTACTATGACGACTTTTGTGTTTACACTTGTTTTCTTGACTTAAAGCCCGTTCCTAAGTATTTCTTTGAAAGAGTGTGCACCATTGCGTAATGTTATTTTAACTACAGCCCGGCCATCAGCTTGTTTTTTCCCATTTGTTGCGACCGATAGAAAAGTTCTTCTTTGAGGCCTTGCATATATCTTTATGTCTGAGTAGTGGTTTGCCTTGGAGCCTTTTCCCTACCAAAAGTTTAACGAACAGTGCCTGTTTGGTTATACCTGTATATAAAGCTTACATTTTATTTTAAAATATCCCTTAGCGTAGCGTTTCCCAAAGTGGGCGGTTCCGCCCCCCCTGTGGGCGCTGAAGCCTTCCAGGGGGGGGGGGCGGTAGTGGGTTCAGAATCATTTTGGGGAGTTTTTTTCGTGATTTCGCGATTGAATAATCATTACAAATTTGAATTCTGCATTTTAATTCTTCCTATGCCCACCATACACGATCCATTTTTTCATCAATTTTCTGTTTTATGTATATAATCATTTGAAAATTGACTATGTATGACAGAAATGTTATCAATTTTCTGTGTCACAGTGAAAAAGAGCATGTATCTATATGGAAAGGGAGGGGACGTTGGCAAACTGTTATAATGGGAAGGGGGCGTTACAAAGTTTATGTCTTGCAAAGTGGGCGGTGGGCCGAAAAGTTTGGGAATCTATGCCTTAGCGTTTTCAGACCTTAGTGTATAAAGTTCCTGTCACTTCCCATTTCTATTCCGGACCGTATAGGAGGTAGGAGGGCAAATCCATTTCCTCATGTGTGAGACGTCGAGTCTAGGACCGAACCCACAATCATCTTGTGTTCAATTCGATAAGAGAACGCTATGTGCATCATCTCCGGGTATACGCACACTGTAACCACTTTCTCACACGCTGTTCTTCACTTTAGAACATCATTTCTTATTGGAGACTGCTGTAGTATAATCTATGGTAAGGTGCATATGTTATTGATATCAATCTCGTGAAGAACTTTATGCCCATTTTATGTTTCAGTTAATGAGGTGACTGGTGGGAAATGTTGTTACTGTCAGAACGGTTTACCAGGTGGCTTGTCGTGTTGTAAGATTGAATATTATTCGTCACATACACACACACACACACACATATATATATATGCGATTTACAAAGACAGGTTTATACAGTATTACATAAGTAATTAAAAATAAATGACTAAATATGAAAATAAACAGCACTCGACTGGTCTGACCATCTCAGAGTTGTAGATTTTCATGCATCGAATATATATAAATATATATATAGTACGTTAACAAATTACCTGTGTATGGTTTACCATTGACAGAAAAGACAATGCTATTTTCAGCGTCTTTCATCTTAGAGCGAGTACTTTAAACAATCAAATGCAAGCTTTGAGAAAATGTTGAAATGTAGTTTCCTTCCTGTTGAAATACAAATACGACATTGTTATTGGTTATTAGTTACTAAACTTACTTCATTGCACTCCGGGAAGAGCCATATGCGCTCAGTCTCCCCCAACAGATATAGAAGAGTATTCATACTGTTAGTTCCTGTGGTTCGCTGGTTAAACACACTGTTCACTCTATCCATAGAAGCATCCAGTTCTACCCGTACAGTGGGTAATTCCAAGCTGTTTAAATCGGCGGATCGATTCAACATCTACTTTAGTGTCTTTATTAAATAAGCAGTCGCGAATAGACCAAAGAACCCCCTTCCCGCCTCCCTTATCCATCTTCAACTCCTTAACAATCAATGATGTTGATGCAAGCATATCCGCTCTTTCATTGCCGGAAACATTCGCATGCCCAGGACAGTAGATCCACGTAAGCTTCTGGAGGCTAGAAACTTCTATAGACGACATCCACTCAAACAGAAACCTGCTCTTTTGGACCTTATGGAACATCAACTGAGAGCCAGATTAAAAAAACGGCCACAGTAAAGACATTGTTAATTGACAGTATAGACAATAAAAGAATAGGTAAACATTTCTATCTGTCGATATTGTTCTCTCCAAGTAGCTATACTCTACCCTATGAGAATGTATGTGATATTGTTCTGCCGAATTAACTAGACGTTACACTTCACGTGTTTTCGTGGTATGTGTTGTTCCAAATAACTAGACGTTACACTTCACGTGTTTTCGTGGTTGTGTTGTCTCCAAATAACTAGACGTTACACTTAGATGTTTTGTGGTAGTGTTGTCTCCAATTAACTAGACGTTACACTTCAAGGGGTTTTGTGGTAGTGTTGTCTTCACGTTACTAGACGTTACACTTCAATGGTTTTCGTGGTAGGGTTGTCTCCAAGTTACTAGACGTTACACTTTAAGTGTTTTCGTGGTAGTGTTGTCTCCAAATAACTAGACGTTACATTTTAAGTGTTTTCGTGTTAGTGTTGTCTTCAAATAACTAGACGTTACACTTCAATTGTTTTCGTGGTAGTGTTGTCTTCAAATAACTAGACGTTATACTTCAAGGGTTTTCGTGGTAGTGTTGTCTCCAAGTTACTAGACGTTACACTTCAAGGGTTTCGTGTTAGTGTTTCTCCAAATAACTAGACGTTACACTTCGAGGATTTTCCACCATGACATAGTAACAAATATATGAGACATATTTACATTAGACTAGATCAAACCAAGTAAGAGATACACAGAGCAAACTGACGCATCCATCAAAAGAAGCAAAGGACATCAACATTTGAATCATTTTTTGTTAAACTCAAGAAAATAGTCTAGAAAATAAACCAGTGGATTGCCAGTTAAAAATGTCCATGACATAGGAAAACTACAAAAGACAGTAAAGTGTATTGAATAGTACTTGACAAAGTAATCCCTGTTTTTTGTTTTTTTTTTTCCGATCCAGAAGCACTTGAGCTTTTCAGCTCTTCGGCTCGGTGCCATGGACATCGTAACCCTTCGGTTCGGTGCCACGAACACCGTGAATCTGGGGAATCTGTGGCTTTTCTGCCTGCCCACGGAATTGAACCCGTACACACAGAGGGCTAGTCACCCACAGTCCAACGCGCTACGAACACGCTGGGCACGCGGGCAATCCCCTGTTTCTGTTGTATAATTAATCTGCTATGATCTAACGAAGTATTTGCTAGCTAAAAGACAAACTTTGCAGGGTCGCTAGGTTTTAAAATGTCGATAAATGTGTTTTCACAACTAGATAGGATCACACCGAAACATGATGAGCTAACCGGACTGGATGATGAGCCCAAAGAGATGGAACTCTCCGAAGCAATTAACAAACTATCAAAAGGCAAGGCGCCAGGACTAGACAACATCCCTGCAGAAATCCTCAGATGTTATAAGGATGTCCTTCTACTCCACCTCTACAATCTCTTTGTCCTGTGCTGACCAAAGGGAAAACTCCTCAAGACATGAGGGATGCAAAGATAGTGACACTCTATAAAAAAAAGGAGACGTGGGTGGGGGAGGGAGGGGTGGGCTGTAAGAACTACAGAGGCATCTCCCGTTTCTTGTCACAGGCAAGGCCTTTGCACTAGTCTTTTTAACACAACTACAGAAACTGGCAGAGCATGTACTTCTAGAGTCAGAATGTGGATTTATAGCTGGACGGCCACCACCTAACATTATGTCCATTCTTCGACAACTGCAATATAAATGCAGAGAACAGATAATGTCCTTATTTATTGCATTCATCGATCTGTCAGAGGCATTTGATACAATCAGCAGACAAGGACTTTATACAATTTTGATACATATCTCTGAAAACTTCACCAACTGATAATCTTCTTACATAAGGACGTGAAAGCTATCGCATACAGTTCGACGGCAATACATCTGATAGCTTCGACGTTAAGAGTGGCGTCAAACAGGGCTGTTTCTTTGCCCCAACTATTTTGGCATCTTCGCAGTTCATTTATATCATGCCTTTGAGGATGAGGATGGTGATGTTTTCATCCGTACTAAATTTGAATTTCAAGTTTCAACCTGGCTCGCTCAAGTCAAGACAAAATTGACAGAAATAATTTTCAATGAACTCCTTCTCGCTGACAATGCTGCCCTAGTCGCACACAGTGATGCTAACATGCAATCCCTAATTAATAATTTGGCCAAGGAATGAGACCAATTTTCTCTGACTAAAAGTGTAACCACGACTGGAGTTTTATGTCAGGAAGTAACACATAACAAATGTATATTTAACGAGTAACCATCTAACACTAGACAGTTTAATGTATGGAAATAACATTCTACATGTCAATATTTGTGTGTATGCGTAGTGAGTTCGATCACAATTCAAGCGTATCTGGTTCGAACTCCGCGGTGGGCAAGTTTGGAACCAAATTCTTTTCATGGGATTTTTACGAATGGTTAAAAATAGACCTCACCTTTTCAGAAAGCAATGGCAAACTACTGAATGTAGAAGTGGGGCTTAGAAAATCAACCACTAGTTTACTGTGGTTGATGACTACGTCCTGTAATGGATATGTTACGATTTTCATTTATTCATGGAACAGTCTTCTTTTTTTCTTAACCACATTTGACGTGAAGCGCCGTGGGAGAGTTAGTTTTCTATCTTGTGCAAGTTGTGTTGCGCTTGACGTTGTCAGTCCATGCTTTCGCAGGGACTCTGAGATGTTATCTATCCATCGTGTTCTTGGCCTGCCTCGTGCTCTGCGCCCTGAGCGTCGATTCGTGGAACAGTGTTACCATTAAATTTAGTAGTGAGCTGCATTTATCTTGCTTGTATTATCAAGTAATGTCTTTAAAATCTGTGTTATGCTGTATGTCAATGCTACCCAACGTTGTTATATACTGGGACACATTTGTCTAATGGCTTGTGAGACGTGAGCGCCATTGGGAAATTACAATAATAATAAGAAAGCAATATTAATAGTAATATGAATTTAAAAAATAATAGATGAAAACGTAATCCTGACTATAAGTTAAACTTGTTAAAATTATCATGCTTACGAAAAACTAATTGAAACAAACTCTTATTCCAATACACATTTGTAAAATTGAAATTCTGATTAACGTTAACTCCCGAGGAATAAGAGGACGTCAATTATGTATCCCAGGAGCCATGACGCCTGCGGGCTACGCGTTGAACAGTGCTACGGTATATGATTTAATTCTCTTTAAACAGAGCCATCCCTGTGTCAACATAACAACACACATTGTTTTGATTACATTAGGGTGTGTTGATCATGCAAACACGAAAAACTGTTCGTTAATTCCTTTATAAGAATAGGGCCCTACATGTATTAATTGGAATAGCTTGAAATAGATGCAACTTCAAATTTATCTGACTAATTTGTGTTGTTAAATTATGAGGATTTATATTTCTGATCTTAATAAAACTTCTTTTATAAAATGCATATGTTTATTGTGTACTTATAAATTCATAGTGACAAATAAATATTTATAAATGTGCTAAATTCATATTGGACTGAATCTACGGAAAAGGGTGTATGAATTAATTATGATTTACGTCAATCTATATTACGATTTTCTGGCCAACACTATGTTACCAGTGTCAAACATGGCCAATAACAGCAGCTAATGAGCGGAAAATCATAACGACAGAGATGAGGAGTCTTAGAAGAGCTGCAGGTGTGACAATAAGAGACAAAATTAGAAATGAAGAAATCAGAAGAAGACTGGATGTGAAACCAGTCATGCAATTCATAACAGAACAACAAATTAAATGGTTTGAACACCTGACAAGAATGCCCCGGTATCGCCTACCACAGAGAGCCACACTGAAAAAGTATAATGAGTACAAAGCAAGATGTAGACCACGCAAAAGATGGAGAAACGGCATCAAGAACAGCCTTACAAACATGAATATCAGCTTTCAAGGTGCCTTAAAACAAGCACACACGCGATCACTACGTTTCACCCCAACACTTCTATAAAGATGTAAATGGTGGAAGAGAACAAGAAGATAGATCTATCAAAAGATCTTGTTTTTGTTGATGTTTTTGCGTTAAATATACAATTAATATATACAGTTATTTTCTGTTTTATTCAATAATACAAATAAATTGTTGCCAGTGTAATAAAACAAATGATTGTTGCACACTTACTTGAATGGCGCGAATTGAAATTAATTTACCACAAAATGTTCTCATTCGTTCATCCTCACAGCAAACCTCATATTCTATTCAAAACATAGAAACTTGAACTTATTTTTAAAAATCGAATTTCCAGTTAACGCAGCAGATTCTAACAACTAGATTTCATTTTAGCATCAGGTCTACTGTTTATATGCAGAATTTGATACATTTCTGTCGATTGGTTATGTTTTATAATAGTAAAGTACCAACGTACGACAAGAAGTAGTTGATGATTATGACTTTCGTTGTCACCATCCTAAATATGTCTAGCTCATGCAATCAAAAAGGGACAGTTATATAATGATGTGAAGGGTAGCTGCAAACAATTATAGCTATATAGTTGTAACTTACTTCACTGACGTGTAATGACATTAGTTTGCCATATATTGTTTTCTTTCACGCAGTTCTCGATCGAATCTATACTCTATTTCTCAGTTAAATAAACATGAACTCTAAATTATTATTTTGGCTCATTTCCAGATAGTTGTTCAATTCTATAGTTCGTTCCAAAATTCGTAATCATCGTTACCGACCGATATAAAATCATCCACTTGACATAAATTCTTGATTTTTGCATTTTTATATAGGTAACAGTGACGACCTTCCAAAAGTATTTTTGCCCACCCAAACCTTTAGTTCTGTAAGATTTTTATTATATGTTATTTCTAAAATTCCTCCCCATGAGGCCATTACCTTGTAGTGGTGGGGAGGCTTGCGTGCTCCAATGATACAGTGAGCTAGGACGGCGGGAACTTATGTTCCCGGAAGGGTTACAAGCCGGAAAGGTCACTGAAGAGGGACAGACGAAGCATGGTCTCCTGGTCCTCCAGGTTGGGGTTGGGCTTGGGACTAACGATCCCATCCTTTAAAAAAATTAAAGTTACGGAAACAACAACAAACATAAAACCTATCTACGGGCATGAAGGGCTACCAGAGTCATTGACTCACATGACTGGAAGTGGTGAAAGCCGAAAGGAAGCTACTTTCATGAGGACGGAAGTCCTGAATGCCAAAACCAAGACCAGAATTGGATGCTGGAATGTAAGAACAATGTACGAAACCGGAAAACTATCATCCGAAGACGACGCTGGAGATGGATTGGACATGTGATGCGTATGGAGACTGGCTCCGACACGAAAACTGCACTGAGATGGACTCAGAGGGTAGGCGAAAGCGTGGAAGACCCAAGACGACCTGGAGGAGAACGATAGAGCAAGAGCTGAAGAAAATGAATCATAGCTGGAACACAATACAGAGGAAGGCCATGAACAGGGAAGAATGGTGTACGTTTGTTGCTGCCCTAAACGCCAAGGGCGTAACAGGCTAAGAGAGATTTCTAAAATTGCAGCGATGTTGATCTGGTATACCTGTCTTCTTCCTCTTTGCGTTCGTTCTTTACGACCAATTTTAATCACTCTTTGTGATATGATTTGATCTTTGCCAAGAACGTGTATACGTTGCACATTGGTTTGGTAGGCCCTAAACGCATAGACTTCTACCGCGGCCATCGTAAATACTGGCCTTCGCGCAATATTTTTCAAGATGGAGGGTGAGGCGGATTATTCAAACGTGTTTAGTAAACATATGGACATTTTAGTAAACATACGGACTCAAACGGACTTCTTTAGTAAACATAACAACAAAATAACGATGCCTAGTAAGTACTGTGTACCAAAATGTAGATCAAATTACGATTGTAATTATATACGTATAATATAAGTTAATTTAACAAGTACCTTGTTCAGTAAACATAACTGTTGTCAGTGTTGTAAACATAACAACAAAATAACGATGCCTAGCTAGTAAGTGTTGTGTACCAAAATGTCGATCAAATTACGATTATAATTATATACGAGGGGAAGTCAATAAGTAAGCCACAAAGTTATGTGAGATAGTAGGTAAATGTAGTTGGTGTTTTCTAAAAGTGTCATTAGGTGACAGCAACATCCAACTTTATATTCCCGTTCGCCAGGTGGCGCTATGTGTCTCATGCGCATGCGCAGCGCATAAACAAAATGGCGACTGTACTTACGGAGAGTACAACCAAAGAGCAACGTGCTGTTGTGCGTTTTTGTGGGCAAAAGGACTGCCTGCAAAGGACATTCATAAGGAAATGCTCCTGTTTATGCTGACAAATGTTTGTCCCGTAAAACGGTGCATAGTTGGGTAGAAAAATTTTCTCAAGGGCGCTCTAAAATTGTTGATGAAATCCGATCTGGTCGTCCTGATGAGATTGCAACAGAAGCATCAGTGCAGCGGGTGGAAGAGATGATTAGAGGTGACAGACGAGTAACGATATACCCTGTAGCATCTGCAATAGGGTGTTTACATGGTTCAGCATAATGCATGATCGATTGAAATTTAAGAAAGTTTGCTCAAGGTGGGTACCCAGACAATTGAAAGAGGAACACAAAATGAACCGATTTGGCCTGTCCTTGCATCATCTCTGTCGATACGAAGATGAAGGAGAAGAGATGCTGAACAGGATTGTTACTGGGGATGAATCATGGGTGCATCACTACCAGCCCAAATGAAATCGTGCTTCAATGCAGTGGAAACATCCTTCTTCGCCTTGTGTCCAAAAATTCAAGGTTACGCCATCAGCAGGAAGGTGTTCTGGGATTGTCAGGGACTGCTTTTAATCAATTTTATGAAGAAAGGTGACAATGTGAATTCCGAATCGTACTGTGAAGTTATATCGATGCTTCATGATGCAATTCGAAAAAATTGCTGACTAGAGGAGTATTGTTTCTTCATGACAATGCCAGACCACATACGGC
The DNA here is from genome assembly GCA_020796225.1 of Arion vulgaris. Lineage (NCBI taxonomy): Eukaryota > Metazoa > Mollusca > Gastropoda > Stylommatophora > Arionidae > Arion > Arion vulgaris. The sequence continues at coordinate 45,461,801 of CM036761.1, forward strand.
TCGATTAACTCAGGAGAAAATTAACCAACTAAGGTGGGAAGTTCTGGAACACCCACCTTACAGTCCCGACTTAGCCCCTAGAGATTTCCACCTCTTTGGTCCACTGAAAACCCACCTTGGCCGGAGACATTTCGTGAATGACGCCAAAGTTGAATGTGAAGTGAAAACGTGGTTTAGAAAACAGAGCCCGCAGTTCTATGCAGCCGGTTTGGGAGGATTGATAAAACGATGGGATAAGTGCATCAATGTTGATGGAAATTATGTTGAGAAATAAAGGAACAATGTATGTATAAAAATAAACTGGTTTCAAGTTGTTATCATGTTTAGTTATTTTTCTACAGTCATTTGTGGCTTACTTATTGACTTCCCTCGTATGTATAATTTAAGTTAATTTAACAAGTAAATCATGCAAAGATTTAGAAGAGCACCAACTGTTGACTATTACATGGCACATGATAATCTGGTTGAAGCAATTAGTTTATCATCCACCACAATAAGCACAATAAGCACAGAGAAAAAACTCCAATTCCTCCCTGAACAGTTGCATCTGGTCAAAACTCCAGATAAAAGAAATTGGTATAGCAATAACACTTAGTGTTTTGCATTTATGACATATTAAATTGAACTTGATCTGTCCTCATATCATCTGGATATGAAGATAAGTTCTTAGCCACGTCAAACCATAAGGAGATTGTCATACAAATTGTAACTACCAGTTACATGAAATTCTCATTAGACAGTACTTTATATGTCTGCGGAGTTCAAAAAAGAAATCTTTTATTGTCTGCGGTTCCAACATTTTCCTCAACAATGATACAAAAATCAGGAATGTTCAATGCAATGTTCAGCAAGCTGCTTCTTCACAAAAAGGAAAGTAGCAAAATTTAGTAGTAGATAAATATATTTGTGTAATACTGTTTAGTTTATGTGCTAATCAAGTTGTAGTGTGGTGAAAATTGATTGGACAGCATTTGTTTTCCTTGTTATCCTGTATCACTAGTGATCTCTTCGGACATAATGTATCAAAAGTTGTCACATAGACTTGATCTCCTTCGACATAATGTATCAAAAGTTGTCACATAGACTTGATCTCCTTCGACATAATGTATCAAAAGTTGTCACATAGACTTGATCTCCTATATATACAATTATATACATCTCTATATATCCTGTAGATGTCTACGTAGCTAGCACAATTTTATTGCCATATATCCCACAGTAGGTTTGTATATTTGCACTATCAATATTTTCAGTGGTATAAACCTGTTTGAAACAATCTGATACTACCATCCGTCGATGGAGTGAGGAAGATAAACAAAAGGAGAAAAACTCCAAAAATAAAAATTCAAACTAAAACATCGCTACTGGTGCGCCGTCGACTTAATATCGCTGCGAGGGGGCTATCCACTTGAACAATTTTGCCCTACCCACCCACCCTAGTGTACTAATATTAAAAACTAATAATTATAATAACTAATAACACGGGGAAAGGAGTTTCAAAGTGGTCAAGCCGTATGTCTAGGGTTCCGAATGTCTTTGGTTTCCTAGGAATGTGGTTGGAATAACGCAGTTCTTTCATTGTGCAATACTCTCCGCAGATGGTGTCATTTCTGCGGGAGAGGACAACCATATGGGAAAAACCATGTACAATAAAGTCAATCACTCACCCTTTTAATAATTCGTAATCTATATATTGTTGATTCATCACACAATCTACTTTTCAAAATACAGCTCATTGTGTTTTTTCTATAATATTAACTAAATGAGATATTCGTTATTGATACTCTCCTCGTCATAACATGATTTAACATAGAACATGTATTTGATAAACACATTGATCGCATTTAATAGTTAATATATTTTATCATTTACCGTCATAAAACCGACATATTTACTGTTAGATATATAACTATTACCAATACTTTTGCCTAAGTGATAACATAAATAGTAAAATAAACACACAAAAAACCAAACATGCACACCTGCACTGGAAGTTAAGTTAGTTCACTGGCGTAGCTAGAGTAAACGTCACCCGGGGCGGTCCGTTTAAATGTCACCCCAGTGACCCCACACGACCCTATGCTGAATGGTTAGGTGTAGCTAAATTTTCATACATACTCTACCTCTAGGCTCTACTTTACTCTACTGACCGGTACGTTACTGCTTACATGTATGATCCAAGACAAAATCCGAATCCAATACCACAAAACAAATAGTTCAAATCCAAAGATTTTTAAAATGCAACTGTTCACTTTCAGAACATCTAAATGCAAAACACGGCAATGCACAGACCAAAAGAATGTCCTTCGACACTATAGTCCTAGAAGGAATGTCTTCTTGTTTTCATTGTGGCAAACAGGTCAATGACATCGTCAAAATCTATTTGTCTTGTAAGCTCGTGTTCAATGGACAGAACAGCCAGATCCGACAATCTCGACTGGCTCATGGTTGACCGGAGGTTGACTGTACATGCCCAGCATAATATCAATGGAAGCTGTCGTCTTTCGACAGCTTCCATTGATATTATGCTGTCGTCGACGTTCTTTCATATAATTCGACAAAGCCATGATCGTCATTTATTTCGAACATTGTTCGAAATAAATTATAATAAAAATATAAGAAAAATGACTCACCAAAAGAGCTGTACTCGCTCAGACAATATTTTCGACAGTTTATAGATTCAAATTCGAAATATGTGACGTCATAACGGTCACATTTCCTGTGTTGGTTGGGTTTTTTATCACAATTCTATTTTCAGACTATTTTCGCACCTTAGCCTGGCTGAAAAATTTTGTTGGAGGTGACATAGTGTCACCCTCCATATGCTGTCACCGGGCGGTCCGCCCCCTCGCCCTTAGCTACGCCACTGAGTTAGTTATCTAAGTAGTCGATACTGTAAACTTGTAACTTGCAGAAATAAATAAATTATATTATGGTTGACTCAAAACTACATTTGGACGATTTTTTTTATATTACATATAATTAAGCCATTACTTTTTTGAATAAAATTTACACCATCATTTGTTGTACCCATTATACCCATCATTTCATTTGGTAACGTCATACTTGTCTCTACTTTATCATAAGTTTTTTATGTTTAGTAAGTTAAACGGTGGCATCCGATAACCTACAGCCGGCGGGCTCAGGTAAAAATTAACGGAAATCAGAACACAATCGTCATGTGACCTCGCATTCCAGTATTGTTAGATAGATACAAATTCATTTTAAATACAACACAGCACGCTAAATCAAGGTGATATTATGTTACAAATTAAATTTGACACTCAGGAATATCAATATTATTAACTTTTGTCATCAATAAATTACCATAGACTCATAGAATTTTGTAAAATTGCAGAAAACCTTACAACGTTCTATCAAACACTTATAAAAAGCAGCCCCATTAAGCAGGATTTTGGTTTTCCCGACTGAGCTAGTCGATCTTGTGTTGCAGAAGGTCACGGTTCAAATTTATTTGAATTATCCTTTGTGAATTCAAATGTTCTTTCCCTTTTGTTCAGCGCAAACAAAAGTAGAAACACATATAGTTTTGTTAATAGATAACAATAAAGGCAGATGTCGTAAGTTGTTGAATTCTTTTACAGATTCTTGAGAAATATAGAAAAGCGAATAGTTTCTATCGAAGCTCTAAACCCACGACATCATAACCAGAGAGTATTCATAGTTTATGTCACTGCACTACACCCTCGAACACTTTGGATATATCAGATTACTGATAGTTTCTGTTACAATTCTACACTCTCGATCAAATATGATATCTCGGACAATTAATGGTTTCTGTTACAATTCTACCTCTCAACCAATTTTGATATCTATTCTCATAGTTTCTGTTGCAATTCTACACTCTCAAATAGGTTGTATCCATTCATAGTTTCTGTTACAATTACACTCTCGACCAAAATATGATTCTCGGACAATTAATGTTTTCTGTTAAATTCTACACTCTCAAACCAAATATGATATTTTGGACAATCAATGTTTCTGTTACAATTCTACACTCTCAATCAAATAGGTTTATCTGGACAATTATGGTTTCTGTTACAATTTACTCTCAACCAGGTGTTATATCTATTCTCATATTTTGTTACAATTCTACACTCTCAAACAGGTGTTATATCCATTAATCATAGTTTATGTTACAAAGCTACACTCTCAACCAGGTGTTATATCCATTATCATAGTTTTGTTACAAGCTACACTCTCAACCAGGTGTTATATCCAGTCTCATAGTTTCTGTTACAAAGCTACACTCTCAACAGGTGTTATATCTCATTACTCATAGTTTCTTTTCATAGCTAGCACTCTGAAACGAGTCAAGATGTTATATTTTCATTACTCATAGTTTCGGGTTAATTTACTCTCAACCGTGTTATATACACTACTCATAGTTTCTGTTACAATTCTACACTCTCAACTAGGTGTTATATACACTACTCATAGTTTCTGTTACAATTCTACACTCTCAACCAGGTGTTATATCTCAGCTCTCATAGTTTCTGTTACAATTCTACACTCTCAACCAGGTGTTATATCTCAGCTCTCATAGTTTCTGTTACAAAGCTACACTCTCAACCAGGTGTTATATCTCATTACTCATAGTTTCTGTTACAATTCTACACTCTCAACCAGGTGTTATATCTCATTACTCATAGTTTCTGTTACAATTCTACACTCTCAACTAGGTGTTATATACATTACTCATAGTTTCTGTTACAATTCTACACTCTCAACCAGGTGTTATATCTCAGCTCTCATAGTTTCTGTTACAATTCTACACTCTCAACCAGGTGTTATATCTCAGCTCTCATAGTTTCTGTTACAATTCTACACTCTCAACTAGGTGTTATATACATTACTCATAGTTTCTGTTACAATTATACACTCTCAACCAGGTGTTATATCTCATTTCTCATAGTTTCTGTTACAAAGCTACACTATCAACCAGGTGTTATATCTCATTTCTCATAGTTTCTGTTACAAAGCTACACTCTCAAACAGGTGTTATATCTCATTACTCATAGTTTCTGTTACAAAGCTACACTCTCAAACAGGTGTTATATCTCATTACTCATAGTTTCTGTCATTGCTCATAGTTTCTGTCATTGCTCAGTACCTCTTATTAGATTTGACGTCACAGAATAGAGAGTTCTGAAGTATATTTAACCAGAAGAGACGGTTACGCCCTTTTCGGTTGGTCTGGAGTCTTTTTGTTTCTCCAACTTCTGTGCATCTTACATATGGTTCTTGTGTATGCATTTTCTTGTATACAGCATCAGCACCGCCCACTAGGCAACGGCTGTGGCTGGCTGCGGGAGTAAATAAGAAAGGAAGTCTCCCATGAATATTACAGGCAGTTTCCTGAAAAGGAGGCCAAATATACATCTATTCAGTAACGAATTCGAAGTCAGAGCTGGACGGTCTGCTAAAGGGCTCAAATGTGCAGCAGGGACCACATCTGGGGAGAACTGTTTCAAAAAGCATTGACAATCTGATTGATTGATTGACATACTATAAATATATGTCGACTGGTAATCATGACAGTCACAAATAAAGACATTCAACGGTTTGATGTTGAGGCATCCGGGCAAGGCTAAACCAATACTGAAACTGTGGAAGAGAACAACGACTGCTGAACAAGTACAAGTAATATTGATAATAATCAAAACTCTAACATTGTTTGTTACTGTGGAAGTCCCTGGATGTGGGATAAATATAAACAAATGAAAGTCACATGGACATGGAGCCTATATCAGGAAAACTTCTCTTGGTCAAATAATATATTGAAAGAGTCAATAGTTATTTGTGAATTTTTGAACATACACCTTCTGCAAATTAATTTTATGATTTCACCGTTTGGAAATTAGTTTTATGATTTTCAACTGATATTATGAATCACAGTTCTTCATTTGTCGTTACACTGCTACCGGGTTGTTGTCCAGTGTCGTGATTTGTTTGTTTTTGTCTTGCGATGCTCTAGAGGCTTAGGTGATAGTTATTGTTGCTTTTTGACAGGATTCTGCTAAGCATCTATCCATTTTTCTTGTGGTCTTCCCCTCGAATTCTTTCCTAACGTTCTGCTGTAGAAGACTGTCTACGGTGGAGATTAGTTGAATTTTTATTAAGTGGCAGAACCACTTAATTCTTTGTTTCTCAAATAAATACATCATAAGATCTCCTCGGCTATTGAGCAGAGGTTTGTTACGAAATTCACAAATTTTGAAAATTCTTCTCGCAATTTTGGACCCCTGTGTCAAATTTAATTTAGAGCTTGAAAAGGTTTCTCTTTGTTGTACAGTCCATTCGGTGTTTGTCCATCCTATGTCTACGCATTTAACGGTATCTGTGGCAAGGAGGAAAAGTGCAAGTTTTCTCTTCAAAAGTAGTGGTCTCTTTTATCGAGTTGAGCCTAATCTTAATGTTGGTGAGCCGGAACTCATAATCATATCGGAGACATATTTTAAAACTTTGGAACCGTGTTTCAAGTTGATCACGCAAAATAACTGTTGGTAGTTAAAGATCTTCTTCTTCTTCGAACGCTGCATATCGACCACTTGTTAACCACTCTTTGTGATTTGTATGGGATCTGAGCCTAAGAGTGATTGTACGTTGTGCCAATTATTCGCCTAGAAGTAGCACATCCGATTTCCGCGAACTTTTTTATTTACTATGGTAGCTTCCTTAGGCACCTACCTCAGTCGCCTCTTACGACATGCCTTGAAGATTGCAGTGTTACTATTCTTTGCTCCCCTTGCTAGCCCCGGCAACACACGGGCGAGTTGAAGATCGATAACAGCAAGATGGAAGTAAGCGGCATCCCATACAAGTATCATTAATCCACATTATATAGCAGAAGACATCTTATTTTTCCAGTTCAGAAAATTGTTATAAACATTATTCCCCTTGTTATGAAACCTATCCCACTTTACTCATTGCTTTGCTTTGTAACTGATTATTTTCCCAAAAAATGTGACCGTACCACCGTTGCCACCAAAGCTGCAGTGTACAATTATAAACTGGTCTCTCTCATCCAATAAATAGCCTTTCCAGCACATTCTTATCTACTTCAAGTTAAGACTGATTTTTTTTCATTATTACCATGTTAAGTCTTGTTTGAAGTCTTCTCTCTCATTTGTGGTTTTCATGTAAAGAGACTATCAAGGATAAAGCAAGGCTAGCTTAATGAAGGAAACAAAAAAATAATAATATATTTCATTACTTTTTTTACTCAGATTTCTTCATTTTTAATCATATCTTTTTAATTTATAGTTTAATTTTCCAAGATAGGCAACAAATATCGGAGTCATTTCCATGGACGAGTATGAGCGAGCTGTCCAGAACAGAGCGGTTTGGAGAAATTACTTGCAGACCCTATGTAACATATAACGGTACGAGGGGAATATATATATATATATATAAGAAAGATGTGCGTCATCAGTTGGTTTTGTTCTAAATACTTTTACCATACACGAGACTGAATTGTTTCTCAAAGCTCTGTTAGTACAGACAAATGGTAAATGATTTCTCTAAACATATTTTTGGAACGATTTCAACGAACTATGTAATGTAGTGTTGCTTTAAATATCTTGATCTAATGTCAGCGAGGCTTTCACTAATACATGACAGGAACAGAGGTTGTACACTCATAGCTTTGTAAGTACATACATATATCACCGTAGACTCACTGTGGAATAACAGGAAATGAAACAGCAGACCGACTGGCCAAGGACGGTGCTACCTACAGGAGAGCAACCGGATGTGCCAGTTACCGACAAAACCAAAAGACAAGATGATTAAATCATTTAGGAAACCATATATAACAACACAAGACGTCTACTATAATATGAGCAGATTGGAACAAGTTGTAATTCTGCGCCTTAGAACAGGACACAATCGATTCCGCAGCAACATGTATACAAAATTCAAGATTGGCAATTCAGCCAGTATGGACAGGCCCATCCGACTGAAGAGCACATACTTTAATACTGCCCCGAATATGATATACTGAGACAAACTCGCTGGCTTAACGAAACAACACTCGACATAAAACTACACAGAGCTCTTGTGTGAGCTACGAAAGACAATGAAGTTTATATAAGAGACAACATTGAATATATAGACACTATTTTCAAGCGAACGAAAGGAAGGAAGAAAGGATCGCTGTAGACCTTAAAGAAAACTAGTCTCAATCTGAACATTTTTCGTCCTTCATTCTCCTTTTCAGCCTTTTGTATTGTCACGAAAGACATTACACTGCTCTAACAGAAATAGTAAAGATAATAAAAACACACAATACATAAATTTATTTTTTGATGTTAAAAAGAAAATAAGTGTATGTTACTTTCTTTAATCGTTTACGTTAAAATCTATACATAGCTTACCAAAGCCTACGCAAACATTTCCTTCATTTCTATTTAATCCCTGTCATACGACACTTGTTATTCAATAGAAATTGCAGCTAGCCCGCAGAGTCAACCTGTGCTTTGTTAACTGAAGCGTGTTAATAATATGTTTTATAAATATCTCGCATGAAGTATTCCAAATTCATAAACACTAAATAATGTAATAACATGTTTTGGAGACCTTCCATCTGTAATATATTTTCCTCGTGTACTTTTCACTGGTCTGTCATGTCAGTACAGATATGTTAAAACCCAATTATTAACATACAAAACTACGTAGTTCATAATTCTATTGACAAGAGAATGATATATAATATACGTTTAAAAGAACTGATGAAAACGTATGTGCAGGCTAGGACATACACCATTTGTTTGAAAGCAAACATGTATAGTTAGTTTATTGATTGATTGATTGATTGAAGCACTAGCACTCAGATTCAAAGGCAACAGACCCAGAGGATGACCACGTAAACGATGTATCAACGGAATATCCAAGGCACTCAATTCCACCATGAACAAAGCGCATAAAGAGGCTAGCTCCAGACACCTCTTTTATCGACGTGACTCCGAAAGGCAAAACAGGGATGTAGACTAGATTGATATGACCATCATTGATGCACTTCGGTAAATAACCATGTATGCTTCGATTTCTTTCACATACAAGAAGATCTCAGCGACAGTGCACGAGCTCTGTAGCACCGGCGAGTGTTCAAGATATAATTTTGAAGATGAAAATTTTGAAGGAATGTAAGTCTTTTATGAATTGTGCCCGTGCAGCAGCTTTGCAGCCTACTATTAAAGATTTTCAACTCCCAAAGGGTTTCGTTTACGTGCTCAATTTGAACATGGCCCTTCTTTTTATCATCCATCTCCGATAGGACTTGGTACTCGATCTCACTTACATTGAGATCAGGGATCTCTGAGAAAATAACCCGATCGCTCCACGTAGAAACGAACAGAGTACCTTTGGAACGAGAGGCGAGCACCGTACATCTACGTTACAGAGCTAGTAAAGTTCACCAGTTGTAGCATTGCACATTGTACTTCGTGTATGGGGTACCCGGCTATTTTCAATATAACTGCAATGAGAGTAAATTTTCGCAAAGAACATTCTACAAAATGAATAAATTACACATAGCCGTCCATCGCAAGGGATGATGACCACCGCCTCAGACGTGTGCTGCTGCACTTCCCTAGTTTGTGCGGAGGTGACTAAAGAGTCCGATCCTAAAACACACTCCCCTACCACAGGTGGGTGGTATACATGATCAAGGTTAAGCATGTGGGTGTTGTGTGTGTGTTTTTTTTTCGTGCAGCTCGTTTTCTCTTTGCAACAACGGTACGGCGATTCTCAGCTATGCAAGTTTCTCTTGTGTTGTTACAGCGCCACATTTGGCGATCTATAACACGTGGTGTCGATATCGAAACATTTCAGAGAAACTTTAAGAGTGTCTTTAAAGCGTTTTCTGTCCACCAGCTCTACGCCTGCACCCTTCAAGCTCGCCATACATCAACTGATTTGGTATGCGTTTCTCAGGCATCCGAGCAACGGGACCGACCCATCTCACTTGGGCCTTCTGTAACATGGTCGGGATCGCTTGGGATTCTTTTGCTCGTATGAGGACTTCGGTCTCTGGAATGTTGTCCTACCAGTTTATTTTTAGTAGTCTGTGTTGACATCTTGTTTGGAAGTGGTTTCGTTTTCTTACGGGTCTGCAGAATTATATTTTAGTAGTCTGCGTTGACATCTTCGTTTGGGAGTGGTTTCGTTTTCTTACGTGTCTACATGAATTATATTTTTAGTAGTCTGCGTTGACATCTTCGTTTGGGAGTGGTTTCGTTTTCTTACGTGTCTACATGAATTATATTTTTAGTAGTCTGCGTTGACATCTTGTTTGGAAGTGGTTTCGTTTTCTTACGTGTCTGCATGAATTATATTTTTAGTAGTCTGCGTTGACATCTTTGGAAGTGGTTTCGTTTTCTTACGTGTCTGCATGAATTATATTTTTAGTAGTCTGTGTAGACATCTTGTTTGGAAGTAGTTTCGTTTTCTTACGTGTCTGCATGAATTATATTTTTAGTAGTCTGTGTTGACATCTTGTTTGGAAGTGGTTTCGTTTTCTTGCGTGTCTGTATGAATTATATTTTACGTGTTACCGACAACTAAGACACACTGCGCAAGAATACTAATAGCATTAATGGCATATGAATCTAGTGTGTTGTGGATGAAGGCACGATCAAGAGAATTATCTTGCAAGCGACCATACCAAAGGGATGAGAATGGATACCGACAGACGGGAACATAAAAACATAACAAACGTTACTAATATCATTTGTCTAACCGAATAGATTAGAGAGGCTCCATCCAGGAGACCCGTGTTTAATCCACGGTAAAGCCAAGGATTTTTTTCTGTGGTGGGCATAAATGAAAAATCCTAACTGGAGCAGCTTAGCGGCGACTGCACTCGCCATGCGGCCGTTAAAATCCTCATGCTCTCGTCATACACCGCCCTAAAAGGTGGTACTACAGGCCGTAACGACAGTTTATGTCTAGGATGAATAAATATGAAAGCATGTGATCTAACCCTTTCGCTGCTACATACTTTCCGAAGACTGAGCTGACAATAGCTACTCTGTGTTTCTAGGTCACAAACGTGAATGTACGCCCATAGCAGTGACAGTAGCAATGTATAACGTGTTAATACGTCTTTGGCCCACAGAGGAGAGATAATAACAGACGTGTTGATGCGTAGACGTGTTTATAAGTGAATGGGGAAAACGTACATATACGTTCTTAGCAACCAAAGGGCTAGAAAGGCAGCAGTTGGTAGAAGATAATAAAAAAACATGATGATGTTGTAATATCTGCATATAGATCTGTTCAGCATGGTGATAACTCATATCTAGAGTTTTGTAGCTAATTCGACGTAGGTTATCTGAGAAGCGAAATAGAGCATAACGGACAACAACTTGTAGTATGTGAATAGAGGCTGAGATCGTGACCTCTTCCCGCAAATGGCTCTATGAAACTATATTTGTATTCTTTAACAACATCGATTCTCGGGGGTTGCATATTGATAAAGGGGTGTCCTTCTGTTTCTCGACGTTTGATGAAAGCACTAAAACTGATATTTTATCGGTCTAGCGATTAAAAGATGTTAGACGTACGTATTGTGCAAACCAGATATGGATTTCTAGGTTCGCTTCCGGTGTGAGTAAAATTGCCGTTAGGTTCAACAACGCAATTTTGGCACTATTATACTCTGTAGATGGATGCTGCAATCGAATCAACCTTTGCTTAACCCTTTAGCTGCTGTGGACGTATATATACGTTTGCCCCAATCACTTCTAAAGATGCATTAACACGTCAGTTTTTATCTCTCCTCTTTGGGCTAAAGACGTGTTAACACGTTATACATTGCTACTGTCACTGCTATAGGCGTACATTCACGTTTGTGATGTAGAAACAAAGAGTAGCTATTTTAGCTCAGCCTTCAGAAAGTATGTAGCAGCGAAAGGGTTAAGGTGTGACCACGTGCCGATGAGCTGAATGACTGCGGTATAGCAAGTCCTTAACGTGGAAATGGATTCTCTGCCTTGCAACGGAGTTCGTGCGTGTAGGTGGGGATCCTTCGCTTATTCTCAATAGCGGTTCACCAACACTACACAGAATGAGAGACACAGCCTAAAGCAAGGTAGACAGTGTAAAGAGGAAAAAGTCGGGCGCCAGGAAGAATATGTTGAAGATCGAACGACTAGGTCGAAAGAACGTATGCATCATGTACTGGAATTGTGCCAGCGTAAAGCAAAGACGACCTGTCCTCGACAAACTCTTAAATGGTGCTGACATCGTTGCCCTGCAAGAAAGCAACCTAGGGGAAGGAACAGTCCGCATTGCCGGTTTTCATTGCTTCTACAACAGTCATCATCTTGGACAGTCCATTCTTGTTAGGAATGACATGTCGGCATCTGAAGTAGATATGTCGCGGCGTCATCTGGAAGTGAGATGAGACTGCTTCGTCAAGTGAATGGAATGGTGAACAATGCAGGTACATGTTGTTAGAGTGCAGACACCTGCCCCTTTCGTTCAAGTGAATGTGAATGCGTGTAGCGGTAAGGTGGATACACTGCAGTGGCAGAGTCTTATTTGACCAGGATGAGAAAAACATCATCTTTTGTGGTGACTTTAACGTCAGGGGTAGACAGTGGGGTAATAATCCTACCAACAAGCAGGGTGCAAATTTGGAAGACGCGCTCGTAACATCGGATCTGGTCTGTATCAATGATGGTAGAGCAACCAGACTAGCAAGTCGACCAGGGAACTCTGACAGTGTCATTGATTTCGCATTATTGTCTTCCTCTCTGTTGCCTCTGTGCAAATGGAGCATGCTTGGATATCACGACAGTGATCACTGTCAGTGCATGATCCTGGTCGAGAAACACAGAACATGGGTGCACAGAGAACGTGCGCACAGCTTTCGGTATGACACAGCAGGGTGTGACACTATCAGCAAGATCAGACGCAGTAACATTAGACCTTGCAATATACAGAGGAATATGACTCAACCTCCATGGTGGAATGAAATGGTCGCTGAAGCCTGTCTGATTAAGAGACAAGCTGTCAAATTGTGGCAGAAGGCCAGAAGGGCCACTAACACACAACCTGCATATACCAAGGAACTGAAAAAGGACATGGAAGATAAAACTGTGTCCTTTAAAGCACGTGCAAATCTGGCTAAGAGTGTCGCATAGAACGAATTCTGCAGTAGGCTGTGCGCTAAAAAATCCCGGTCGTCGTTCTGGAGGTTTCACCAGCGTATGAATGGTACTGCGAGACGTAAATGCATCCGGGATTTCCAAAGCACTGGACCAATCTGGCAAAAGACAGATGAAAATAAAGGTACAGCTCTTCTCAAACGCTATTTGTAGCAGACAGACCACAGTGACGATGCAGCAAGACAGGGGGCCATAGCAGAGTTGTGCAGCGATGTGGTGTTAGATGAAGAACTATGTGTCACTGCTGAGATTATAAGGACCACACTGAAAACCTCTGGAAGCACTGCGCCAGGTCCTGATGGCATTCGCTATAAAGATATTGCCGATTTATCGAATGACGACATGGATGACCTGGTAAAAGAATTCAATGTCAATATCAAGGACGGTGCGATCAGGGAAGAGTGGCTTCATAGCTACCTACTACCATTGCCGAAGTCTAACAAGGATCACTCTCAGATAGCCGGCTACATAATTATTGCATTGCAAAATACGACAGGCAAACTTCTTGAGAAAATCATATCACGTCGGCTGGCATGGACTTCGAAAGTGGTCATGTCTTTCCACACACTCTCGGAGGTTACAGATCTGGGAAAGAAACATGGTGCAACGCTGCGGTTTTCGCCTATGATGTCTTCAAGGGTTTTCATGCAGGTATTGAAACATGTGCGGCAATGGTGGACTTGAAAGACGCATACAACAGAGTGCCCTATGATTATCTTATGCACCAGCTTATCACACTCCAGGTGCACCCTTTATACATAAGATGGATAGCTACTGCGCTATTCAAAAGGAAGGTTGTACTGCGATGTGGTGTTTGGTTTTCTGAACCGGTGACTGTATATTCCGGATTGCCACAGGGCTCTCCTCTTTCACCTGTCTTATTCAACCTATACACGGTGTCAATCACAAAACAACAACTTGATGGCAGAGGTAGAACTTTGTCATTTGCTGATAATATTCTAGTGTAAAGACAGAGTAAAGACAGGGATGCGATTGCCGGTGAGATACAGAGGGAACTTGACCGCATCACAAACTTGTGTGATATCTATGGTGTACTAGTTAACCCTACAAAAGCGACAGTAACATGGTTCTCACTCAATAATCACACTGTTAACGCATGTACACCTATTGAAGAACTTTGCGGTGTTAATTTGACCAGAGCTAAATCGATGACATTTTTGGGTGTGCAATTTGAGCGCAAACTGTGTTTGTAACATGTTGAGTATGTCATTGTTAACAAGTAAAGGTTTAGCGGCAATGAGAGTTATGGCGGCTGCTAATATCGCGCAACGTCTGCTTGTCATCCTGTATCAGACGCTGGCTTTCTCCACCATTGAATATGCAATGGCCATCCTCACTGTTAGTAAAACGCAAATTGAAAGACTGGAAAGAATACAGAATGAGGCTATGCGTATCATTCTCGGTTGCACACGGATACACCTGCGTGGCGATGAGGTTTCTCCTGGATTTCCCAACCATGGAGTATCGACTCAAGATAGCTAGAGCACGTGCGTACCTCAAAATAAGTGCTAAATAGGATCACCAATTGCACGAGCTGCTCAGCACTAGTGGAGGGAAAACGATTAAAGTGGGAAAAGTCGTGGGTTGGCCGTGCTGCAGACACTGTTCAGCTGGTATGCGGGCTCACAAATATCGATTATGGGGAAGAATGTATACCGATGCCTTCAATATACGGGAACATTTTTTCCACCATCATTAACTTTGACAAAAGTTGCAAAGCAAGGAATCCCGTGGCACTGGATGCAGACGTTAAGGCTATCATTGATGAAAACTGCAATGAAGGTGCCGTTGTGATTTACACGGATGGATCGTTATTTCGTCACGAAAAGTCCACATGGGGCTTCTCTGCAAGCTCATGTGGCAGAATGGTCCATGAGGCCAGTGGTGCATTTCGTATGACAACAAGCAGCATGACAATGGAGGTACTGGCGGTGAATAATGCTTTACGTTGACTGGAGTCACAAAACTACACGCCTGCGTGCATTCTGAGTGATTCATTGAGTATGATCCGCAAGGTAGAGGCTGGTTCGGTGCGCAGGCAATGGACTGAATCACTACAAGCGTCAACAATTTGCAGAATCACACTTATCTTCGTTCCGGGGCACATGGTGTCGTTGGCAATGAGAGAACATACAGGCTGGCTGGCTCTGCCACCATATCAGAGGATCTGCCAATGGATAGAGCTGATATTTTGAACGCCCTCATAGAATGTGGCCGCAAAGAAGATTTTCATTTAAACTAATCCACGTCAACTACTAGATTGCAGGAGCTGGGTTTAAAGATTGGAGTAGCAAGAAAAGAACAGCATAACAGGTACGTGAGTAGGCTCATCAATCAAATTCGAACTGGTACGGTCAGTCGCTGGACGCTGTTGGAGATATTGTGAAGGAGATCGGAGCACCTATGGACATGTCCAGAGTGCAATGAAGATATTCCAAACTGAAACTGAAACAAACAGATATGGATACGTGATGAGCAGTGTGTTTAATTAGCAAGTCAAAGTAACCATCAGTATGCATCCCTTCACCATCTGCTGGATTGTACTGAGTACATGTGAGTCTCCCGCTATGACTTCGTTCAATAGACATTAACTAATCAACCACCTTTTCTAATCAACCTTGTTTATTGATTTCAAAAGGCTTCACTGCAGAAAAAAACTTGCGTTAGGTGATACAACGCATCATTGCCTAACACCCTTTTGATCTACTGGAAAGTTTCCAAATGTTTAGGCTACTCATTTCTGCTTCGCAGTTTATTTTAGCAATATATATTATGTACGGAAAACGTTTACGTTCATCTATATACTAATAAATGGTTCGGTATGGGTCGGTCACGTTGCTCGATGCCTGATAAACGCATCCCAAAACAGTTGATGTATGGCGAACTTGAAGGGGCAGACGCTCAGCTGGTGGACAGAAAAAACGCTTTAAAGACACTCTTAAAGTGTCTCTGAAATGCTTCGATATAACACCACGTGCTGGGAATCCCTTGCGCAAGATCGCCAAATGTGGCGCTGTAACAACAAAAGATGAACCCGAATAGCTGAGAATCATCGCATTGTTGAGTCACAGAGAAAACGAGCAGCGCGAAAAGACAGAGCACACAACACGCACATGTCTAACCTTGATCATGTATGCCCCACCTGTGGTCAGGGGATTCTGTTCTAGGATTGGACTCTACAGTCACCTCCTACATACCAGAGAGTGCAGCAGCACACGTCTGAGATTGTTGTCATCATCGCTTGCGATGGACGGCTTTTCAAACTAATAAAAGATCAAGGGGTTTCAAATGTTTTTCTACTGTAATAAATATGTATTAACTGTTAGCTTTTAAATAAATGTAAAACGCCCGAGTGGTTACCGGCCCAAATTTGGGGTGTAAAGAATAGAACCACTGTTATCTGCCACGCATGCCGTAAGAGGCGACTAAGGAGGTCTGGCTGAAATCGGATGAATGTGTCCGCTAGGGAATTCTAACCCTTAACAAATGCTTGCAGAAAACGGATGCATCAGGCCGTAATGCGCATAACATGGTGCAACGATCCCTCACAATGAGGAATTGGATAACGGATTATACGGTCGCCAATCTGCCTCGGAGATATAGCAACGCAGTAAGAATGTCAGATCTACCATCACGAGGCTGGCCAAAACTTACTTCGGGAAGAGGTCGGCACAAACTGGGAAGCAGAAATCATAGGAATTATATCCTACAGAACTGCCACCAGTAGGCAGACTTGAGAAGAAAGAGGTGGTCCACTTACACTAGCGTCAAAGACAAACTGTATGGTGTAGCTGATAATCTGAGGCAGACGGCTGCCTTTATTAGAGAATCCGAAATCCCAATCTAGTGAGAATGTAGAAGAAGAAGAAATAAATGTATATGAATGTATGTACTGGTAAGAGATTACTGTTTATAAAGACTGTACTACTTTGACCTTTTGCTCTAGCTTATCTCATAATTTCTATAATTTCGAACAGACACTGCCATGATGGAGCAGCGAAAGCGTAGTGGTTAGTTTACTTTATTCATAGGCATGTAGTCCCAACTTTTAATTGGGAGTGGGATTTTTCCGGATCGTAACGGTTCTCATATCGATCGGACCTCAGTTGGATACCAGAGAAGTACTAGAAAGTAAAGACAGTTGCCCAGAAACGTGACGTGTTACCATGTTAAGTACAAATAAGATTTAGAACTTTATCAATAAATGTCTTTGATCTATTCTCAGACTGAGGTGGTATGACAGAGTGGTAAACACAGACCTGTGGATGAGAACAGGACAGGTATCCATGACGACTTAGATCAGGGAAGGGGTCAAAGGCGCATGGAAGCGGCGCGCCAGGATTAGAGAGGTGGCTCTAATCCCTGCTCTCACCTCCAAGTGGTGGCCCTGGTAACAGACGGTAGTTCCGGTCTGGCTAAGAGGGCAGGTGCCCTGCTCTCACCTCCAAGTGGTGGCCCTGGTAACAGACGGTAGTTCCGGTCTGGCTAAGAGGGCAGGTGCCGTGGGAGAGCTACTCTGGGGCAAGTAGAGATGCAAAGGTAGTCATGCCTGATTGAACTGCTCTTTGCTCATTGTCCATGTTTGGCTCTGGTAGCACAAAGTAGGTATCAAAATACTGTGATCACTTGTACAATAGGTTCCTTTTTTCCTCATCTCATTGGTATATATGTACTGTTCGCTTTCCCGTTTGACAAATAAGGCTTTCACAAAAGATTTTCATTGTTGCCGTTCTATCGTGTTTCTACTAACTGTTTCCCATGACGACCAGAAACATCCAGCTCTCTTCCAGTTTTTCTCGACGTTTTTTTTTTGGGACCTTCATCTTTCTTTTCCCATCCGATATCCATCGATAGCTGTTCTATCGAATGCCCTTACTGGCAGACGCCATACCTACCCAATTCGTCTCCATTATCCTTTTTTAATATCGATCTTCAATGATGCACAATTTGTTCACTTGCTATAGTATTTGGTTAGAAATGTTGCAGGATTCATTTTAAACATATTTACTTAGAAATGTTTCCAACTTGTGTATGATACAATTGGTTCATTTTCCAGCACTCATTACTGTATAATTACACTTTATATAAAGGAAGACTGCAGTAAAATATATGAAGCAATAGCGAAACACGTAAAAATCAAAGTATTGTAGTTTTACAAAATGCAAAAATAATACACAACAACGTTTCGACAAAAATGCCTTTATCAATCAAAAGTACTTTGTTTTTACGTGTTTCATCCCTAGCTATAATTACACACACAGGACACTGATATCTCTTCTGTATATACTAAATTTTTAAAAATACAGCTAATCAAATTTTATATCAATTAAAACACTCAATGAGTGCACAGATTTTTTTCTAGATTGTTGTGTGTTCCCGTATCATAACACTAATACAACAGCCACTGTAATAATTCCTATCTGGTCCTAAAATGTTACTTTTTCATGATAAAATTCTGTGTTATACAGTGAAACTAAGTTAAATTTTAATAAAACAGTGTAATATGTTCCAATGCCTGTACATAAGATTGTTCATTTAACCAAGTGAAAACAAATATGCGTACTTGTTAGATGAATATTTCGACTTGTTGATCGAGTCACTGTATACATGTTCTACCACTAATATTATGATCGAACTGCAAGTGGTCAAGCAGTTATAGGAACTCCCTCCATCGATTCTATTCATGCATTATGTACAGCGGTCGAGCGCTGATACTTTGAGCTAGGTGAAAGATATCAAGCAAGCTGGAAAGTCGCTGCCCGGCTCAAATTTCATCAAACAATTAAAACAAAATTGAAACAAGTTTCCACAAATATCCTTAAAATTACATCTGTAAAATTCTTACACGTACATGGGTTTTATGTTTTTATTTTAATTTTGATAACCTGCTCTATTACTAGCAGCCATATACCTTCCCTGTATTAAAAATATGCATGTTATATATGGTTGGAAAAAAAGATGTCCTCAGAAACGGAATGTGTCAGCCATTATTGGCGGGGAGGAATCGACACATACGAACAACTCAATGGCCATGCGCGAAACTAAGCTTTGGGGAACCTGACAGATCTGAAGCTGACTGCCCAGTTTGTGGTCCACAGTAAATTAAGCGCATGACCAGAGATCGCTGAAGAAGAATATATGGTTGGAATGCTAATTGAATGTACTATCAAGATATGTGGTTTTAATATCCGTGTGATGTAATATGTGATATCAGTGACCTCATTTTGATGATGCTAAAAATATTTTTTTCAACAAATGTCAAATAATTATGCAGTCACAAAGAAGGAGAAATAAGTATGAAATATATCATGAAAACTATTTTTAACAAAACAATATTTAAGGCAACAATTAGAAAATTTGTAACTTCCAAATATTTGCATATCTTGAAGACACAAATTAATAAATTATCAATAAATAAGAGAAAATGATGCAGAACTGGTCTAGTAAACAGCCCATAAAGAACTTAACACTTATAGTTTTCATAAGAACAGTACTCAGAGTCATTAGATGTCATTTTAAAAGCAAATATGTGATTTTTGACAAGAGCAAGTGAAAACACATTTGCAGATATTATAAAAATGGCGGTGGGATCGGAACTGGCAGCGCGATCGGAAATGGGCACGATTGGAAATGCCGGTGCAATAAAATCTGCTCTTACCTCTGAAGTCGGAGAAGGTTCGCTTGAATAGCTAGGGATAACCCTAGAAACAGTACGTAGACATTCGTGCAAAACTCAGTCAGAAGCGCCATACCAGGATCCCTAACCTGTTGCCGCCTCTGTATTAATTGTTTCACACGTCAGGTCACAATAATTCAACTTCATCCTCCGTTTTACTCCACCTTTCCATTGGACATACATGTCTTCTTTACTTGTCCTCTGTCCTAAACAGTGACCCTACTGACATATGTCATACACACCCAATCCATCTCTATTTTCTTCTTTTAACGATAGTCTCCTTGATGCACATTTTGTTCGTTTTAAAAGCTTTTCATTTGTTATCGTATATGACTGAAAATGTGTAGGATTCTTCTTAAACATTATTTTGAAATGTCTCCTGCTTGTATATGATCAACAAATAAACAGATACAGGTATTAAGAGCTTCCGAAAAACAAATAGACAAACACGGGACTCGAACCACTTACCTAGTCCTTACGACACCAATCGCCTAGCCTAGCAATACGAGCGTCCTTACGTACACAACCTGCTAGGCTAGGCGATTGGTGTCTAAGACAAGTAAGTGGTTCGAGTCCCGTGTTTGTCTATTTGTTTTTCGAAGCTCTTATACCTGTATCTGTTTATTTGTTGATCATATTCGTTACTTCCGTTGCTTCCTCTGGGGTTCTTGTAAGAAAACGGTTCTAGTCTTTTATACAACCCCAAGCAAATGGGAGACGGGCTTCCGGGGTTTTCCGGGGGTGTGTCTGCTGTTTATCGTGTGTCGCGGTTTATTCCATTAGCGCTTATAGGGGTTTCAGTGTGATAATACAGGAGGTATACTGAAAATGACAAAGTTTCCGCTTTCTTTCAATTTCGTCTTTTTCCTTTCGTTATGACATTCGTTCTTCTTTTACGATATCTTCTGTTCTTCTTCTTCGATATCTTCTTCTTCGACTCTGATATCTAATATTTCATATGATATCTTCTATTCTTTTTTCTATGTTGTTTTCATTCTTTAATACATTCGTTATGACGTTCCTTCGTCTTCTACGACATCTTCTTCTTCGACTCTGATATCTAATAATTCATTTTTAATACATTCTAGCGTTGTTGCAGAGCGAAGTGGAGCGTACAGGGCAACTACTTTTGAGGATGGAGATTGAGGCCTCATTTACTGGGGCCGTGAGAGTGAGAGAGAGATGAGAATGGAGAGAGAGAATTAAAATCAGTATTCGTATTTATTTGTTGTCTATGGTTACTATATGGTTTTATATATTAACATATATATATATATATATATAATAATAATAATAATAATAAATAATAATTCCTCTCGTACCGTTATACGTTACATAGGGCCTGCAAGTAATTTCTCCATACCGTTCTATCCTGGGCAACTCGCTCAATCTCCTCCACGGAACTGAGACCGATATTTCCTGCCTCTCTCAGAAAAGTTCGTTTCAGGGTCTCTTTAGGTCGACCTCTCTTTCTTGAACCCTTTGCATCCCACTTCAATGCCTGCTTTAATATTCGTTGATCATTTCTCCTCAAGGTGTGCCCAACATATCTCCATCTTCTCTTTCTTATAACAGTTGTCACTAGTGGTTGACCAGACATGTCTCTGATTTCATCACTTCTTCTGAATTCGTTCCATTTTATATTCATTATTTTTCGCAGACATCTATTTTCAAATGCACTCACCTTGCTTTCTATATCTTTAGTCATTTTCCAACTCTCGCTGGCATATGTTAGGATTGATACAACATTTTAATTGAAAATTCGTAATTTAGTTTTAATACTATATAACTTGCAGTTCCATATTTTATTTAGACTTTTAAAAGCTGATGTTGCTTTGCCAATTCGTATCATAATTTCTTTTTAACATTTCCTGTGCAATCAAAATTTCTACCTAAATAGGTGAACTGCTCTGTTATTTTATCATTTTAGATTCCAGTGATATATATATATATATATATATATATATATATATACACGCCATTAACTTACCAGCGAAGCAATCACTAGAAAATATAGACGGTAACAACTATGTCAATAAACGTAGTAATATTGAAGTAGATCAAATATTGTATCCCCACAATGTTACATGTTGCTTCTGTTTGATTATTTGTAAAAACAGGATTTGTACGGGACGACAAACTTGGCTGAACACAGTGTGCAGCTGTCGTCGTGCATGAAAACCTCTTAACTATTGAGCGGCATTATTTCTCGTTCGTGTCCCACCAATATAGACTACACACTGGAACGAAGAACCTGCTTGGTAAAACAGTTCACGATTGGGTAGAATTTCTCAAGTTTTATCGTACAAAAGAAGCCTTCAGAAATGTATTAATAATGTGATGACCTTAGAAACTCAGATAAGGCTGGCATTTACTAACCAGTGACGTGCGATGACTTTTCTCACAGTAGGACAAGGTTCGGGAACAACGCTACTTGGCAAGGGTACATTCAGGAGACCTTTGCAATGTCCATCGTTTCGTTCAATATTATTGTTAGATAAAATGCGTTATTTTTTTTTAAAGGAACCTTTCATACCTCTGGTATTAGGTCAATACAGTGTTGGGCCTGATTTCATTGACCGTCGGCACACGATGGGTGATGTGGTCAGCATCACGCCGGCCGCCTTTACTTTCCCAGAGCATGTCTGGTACCCAGTTGAGGCTGGGTCGACCTGAAGCCGTCGCGGTCGGGAAAAATTCCACGCGCATTGCGGGAGCTGAACCCAGACCACCAGCCTTGCGAAGCGAGTTCACTAACAACTACGCTACAGCGGCTCTAAAAAAATGCGTTATTTAGTTCCGACTTAATATTATCCGTAGCCCTGCACTGGCAGTGTTGGGATCGGCTAGTCTCTCTTTGAGGCGAAAAATGAAAATTGTAGCCTGCTGATGACCCTCAGAACACAACAAGTCCACCCCCATTCCCAGCAGGTGTTGACCTGGGAAACTTGACCTGGGGTCAAAGGCTAACGGCAATGGTCGCCTGGAGATGTGCTCCCTAAGTCATTTTCTCGGTAGGAGGCCTGGCCTCCCAGATTTGTGATATCAATACATTACCCTGATATCCAAGATCCAGACAGGCTATGAGCCAAAGCCTCCACATCCTTGTGGATCCTCGGGGATCACTTGAGGAGAAACTCAAGCGAAAATCTGAGCCCATAAGGCGGACAGGCATCCCAAGTGATGTCCTACGGCAACTCCTGCAACCAACTGATACCAGATGTCGTGCATGTACTCCTCTGGATTCTATCAGCGAGGTCGAGAGGGGTAGTTGACGCTTGGGCAACTCAACTAATCCATAAAAATCGCCCAGGCATGCGTCACGGAGAGGTCACTTCGACTTTGTCGACCAAACCAACACGGAAGATAACAGTTACGGGTTATAATTCCAGCTCAATTGGCAACTGGTGGTGGCTGGTCAAAGACAAGCAAGCATAGCAAACGGCAGGGAGGGCGACTCAAAAGAAAAGAAGAAAACAACATCACATGTGGAGGCAAAAGAGAGCACAGAGGGCAGAGAGAACATCTTATATATCAGCTCCAGTTTTAACTGCTGCAACTGAGGCAAGGAGTGCCACTCCAGAATTGACCATTACAGCCACAAGAAACGTTGTGATTCAGCGCAGAACATACTACGTGACGCAAGACCTATTGTCTCCTGAGACAAAGAGACCAATGAATATTATCCAGGATGACATCACCAATAAATTCAATGATGTCGTTTTGAATTCTGTTGTGGGTTCTTTTAAACGCCCCCCTTCTATTCTGAAGATGAAAATTCATCAAAGCAAATCTTCTTCTACTACTTTGTCGTTACACTGCTACATGGTTGTTGCCCAGTGTGATGGTTTTTTGTTTTTGTCTTGTGTTGCTCTAGTGACTTGAATGATAATTACATTTGCTCTTTGGCACGATTCTGCTATGCCATCTAATCATCATTTTCGTTGTCTTCCTCTTGCCTTCTTTCCCGATGTTCTGTTGTAGAAGACTATGTACACTATGTAGTTTGGATGCATTATTATTAAGTATTCTTTGTTTCTCAATGTAATTCAAGCAAGCTGCTGTTCCAACTTTCTTCCTTATACTGATGTTGGTCACTCTGTCTTTTCTGGAATTGTTGCTAACTTTTCGTAGGTATCGCATTTCACATGTAGTTATTTTTTGCGACTATGCTTTGCTCATTGTCCATGTTTGGCTCTGTAACTACAAAGTTGGTATGAAAATGCTTTGATCATCTGTTGTAGAGGCGGTCATTGAGATTTTGGATGCTTTAACAATGTGGCTAACTGCTATGTTACAGCATTTCCTTTTGCCTGTAGCCTCTATCTACTGCCTTCCATCTTCTATGAATATGTTTCCTAAGTATTTGAATTATTGCACTTAGTTGATTTTAGTGCAATTGACATGGATGTTTAGTTTATTATGTTTTCTTCCCATATTCATTGTTTCGGTTTTAGTGTTATTGATTTTCATATCATTACTTCTTCGAACGCTCCCCATATTGACCACTTTTAACCCTCTTTGGGATTTGTATGTGATCTGAGCCTAAGATCGATTGTTCGTTGTGCCAGTTATGCGCCTACAAGTAGGTCAACACATTCGATTTCTGCAATGCTTTTTATTTACTAGGGTAGCTTCCTTGTACCTACATCAGTCGCCTCTTACGACATGCCATGTAGGTCGCAGTTGTACTATTCTTTGCTTCCCTTGCAACTCCGACGTCACATGGGCGATAATTTATACAATTGTGTTGAAATGTGTCAATATGTTGTTGTAGATCTTGTTCTTTTTGGTGTATCAGGCACTGATCATTCTTTCCATCATTAAAAAACAGTTCATTTATTTCATTTGACTTTTGAGTTATTTTATCTATATATGTGATAAAGAGTAGTGGTGAGAGGACACATCCTTGTCTGACAACTGATGTAACGGAGAACCAGTCGGTCATTCCTTGTGTTGTTCTTAATGTTCTTTTTCTATCTTGGCAAATGCATGTGTAAAATGTAATTTTCCCGGTTAACTCTAAAAGTTCATGGGTTTTTAAGGTTTTTTTTCTTTTTGGTTATTTTTGAAGACCTGCTCTATTACTAGAAGCCATATGTACTCCATGAATTGAAAATAGGCATGTTATGTATGGTTGGAAAGCTAACTGAATGTACTATCAAAATATGTGGTTTTAATATCAATATAATTTAATACGTGATATTAGTGACCTAATTTAGTGATGTTAAAAATAGATTTTCCTACAAATTTCAAATAATTATAGTCACACAGAAGGAAAAAAAAGTATGAAATATATCATGAAAACTATCAACACAATCTCTTAGTACATTTATATTTACACAATATATCCAAACATGAAGTTGTTTTTACAATATATAAGGCCAATATATACACAATATATCAAGAACTTTGTAAATTCTAAATATTTCCATATTTTGGAGACACCAATCTACTATACATTCCTTAGTGTTGGGATGTGCTGTCTATACACGACCTCAGTTTACACCCGAAATTCACCATTTTTTCTGCAAAATCTACCAAAAAGTTTAGATCAACTAAAGAAACAGTTTCGAAATCGGATCAATATTAGCTTTAAAATTAAATTAAATCGAATTCTTCATTTCCGATCCGACATATTTGTTACATTCCAACCACGAGTGTGAAGAGAAGGGATAAAATCCACAAATTGCCAGATAGCCTCTACAACATAGACATGGATTGCGTAACTTAATGTGCTGTTTCAAACTATGCTATAAAAATTGCGTGTTTTCGTTTGTGTTGAAGCAAACTGTATAATTTAGAATATTGACTCGAAATCGGGTCAACACACATACCAAAACACAATTAGCACAATACTCAACGAACAGCCCTTTTTAGGACTAGTTCCATGGGACAGGAAAAAACGAAGAAAGAAGCCAAATACGCCCTGATATGATCCCAAAGGCCTCCGGTTTAGGTTGAAAGAGCTTGCCTAGCCTCAGCCTAATGGAGGCATAATCCACCGATAAACAAACAAACAAGACATTATAAGTAAATAAATGTAAATAAATCAATCGTACTAGATAACATTGTGGATTAACTGAAGAACAATACCCACACCGCTATAACATGCAGATAATTGAAATCATGCATGTATAGTTTATGTAAATATTATCTGGGAGATGTAACAACTATTTCAAACAATTTATTGATGATGAGATTAGCGATGTTCGATATAGGATCTTTAAGTGTCCTTGTGAATGATTAATTGTAAGATAAAAATGCAACACTTATCAGCAACCCTATTTAAGTGTGCATGTTACCAAAATTAAACCTTGAATGTGTTTACTTATGTTCATTTTCAAAGCTATCACATTTTGTACCTGTTGCTTGTTTGTGTATTTGCTGGTGAATAAAAGCCAATTAAGGCCGAGCAAAATCAACATTTAACCAAGGAGTGACCTCTCTTTTTTATAATGGTGTGTGACGATTTTGTCTGGAATTCTGAAACTCATGTTGGTCTTTCTGACAAGATTGGCAAATATTGGATCTATTATCGGTTTAAAAAAAAAGAAATATGATTGACTTTATCACAATAACACACGCTTTCCCGATTTCCAATCTTTCTTAAAAGAAGGTACTAACAGTGGCGGCTCATGATAATTTTTGTTGGTGGGTCCAGACAGAACTTTTCGGAAGAATCATGGTTTCGGTTAGGATATATTTTAATGTATAAAATAATAAATACATGTTACACCTTATTTTTGGTGGGGTCCGGCCCCACTGACCCTTAATGACGAACCGCCACTGGGTACAAATATACCTACGTATAAGTACTTTCCATTTCCTGAAGATATTATAAATTTCAGTAACGTGTTTGTGAAGAAACATTCGGGTTTTTTTTTTTGTCAACAGACATCCAAATCCCGATATATCGGTTTTGCAACATCATGAGCATTACTCTGAACTGATATATCGCCTCAGCAGTCTCGAAGGGTTAATGTGAGATGAGACATAAGACAGCAGAGAGTGAGAGAAAGAAAAGAGAGAGAAACTCTGGATATCTTAACGTCATAAAAAAGTAAATGATGGAACTAACATTAACTATGAGGAACAGATATTTGTAAAAATCCCCGACCATCTATAATCCAAAGGTGGTACTGCACCTTTTGCTAATGTGCTATCTACAATTGTAATTACTCAACTTCACACCAACAAAATGCAACGTTATGTGTATATTTGTCTATCCGTATATGTTTCTAGCTGTCTGTCTGTGTCGCAGTATTTTTGTTTAATCTCAGTCGATCTTGGGATACATTTCTGGATGTGACCTTGTAACCCAATTATTCATTATGCATCTGATATTATTAGTATCTTAAAAGATAGTATCTATAAACAAATTATCATCGATAACACCAACGTCAGCATTGTCACGTATGTTAGTTATACTTTCAGATAAACTTAACTTGTACAAAAGTTTGTAACCAACTCTCTTACAGTAACACAGATCTACTGTCCTCTCTCTAGAAATACTAGGCAGTCTTTGTGGCGTTGAGTCCCTGTTAACCTCTAAAGTGCAGGTTCGTGTTCTGTTGTAACAATCAAATGTTTACATTGTTTTACACTTACTATAATAAAGTAAATAGTCCTCACCTTTCAGAAAGCAGTGGCAAACTACAGAACGTTAAGTGTCCTAAAAATCAATGACTCGTTTACTGTTGTTGATGGCTAGATAGTCCTTTAGGATATGCCACGATTTTCATTTTTTCATACAAAAAACGTCTAGAGGAATGATGAAATATCGTAGCATGCTGCAGTAACACAAACACAATAGCCATGTACATTGTGAACAATACGATTCCAGACATTAAGACAAGAGCTGAGGCAACCAGATCAAACTAAAAACTTAAACACTGGATCACCTCAGCAGACATTATTCAATTTCAAAGTGGACGCATGCTTTCACTGAGGGATCTTCAGGGGAAGCAGTATATAAAGATGGAGAATACACATACTGATGTTATTAAAAAAAAGTTAATTGCATATCCTTTGCAGGAAACTCAGACTGGTTCACAGTCAATTCGGGTGTGAAGCAGGGCTGCGTGATGTCACCTATGCTTTTGGGATAGCTATAGACTGGATCATGCGCAAATGCACCCAAAATGATCAACTAGGCATCACATGGCTTAATAACAGCAGACTATTTGATCTTGACTTTGCCGATGACGTGGCCATATTGAATTCAACCACACAAGCAACCCACAAACTAACAAGCAATCTTTGCACACTTGCAGAACAGGTTGGTCTCCAGATCAATTCTGCCAAGACCAAAATTATGGACCTCACGAACTCGACAGACAACATCGTAATAAATGGCCAAACACTGGAGAAAGTTGAACATTTTACATATTTGGGTAGTAAAGTGTCAAACAACGGAGACACGATGAAAGAAATAAACTCTCGTATTGCTATAGCAGCTAGTGCTTTCACTAAATTAACGAATATCTGGCAATCTAAAGACCTTAGTATATGCACAAAAGTTAAATTATTTAGGTCATGTGTGATTCCTGTACTGACCTACGGTTGTGAAAGTTGGAAATCAACAAAGAAAATTGATAAGAAACTGGACAGCTTTGAGAATAAATGTCTACGAAAATTATTAAAAGTAAAATGGAGTGATTTCGTTTCTAACAACATAGTGAGAGATAGAACACACCAACAACCCGTATCAAATATTATAAGGAAACGAAGGTGGAAATATTTAGGTCATGTTCTTAGATCAGACGAAAAGAGACTAAATCGACAAGTCCTTATGTGGTCACCAGTTGGGAAAAGAAAACGTGGAAGACCAAAGACCACTCTTCGAAGAACCATCCAACAAGAAAGTAAACTATTGGGATGTAAAACCATACAAGATCTCCAACTGCTAGCAAAGAACCGTATCACATGGAGATCTAAAACCTCTGCCCTATGTGCCGCCTTTGGCTCGAAAGGAATAAACTAACTTACAGGACTTTTCGAATCAACCTCAGCTTTTAACGCTGTTTGTGATTTTTCTAGGCATTATTACGTTCAGTAGTTTGCCATTGCTTTCTGAACGGGTGGTGCAATCGTCCTTTTGTAAAATCCACGCGAAACAATATGCAACTAAATTGTCCGCAGTGTGATTCGAACTCAGAACGTCGGTACTCTGGTCGTATTTTATCTGAAGCCACGTCAATTACCAACCAAGTTCACAACCAAAATCGATGTTGTTGTTTTTATTTAGCAAGATGTTATCACATTCCCATACCAGATCGTTGATTGTTTATTTAATTGCTGCAAGATAACCCAGACGTCTGATTAGGCTCAAGAAGTTGTGCATGCAGATAGTTCAAAGTGCAAGTCACTTATTAGAATTTTGGATATATATATATCTTATTTACCTGTCCCGGCGATCAGTCGCTGTCGTAAGTTTAATAATATGACTATCGCTAAAAAAAACTCGACATAGTACTGCAGTTCTTATTAAAGAATAACGTTTGTGCAAGCAATCATGGACAAGATCACGTGGGTGTCTCTGGTCAAATGTCCATTGTGTTCTACAAGGTAGGGTATTATACGATTATTCTAAAATAAATGTCTCATGTATTATTTCTTTTATTTGTTAGTGCACCGAAAGCTCATCGTGTATTATCTGTTCTCGTTTTTTTTTCTCGTTTGCTTTCAGTCCAGAACATAGATTCTCAAACTTTTTCGGCCCACCGCCCACTTTGCAAAAAATAAACTTTGTAACGCCCCCCCCCCCCCCATTATAACAGTTTGCCAACGCCCCCTCCCACATATATACATGCTCTATTTTCTTCTTTGACATAGAAAATTGATATATATCTTCAAATGATTATATAAGTGAAATAGAAAATTGATGAAAAATGGATCGTGTAAGACGGGCATAAGATGAATTTAAATGCAGAATTCAAATTTTAAATGATTATTCACTCGCAAAATCACGAAAATAATTTATTTTGAAATAATTGTTATTAATTTCATCTTTAAGGAGCTACCGACCCCTAATTGCCTGAACACCAGAACAAATTCTTCTGAACCCACTATCGCACCCCCGTCCCAGAATGCTTCAGCGCCCACTGGGGCGGTACCGCCTACTTTGGGAAACGCTGGTCTAACCGCTTATTATCATTGCGGTGTATTCTGTATGTCATTTGATTTAAGAAGAGCGTTCGTGTGTTTAATTCAAGATGAGCATTAATTTACTCCTTTATGTCCAGCACATATGATTTCAGACGCCTTCCTAATCCGTGATATTCTGCATACTGAGTACATGTCACCATTAGCTGGACTTATCTGCAGCAGCGGTCTATGCCCGGCTGCCCAGCGTGTTTGTAGCGCGTTCGCCGACTGGCGACAAGCCCCCTGTGAGTGTGATTCAATTCCGTGGGCTGGCAGAAAAGCCACAGGTTCTCCAGATTTACGGTGTTCGTGGCACCGAACCGAAGAGCTGAAAAGCTTAAGTGCTTCTGGATCGGTGGAAAAAAGCGGCATATCGCGCCCTTTCTTTACGTTCGCTATAGAATAACCACTTGTTACTCACTCTTTGTGATTTTTATGTGACTTTAGCCAGAGAACGTGATTACACTGCTCTGTGATTTATAGCGGTTGACCGTTCTGGATAAAATGCTCTTCAGATTTTTAGGGGGACGAATAGTTTGCGTCTCTAAAAAATATATTTTTTCACTATTTTGTTTTCCTGTACAGAGTAAGGGACGGCAGCCCCGAATAGAACATGCAAGGACCAATCGTTCTGGCGCGACCAACAAGTCAGTCTGGCATGATCGCGTTACTTTTACAACTCAATGACGCTTCTTAGGATAGCTATCACTGGCACAATTAAAACAGTAGATATGATGGGACTCAGTCTTTAGACGTTCGCAACGGAAACCATATAAGCACAGACACGGAAATATTTGTGTCTGGTAGACAAACAAATTTCATACTGTGTTACACTACTACAGTGGCGGCTCGTAGTCATTTTTCTTGGTAGGGCTAGACACAAATTTTCCTGAAAAATCATGGTTTTTGGAGTATTTGCTGTTATTTGTCTATTCCGGGAAGTTTCCCCCTTTTGATTATTGGTGGGGCCAGGCCCCCCTGGCCCTTAAGGACGAGCCGCCGCTGCACTACTATCACTTCTCATGTAGACCTCTATAGCTTCCTTGCTCAACCCCTACCCAGACTTCTGCGCTGTAACATGTTTCCAGGACCACCACGAGGACGTGAAATAGGATCTTGATCAGTGTTAGATTCTTCTTCTTCTTTTGTCGTCACACTGCTATCGGGTTGTTGCCCAGTGTCGTGGTTTTCTGTTTTGTCTTGCGCTGTTCTGGTGGCTTGTGTAACAATCACACAAGTGTTAGATTACTGACGCTAAATTGATGCCTTATCCGCTGCCTTCTTATTTTCTTTATTCTTGTTTGATATTGTGTTATGTTTGTCTATTGTTATTTACGTTGCTACCAAGATATGTATACGAATTCACATTCTGCTGCTTTTTCTGTAGTAATCTGGATGTTGTTTGTTGCATTTATTCTCATATGTTTGTCTTTTTGTGTGTGTGTGTACACATATCTTCCCTTTGACTTTTCC
The DNA here is from genome assembly GCA_020796225.1 of Arion vulgaris. Classification (NCBI taxonomy): domain Eukaryota; kingdom Metazoa; phylum Mollusca; class Gastropoda; order Stylommatophora; family Arionidae; genus Arion; species Arion vulgaris. The sequence continues at coordinate 45,493,316 of CM036761.1, forward strand.
TTTAATATTTTAATTTTATCTTGGATCTGGGAATGGTTATGGGAAATAAGAATCGGAGTCTCCACACAATTATATCCTCAAGATTAACAAATGTTATCCAAATATTTTAAAATATTACTCACAAGATAAGAATCTGTATCCACAAGCCAGCATGTTCGTAGAGCGTTGAACGGCGGGTGACAAGCCCTCTGTGAGTGTGGGTTCAATTCCGCGACCTGGCAGAAAAAAGTCACAGGTTCTCCAGATTTACTGTGTTCGTGGCACAGAACCGAACGGTTACGATGTCCATGGCACCGAGCCGAAGAGCTGAAGGCTCAAGGGTTTCTGGATCGGATAAAAAAATCCACAAGTGGTATAGTCTTAGTTCAGGTAATTCTATTTCTATTGTCTAAAATTATTATTTTCATAATCTAGTTGATAACCAGTTTGAATAGAAATGGCATTATTTCTATCCTTATTTGTCTTTGTTATTTGCCTTACTTGCTCGATTATTTTCTATATTCTATAGTTTGTCTTATTATATACTCTACTATTTGCCTTATTCTTTGCTCTGCTATTTACATCATACTTTTATTCCATCATTCACCTTAGTCCTTACTTCATTGTTTAACTTATTCTTTGCTCTGCTATTTACATCATACTTTTATTCCATCATTCACCTTAGTCCTTACTTCATTGTTTAACTTATTCTTTGCTCTGCTATTTACATCATACTTTTATTCCATCATTCACCTTAGTCCTTACTTCATTGTTTAACTTATTATTTGCTCTGCTATTTACATCATACTTTTATTCCATCATTCACCTTAGTCCTTACTTCATTGTTTAACTTATTCTTTGCTCTGCTATTTACATCATACTTTTATTCCATCATTCACCTTAGTCCTTACTTCATTGTTTAACTTATTCTTTGCTCTGCTATTTACATCATACTTTTATTCCATCATTCACCTTAGTCCTTACTTCATTGTTTAACTTATTCTTTGCTCTGCTATTTACATCATACTTTTATTCCATCATTCACCTTAGTCCTTACTTCATTGTTTAACTTATTCTTTGCTACGCTATATACCATACTACTTACTTAATTTTTTGCTTAAGTTTTGGTTCCATTTTTTAAATTTGCTTTATTCCTCACTCCATTACTTTCTTCATTATTTAATTCATTATTTGATAATTCTATTCTTATTATCAGTTTTGTTATTTACTGTATTATTTATCTTATTCTTTGCTTAATATTTGTCTTATTCTTTCTTATATTTTTGCCTTATTCTACACCCCATTCTTTCCCTCATGCCTTGTTTTCCCTTAATCTTTCTTCCATTATTTGCTATACTCTTTGTCTCACACATTGCCTCATTATTTGTTCTATCATTTGCTTTATTTTGTGATCAATTTCCTTGTCTTATTCTTGAAAAATTGGAGACATCAACAGAGCTTAAATTTCACTTCAACAACAATTTGAGCAAGACAATCTGGCAAGGACCAGAGATATATGTCGTTCATATAACTACCTCGCTGCATACACCGCATCAGATAGCCAGAAATGATAATATATACATAATTGTGGGGTACCGTTCAGAAACCAATAAAACTGTATATTAAGGAAAGAAATTGGCGATGGATTAGACACACCCTCAGAAAACAGCACAGCCAGATATACACTTCACTGAAACCCACAAGGAAAGTATAGTGAGGAGCCCAAAAACCGTTTGGTGAAAAAATGAGGAAGAGGAAGCTACAGCGTTTGGGGTCTCGTGGACCGAACTAACGAGACGGCCCAAAATTGTGTGAAGTTTGGTGAAGAGTCACAGTTGAAGCCCTATGTTCCGCCGTGAACAATAACATTTAGAATGGACAAACCAATCCAGGTTAGAGTGTTCGAATACTGGTAATATATGATATAGTAATCATTCATGTCTCTTCCATGTAACCTGTCCCATCGGTTCTTGTTAGTTCAGCATAAGTCCACAAATCGGTGACCTGTTTGTCTGCAATGAGTGTTATAATAAGACGTCGTCATTCTCTATTCACTTTGTGTCTTGAATTTCGCTTTTCGGTGCAATTTTCTAACAATTTTGTTTTATTTTGTTGTCAAGAGGCAATACATAAATTGAATAATACTTTAGTTCTAATTCAATTTAGGTCTCTCAAGTCATTTTCCGTCTGACCAAATGGATTAGAGCCCGAGCTCCCATGCTGGAGACCCATAATTCAATAAGTTTTTTTTCTGGCGGAAGCATTTAAAAAAATCATAACCTGAACATTTTTGTGGTGACTACACTAGTCATACGACTATTAAATTCTACAGGCATATGACCCCGTTTCCTACACATCTCTAAAAAGCGGTGTTACAGCGCGGCCATCGTAAATACATTATAGAGTCGGTCGTGATTACAGACAGTAACAACAGCTTTTTTTCTCTCTCTCAAGTCATCTTCCGCTGAAAGGGAATCTAAAGGGTGGAGTCTATGCCTGTACTTGTGAAAACTGTGGTCACTTTTTCAAGTTTCGTTCTCGAGAAAATTTGAAAGCAAGCATTACTCTGACCATCAATGGACAAATGTATGATGGTAAGTATTCTAAAGTAACACACGAAACATGGTTTTCATACACAGTATTTTTTCTACATTGTTATTAAAAGCTGTTAATTTACCACTTGACTTCGGCAAAGCTATAGGTGGATAGTGGATACATTGTTGAACATGTACATTGGGGAGAGGGGATGGGGGAAGATGGGTGCAATTTTGAAGTAACTAAACGATTACCTGTTCAATGGTGACACGTCAATAATTGGAGCAGCCATTATGTGACACTTGAGCGGTTCTCGTGTCGTCACACTCTCGTGAAATAGCTTTCATGGCAATTTGGTTATTGGCGTAAGGTTTATTGCGTCATCCATAATGTGCCATTGGTCAAGGTATATACGGAAAGGACACAGTTTACCCCGAGTTAACTATAAACTTATCTTTGTTATCTAGTTGGCTGTGGTTTACCCCAATACACAGCATATTACCAAAACAGGGGATCTACTATGTGACACTGTAGGAATTAGTTATCAAATGTGACACTAGTAGAAATCAAAAAAGGCAAATGAAAAACGTATATAACCAGAGGGACACAGAAAGCATCAGTATAATTTTCGTCTTTCACCTTTCGTCGTCACACTGTTACCGTCATGTTGCCCAGTGTCGTGGTTTTCTGTTTATGTCTTGCGCTGTTCTAGTGACTTGGGTGATTCGTTATTTTTGCTTTTGACAAGATTCTGCTATGCCATCTTATCATCTTTTTCATGGTCTTCCTCTCGCCTTCTTTCCTGACTTGTGTGGAAGACTCTATATACTGTGGAGTTTGGATGCATTCTTATTAAGTGGCCTAACCACTTCATTTTTTCTTTCTTAATGTAATTCTTCTTCTTCTGCACCTCACTAGATTGGAATTTCGGATTCTCTAATAAAGGCAGACGTCTGCCTCAGATTATCAGCTCCGCCCTACAGTTTGTCTTGGACGCTAGTGTAACTTGGCCACCTCTTTCTTCTCAAGTTTGCATACGGGGGCAGTTCTGTAGAATATAATTCCTATGATTTCTGCTTCCCTGTTTGTGCAGACCTCTTTCCCAGTAAGTTTTGGCCACCCTCGTGATGGTATGTCTGACATTCTTACTGCGTAGCTAAATCTCCAAGGTAGATTGAGGACCGTAGAATCCATTATCCCATTCCTCATTGTGAGGCACCATGTTATGCGCCTTACGGCCTGGTGTATCCGTTTTCTGCAGCATTTGTTTCGGGTTAGCATTCCATAGCGGACACGTGCATCCGATTTCAGCCAAACGTCCTGAGTATACTCTTACGACATGCGTGGCAGGTAACAGTGGTTCTATTCTTTACACCCCAAATGTGGGCCCCGGTAACCACTCGGGCGCAATGTAATTCGAGCAAGGTTATTTCCCAACTTACTTTCTTATGTTGATGTTCGTGACTTTGTCTTTCCTAGGCGTTGTTGGTAACTTTTCGTAGGCATCGCATTTTACACTGAGTTATTTTTTTGCAACTGAGCGTTGCTCATTGTCCTAGTTTGGCTCTGGTAACACAAACTAGGCATGAAAATGCTTGTTAAGATCTGTTGTTTGGCTGTGAGTGAGATGTTTGGGTGCTTTAACAATTGGCTAACTGGTAGGTTACAGCATTTGTTTTCAGCACTCTAGCCTCTATCTCTCTGTTTAGTCTTCCATCTTCTGTGAATATGCTTCCTAAGTATTTGGATTCATGCACTTGATTGTAGTGCCATTGACATGGATGTTTAGTTTTGTATGTTTTCTACCTATATTCACTATTTTGGCAAATCCCTAACTGCCCTAAAGTCTAACATTGTATATGCCGTCTATAATAGTGTATATAAATAGTCTGAATGTATTCGTTTGTTTTGTATCATTTGCGTTATAACGGCATTTTGTTCGGAATGTCGATGTGTCTTGTTTTTGTACTTTGTAAAGCTACATTGCAAAAACTAAAATAACTAAATAACCTATGGAAGGGAACTGACATAAGAACAAAAATCACGTGTTTAAGATCCTGATTTTTCCAACATATGGTTGTGAGACATGGAACATTGACAAAGCGGCAGAAGATCATTAATGCCTTTGAATGCAAATGCTACAGAAAAATACTTGGAATATCATGGACAGAGAAAAGAACAAACGCTTCTGTTCTGCAACAGCTTGATCCTAAAGCGAGTCCCGTAATATTATCTATGCCATTATCTGCAAGCGGTGCAACAAGGCCTATATTGGGGAAACCGGCAGGAGACTCAGTGACCGATTCGCCCAACACTTGCGCGATATACGCCAATGCTCTGTGACCCCTGTAGCTACCCATTTCAATGATACTGGCCATTCAGGAGCTTGCGATGTTCAGGTCACAGCCATCCGATCATGTTCCTCTGATGATCGTAGTCGATTTGCTCTGGAGAATCGGTTGATTTCTTTGTATGGTACCTTGCGACCACGTGGGCTCAACGTATTACATTCTTATGCTTCTTAGTACTTTCTCTTCCTATGCTTTGTACTCTATATGGGTATATGTTGCATGTATTCAAGTTATATATTTACTAGATGTTTCATTGTTTCTTTTCCGTTCTATTTCTAGTTTTTATGTGTGTTTTTGTGTTACATTTATTTCGTTATTCGTTTTTATTCCAGCTTTTCCTTAGATACGTTTGTATTTGGTCGTCCATTTGTGTTTCATTTTAATTTGTCACTCCTGTTTTTCGTTTGCTTGATAAAGGCCTTGTTGGTCGAAACGTTGCTGTTTATCGTCACTGTTTCTGTTTTTGTAAAACTATAGTACTTTGTTTGTACGTGTTTCACTATTTACCAAGTTTTACTGCAGTCTTCCCCTAAAGAGAGTTGGCTATTACAAAGCATAAAAACAAGGAAAATGAAATATTTCGGACACATCAAACGATATGAGTGCCTGGAGAAATTGATTTTGGAAGGAATGGTGCCTGAAAGAAGAACGAGAGGAAGACGATGGGTGCAGGATGTCATTGACGATCTGAGAATGACTGCTGCTGACGCCGGCCAACTTGCACAGAACAGATAGTTTTTTCAGGAATGCTGTCATGGGAGCCAAGTTCCGGAAGGGACAAGCTACTTGATGATGATGATGAAAGCTACATTACTACGTTTTTACGTGTTTGGAATTTGCTAGATAATTTTACTGCAGTCTCCTCATTATACACAAAATGAAACTTGAAGGTACTCTTTCACTTTCCTCAAACTAGGAAAAGTTGGCCAGGTACATGTTAAGCTGGAAGCAAGCTCTGATTATTGATCTGGGAACTCTTGAACGCAAATTAAGACATCCCATTGATAAAAATCAGACCAAAGGAAAGCAGAAATATCAAAATGCATTCAAAATTATATCATGGGCTAGCAGGATAGCATCATCATAAGATTATTTATCATATAGATCAGTACTAGTTTTACTACCCAGCTTTTCATGGACTTTACGTGTTGCTGTAATGGCTATCATGTTGACACATCTGTACATTGTGTACAGAAAAACGCTGAAAGTAAAGGTTGTCGGCGTAATGTTGACCCCATCATCCACCCTGTGCTGTAGACGTAGTAGGTCAAAGAAAATACGTGTCTAGCCACAGCCAACTACAGATAAGTTTGTAATTGGCTCTGGTCTAGCAATGCATTCACACCAGTAGCCCACGCATTATGGTATAAAAAACGAGTTATACTTTTTTTTAAATAAAGTATGTATTTAGTTATATTAGACACTAACAAAAACCCAGAAATTCGTATTTGCATGATAGTAGGACGGGGTAAACGAAATTAGTCTTGTGTGTTTTGAAAGCAGTTATTTCGCGTTTACAAATCATCAAATGGTGCAACTACATGTTTCCTAGTTTACCGCTGCGCCTGCCAAGGACAAATGACCTAGTGTAAGGGCGGACTGAACATGCAATGAAATGTACACATTTTAATACTAACTTAACTAGCTTATAACTCGTTAAAGTAAGCAAGTAAAGAATTTGAAATGGTCATGTTGACCTGCACATTTCTTAGGAATAAGCTTTGAAGTTTCACGATCCTAGAGTTTGTCGTATGCAAGTTTTACTTGCGACACAAAACGGAAAATCAGTTTTATAAAGACTTCTTCTTACGCTCCATATCAACCACTTGTTAACCAGTTGTGCTAGTTATGCGCCTACAAGTAGGCCAGCACATCCGATTTCTGCGATGTTTTTATTTACTAGGGTAGCTTCCCTAGGTCCTACATCAGTCGCCTCTTATGACATGCCTTGTAGGTTGAAGTAGTACCATTCTTTGTTTTCCTCGTGGGTCCCGGCACCACACTTCTTACGCTTCATATCGACCACTTGTTAACCACTCTGTGGGATTTGTATGTGACCTGAGTCTAAGAGCAATTGTACGTTGTGCCAGTTATGCGCCTACTAGTAGTCCAGCACATCTGATTTCTGCGATGCTTTTTATTTACTAAGGTAGCTTCCTAGGTCCTGCATCAGTTGCCACTTATGACATGCCTTGTAGGTTCAGTAGTACTATTCTTTGTTTCCTTTGTGGATTCCGGCACCACATGGGCATTTATAAAGACTTATACAAATCATCTGAAAGTCATAATTGTATCATAAATCGTATATCCAAATGTGTAGTTAACTATTCTTGTTACGTGGAAGTATCTTGCTAGTGAAACAATTACAAATTTGTGGACAAATATATGCATGTTATCTTGAAATTTATCACTCCTATTATTGATTATAAGATTAATATTTGTAAATTCTCATTTTGTTGTTGTAAAGTTGGCAATGAGCATAATCCAGCTACTTCCCTCCTGGAGTTTATGCGTAAGATGGGCATTTCAAGAGGTACCAAGGGCTGTTGTTTTGAAGGTGGATGTGGAGTGTGTTTAGTGACGGTAAAGTTCTTGGACCCTTTAACAGGCAACCCCAGGTCATACACCATCAATTCTGTGAGTGAAACAAATCTACAAATTATTCTCTTTTTTTTTACCTAGAATAAGTATCTTAATTTTTTAGCATGCCATTTTGGTTATGACTCCTGACCGTATGTATATTTGGAATGGAGGGTTTATCATAGAATAAAAAAGATTGAACATTGTAGGCTAACAAGTACGATAATTATGACAATATTACACTTTTAACATCATGTGATAAGTTGTGTTTATTTATTAGGCCTACTCAGTAATAAGTGATATGTAGCCTACCAAATGTTCTATCACTCAACACCAGCTTCCATTTATTTTGTACCAATTAGATAACCGCTGCAGTTGTTCTATTTGCAGAAATGCTGAGATAAATGTTCTCTGTCAGTAACAGTGATCTGAATTTTTGCATCAACATAGAATGCCCATTTATCAGTACAGTTGATTCCTAAGTCTACCCAGTTAGAAATGGGTACCATAACTTTTCGAGTTGTGCCAGGAATATTCAGAATCATTACTAGAGCTACTGTGAAGTGCTTTGTCATTAATACTTTTAGAAAAAGTTGAACGATATAGCTAAACAACTTTGTGGTTGCTCTGAGGGCAGAGACACAGATTCTAACTAGTTTTCACCTATGGATTATGTAGTAATTTGTTTCAAATAATAAGATTACTAACCTTCTGTTCAACATTCTTTAGTCAATATTTCTAACATCATTAATAGTGTCTGAGGTGCCCATAGTCCTATTCTATCCTCTCCAAAACTAAGTAAATCCATCAAGCTGAACAATAAAATTGTTCTTTTACCAGGGTTAGATTACCTGTGCTTTATTTCTTGGAGATCAGGTACTGTCCTTTATTTACTTGCTTTCTAAACAAATTTTAATTTCTTTGCTTGTTTCTGTTGTTTTTTGTTGTTGTTTATTTTGGTACTCTAATGGAGGTCTATTGATTAATACAAAATATTTATGTTGAGTGGTTCTTTATCATCAGTTTTCATGGATAATCACCACTTTCTTTTTCATTGGTGACTAAATCAATTGTTGATACCCTTACATTGCCATGATGTTTGTCTGTCCACTATCTTCTCACATCGTTGCCCTCAATCTCTCATCCAAACATTTTTTCCAGTTGTCAAAATGTAAGTTTGCTCCCTGTCTTTGCATTATATTTATAAATACAATGACTCCCTATCTTAAAAGCATTTTTGTGTTTCACTTTATTAAACATTACATTGTGCCCATTTACGCGCAACTCACTTTCATCATGTGTGTATATCATTTCATAATTTATCTTGTTGGTTATGTATTTCAATAGTACAATGTGATTGGTTTGTATAAGGACTTTGTTATGTTAAAGAATTGTCCCTATCTGTTCCCACTTTTCAGTGCTGTCTTCAACTATACACATGTGATGGCCTGGAAATCACTACCATTGAGGGCCTTGGTAATACAAGAGCTGGTATCCACCCTATACAGGAAAGACTGGCTAAATTTGATGGAGCCCAGTGTGGTTTCTGTTCACCTGGTCAGATCATGAATATGTATGGGTGAGAACTTGACCTTAACAAGAATATACTACTGTTAATTAATTGAAGAAAAGACTAAGGATTTTGAATTTCCTTCACAAATAATTACAAGAAAAATATTTTACATAATAAAGAAACTGTTTATCACAACTCATAGATAAATGAAGACCAAGTCAGTTTAGTTATTAGAACATTATTATTGCACTTAAAACAAGTTCATAGGTACTCCAGTCTCATCTTCAATGTATCCGCCATCTCGTCGCAACTAACAGGTAAAGTCCTACGTTGGTTAATGAAACTCTACAACTTTCTGTAAAGTGCTCATAACTGGCACACATGTTTCACTCCAATTTCTGCAGTTGTGACAGGAACGCAGATTTATATCCCCACCTGGATCTTCTGTCTGACCAATATCCTTAATATTTAGGATATAAACCATGTCTATTGCTGTACCTCCTGCCGCACCCTTATGTCTGTGTGCGTGTTCATTTCCCTGACTCCAGAACATCCAGGTACAAAAATGAAGATGACTCCCTACAGCCCCAAAATTGTGACAGACTAAAGCCGTTATTTATGCACACAATCTGTTCACCTCTTTGTGAGCATGCTCTTGAGTCTCTGAGAATGCAGACATGTATAACAATGTGCTTCTCCAGGCAGTAAATAACCTTGGTCCCAGCCAAGTATACTTTAGTAGTAAAACTTACCTATATTGCTGTATATTTATGTTGCCATAAAACAAAGAACTCTGTCAATGGCTGAGACACCTTGTAGTGTCATGTATGGCAGCAAATAAATCTCTCCAGTTTGTATATTCCACTGCCATTCTTTCCAGGATGCATAAGTCTGATTCATACCATGCATTTCCCTCTCCACTGTTTTCTACTAGGTTGTCTTCAGCCTCTCTGTTATCTTTGCTCCATAGTCAATGTATGACAGTTTCTGAAATATTTCTGGATCACTTCTGAGTACATGCCTTGTACAGCTCCAGCTTCTGGCCTGTATATCACTACACAGTTGTCTTACCATTGTTCAATTGTCCTTCTAGTGCACATCAGACTCATCTAAAAATTTTACTTGTTTGAAATAAAAACAACCCAACAAATAGGCTGTTGATGCTGTTCTATAAACGATAATATTTTAGTGGCCATCCAATGCAACTGTTCTTCATTGTGAAGATGGCAACTTCTCTAATATAATATAACATTTTCTGTATTTTAGTCTACTTTAGAAGACAAACAAATCAGATCAAGGGCCATCTCCACATTGAATGCCGGCAGTGATGGATTTCCAAAATTTGTAGTCTTTTGCCATGATGATAAATTCTGCCAAACTGTTCATTGTCTTTCTTTTAATATTACTTTCTCACTTACATCATTGTTGTCTTCTTACCCACTTGTTCTCAACTTGTCCTTCTAGTGTGACTTTTAACATTTTCATGTCTCTCTATGTGTCCAGAATACTTAATATTTTTTAAAACGTTAGCCATGTTTGTCTAACAGTCTTTTACAAAACAACCCAACACCCACCATGCAGCAAGTGGAAGATGCTTATGATGCAACCATTTGTAGATGTACTGGTAAGTTAAAACTGAATTTGTGTGTTGTGGTGGACTCTGTTTTAAGGAGATGTGTTCTTATTATATAGAGAGGTACTAGCCAATGTTTTTTTAGCAGAAATATTACAGAGACAACTAGTTTTCTATAAGGTTACAGTTGAAATATGTTTATTGCAGAAAACTATGAAGATATTTAGGAAGTATCACAAAATTATTTATACTTATACTATGACAATGTGAGAGAGCTGCTGTAGCGTAGTTGTTAGTGAACTCGCTTCTCAAGGCTGGTGGTCTGGGGTCAGCTCCCGCAATGCGCGTGGAATTTTCCAAGTGGAAGATGCTTATGATGCAACCATTGCTAGAGTACTGGGTAAAGACTAAATTTTTGGGTGGTGACTCGTTGGAGATGTATCTTGACTACATACAGGGGTACTAGGTCAATAGCAGAAATATTTCAGGACCTAACATGGTAAATTGAAAATCACAAAACTATGAAGAAGGAAGTGTCCAAATTACTTATACTTACTACGACAATGTGAATTTGAAATTGTTCCAACTGGTAACAAATTGTGATGTGCATTTAAGAGAGAGTCACACACTATATGTAGAGTTTGTATTTGCAAAGTAGCAACAAATTGTGTGTCACTCCCAGATTAAATAGATTAGTTTGGCAACTGTGTAGTGGTGATTTTAGCATGCCCAGATTTTGAGGATGTCATACCAACAATACAAAGAAAAAAACACAAGTTTGTTAAAATGAGATTGTGACGAACAACAGACAACTTCAAATTGCTGTTGTATTCAATTAAACAAAACCTCTTCAATCATCTTAATCTTTACTCTTTTTAAGTTTTTATTTGTAATATGAGAACAGCTGCATACAGGAAGCCTGAGTCAAAGCACATAATGTGTTTGTGTTGTGATCATTTCTGTAGTATTTTTCTGCACATGATAATATAAATGATGTAAATTATATAAACTAATTTATTTTCTGGGAATCTTGACTGCAGTGTCAGACTTTCAGAAAGGAAATATAATGTATTCTGTATAAAAACAAAATGATAGACACATCTTTCAAGCCTCTCTGCCTTAGATTCTGTCATGTTTATTGTGACAATCCCACTTGGTTTTAATAACATAAAGCATTTGTAAGGCGAAAGATATCAGTTATCTTTCAGTCATATATTTACCTTGTTTGCAGCAAAGTTGTTATATCTGTACCTTTTCATAAAGTACTTCTGATTTCGTCAGAGCAATTTTGTTTCAGTTGTGCCTGGTTATTTTATAATCAATGTGTAGAAGTAAGTTAACTTTAAAATATCCTAAATTCTGCTCAGGCAACAGCTTTACAGTCTGCTCATTTCGATTTTCAACTGCTAGTGATCTTCATGTGCTCATCATAAGTACTGTATCTACGTTTATCTTGGTCTCTATTAGAAATATGCAATCTCACCAACCATGACATCATGATTCACTGAAAATAAAAGATTGCTCTACAGGGTCACAATCTGAGTACTTTTGAAACATTATGCTAGTACCATACCTCAATGCCATAAGCCCAATATCATGAGCTGAACTCTGTCCTCACTTGTAAGAGTATTCATTTTTGGTGCTGTTTTTATTGAAGAATTAATTACCATTTGTAATAAATATGATTTTGTCAAATTATGCATAGTCATTGAGTAAATACCTTCTGTAAATGTTAAATTAATAAAAATATTGATCTTTAGGTTACAGATCCATTTTGGGATGCCATGAAATCATTTGCATCAGATGCTCCTCCAAAACTCACACAGAAGGGAGGGCTAATTGATATAGAGGTACTGTCTTTGTTGTAAGGGCAACTAACATTACTGCTTTTTGTTTGTGCACTAACTAATGTAAATTTATTTTAAATAACTTTTTCTCTTTATCAATATATTATCTATTATTCATACAAATATATAGAAATATGCATAGTTTCATGACAGAAAACCTCATTAACAATTTAGAAAATACATAAACAATTATTGAGAATAGTTCAGACAAGTCAATATTTTGGCACATAAAAAGACAATGCACCATCGATAAACTTTACTAGAGGGAAAGTTGAGGGAAGTAGAGAGACTCGAGATTGGAGGGAAACATTAAGAAATGACAGGTTACAGTCTGGCATTTAACTGACATCATAGTGTAAAGACAGAGATGCTGAATTCACTGACCAACCTCATGTAGACGGCACTGATGTATTCATACAAATATACATACAAATATTATATTATTATTCATATTATATATTATACATAAATATTATAATATTATACATACCAATATATTATCGACTGCTCCAGAAAGATGCATTGTGTTTTGTCATCATTCATTATAATGTTTATTTAACCCCTTTGCCCATCTGAGCTGATATAATGGCTTGTGAGATAAATTTATGCTTGATACTTTAAACTAAAGATTTTTTGTGTATGCTCAGGAATTGAACGGCAAGTTGTGCAAGAAGACAGGCAAGACTTGTGTTGGTCACTGTGCTGGCCATGTTAAAACTGACATCATCACTAGCTGTGAGGGCAATGTGCCTAGACGTCTACATATTGTCACTGACCAAGCCCAGTGGTTGAAGCCACTGTCTCTTGCAGAGCTGTACCCTCTGTTGAAGTCATATGCTGATCAGAGTTATAGACTAATCTTTGGAAATACTGGCTTTGGTTAGTACAAATGAAATTTTATGACTATAATCAAGTAGTCATATAGCATAAATATTCAACTTCATCATCACATAGCATTGTAATTATCATTGTTACTTAGTCATCCTCATGTGTAATGTCCATTGACATTGAGGATCAAATCTTTCCGCTTACCATTTACCTTTTTGAGCTTGTTAGTACTTCAGATGCTACATTCTTTATTGCAATATATTGATGACATTCCAGGTCATACAGTCATTGTTTTTCAAACTTCTTTTAACTTTCCTGCTGTCATAATATTTTTAGTTATTTCTTTTATAAATATCTGTCCAGTGAGTTTATTTTTGTGTTCTTTTAGTCTAGTTAGCTTTACTGTTATAACTGATTCACCCCATTAATTATTCTAAGTCCCTGGACAGAATTATTGCTAAGCTGCAAAGAAATACACACATATCGGTTAGTTAAACTAAAATATTATATATAAATATGATTAAAATGTAGTTTATTATATATCTTAAATAAAATAAAATTGATAAAACTTTATGAAAAAATGACTGCTTTAGTAAATATTATACAGGTTAATTGATGCAAGAACAAATATGCATGGTTAAAACAATTTGAAATTCAGAGAAAACATTGTCCACAAACTGAACTTTCAACAATATTGTGAACGGAATAATCCAATGCTGTCATGTAGATAATCCATTTGGGAAAGCATACAAATTGAGACTGAAAACATTGTGTGTTTTCACAATCTAGCAACATGTTCCAATTACAATTTTTCAGATCAAGATTTCCTATACTAAACTTCCTGCTTGAGAATACATAATGACAGACATAACAGTTAAAGTAATTTATCCAGAAATCAATTACTGTAGTATATAAACAAAATTTTGGTCCAAGTAACTAATTATTATTGTTGTGATGGTGTTTGAAGCAATCCTTCATGTACCTACTTGTGGAGATATTGATCATTTGCTTTTAGTCTACTAATGTCTGAACAATACTAGTTGTATGTGTTCTTTAATTTTTTAAAGTTTGAGGTGGTCCTTCATGAACATATTTGGAGAAATGTCACCTTATCACATCATCAAAAAGTATTGACAATGTTAACCACTCCCCTTAACTCTTTCCATTACGCAGTTATTTCTCAGCCTTACACAGTTAATTCAAGGACGGCAAAAAGCAATTAAAAACAAATTAAAAACTATAAATGCTCGTCAATAAAAAAGAATATATATATATTATTATATATACTCATTTTAAGATAACTAGACAGCCTATTAGAATAACATGGTTAAAAAGGAGTAGAAGTAAAATAGTAGAAGTAAAACTAGAAAGACTTTGTATAAGGGAAACAACTCCAAGGGTGCAGTGTACAGCGATTTTTGTTCAACGGAACTCCACTGTGCGACGATTGGTGTGAAAAGAGTAAAATCCCAAAATGAAAAAATAATTCCCTTTCTAATCTTTCCTCAACTTTAAAATCTTCACTTTTACTGTTCATAACAGATTCTAATCATTCTTTATCATTTATAGCTGAAGCTGTGAGTTGACAACACACTGTTTCTATCTTCTAAATAATTGAACATTATTTGGATTTGACAGTAGATTTTCATGAATTAATATTCGATACATATTTCCAGCTCAGTAACGTCTGAATCATACTGTTAATGTGTGTACTTTAGTTTACTTTTGAATGATAGCACATTGCAGTTAGTGCACAACACAATATTAACCCTTTAGCTGCTAAGGACGTATATACACGTTTTCCCCATTCACTTCTAAAGACGCATTAACACGTCTGTTATTAACTCTCCTCTGTGTGCTTAAGACGTGTATAACCGTTATACATTGCTACTGTCACCGTATAGGTGTACATTCACGCTTGTGACCTAAAAACAAAGAGTAGCTATTTATAGCTCAGCCTTCGAAAAGTATGTAGCAGCGAAAGGGTTAATATTGAAGCAAAAGAATATAAAATTGCTCTTAGAAAACTTGAAGATGGCAATCTACGATCAATTTGTGTATTGGTTTGGGGTCTTCTTTGTATTCTGTTTTGATCTGTTTGCTTTTCGTTTAACAACTCTTCTTTGGCTCTGCTACATTTATGTCTTTTCTCCTAATAGATTTTATCACTTTCTGATTTGGCAGATGCCGATCAGAAATAAAGAGCAGAATAGGACAAGCGAAAACATCATTCCTGAAGATGAGAGGCATTATCTGCAACAAGTCCTTGTCAATTCCGATCAGAATGCGAGTTATTCAGAGCTACATAGAACCAATACTGACACACGGATGCGAGTCATGGATAATGAACACACAGATCAAAAAATCTCTGAGGGCCACAGAAATGTGGTTTTATAGACGAATGATGAGAATCCCATGGACTGCTAAAATGATCAATGTTGAGGTGCTGAATGAGATCAAGACACAGAGAAAGCTTATCATCAATATAAGAAAGAGGCAGTCATCATTTTTCGGGCATGTGATGAGGAAGGGAGGTTTAGAACACATTGTGACAACCAGTAAAACCGAGGATAGATAGGAAATCAATGTGGGGATCCTAAGAAACTATGGGGTGCCGGAGAAGACTGTCGACATCATCAGGCAGCTGTATGAGGGGTTTGCCTGCCAGGTTATTCATGATGGAAGACTGTCAGAGGAGTTCCAGGTCACTACTGGTGTTAGACATGGATGCCTGCTGTCCCCCTCCTCTTCTTGGTGCTACTTGATTGGGTCACACGCACAGCCTCCGCCAGGTCTGGAAAAGGCATACAGTGGACACTTATGTCAAAGTTAGAAGACCTGGATTTTGCGGACGATCTCGCCTTGCTTTCGCATAGACTACAAGACATGCAGGAAAAAGTGGATGCTCTGGCACAAACTGCAACTAGTCGGCCTTAAAATCAGTCAGAGAAGACTAAAGTAATGCGTAGCAACAACATACAGCAAGATCCAATACTGATTGAGGGAAGGGACATAGAAGATGTGGATGAATTTGTCTACCTTGGAAGTAAGATCAGCAGATCAGGAGGTACAGATGAGGACATTAAGGCTAGGATTAGGAAGGCCCGACAGGCCTTTGCGATCCTGCACATGGTGTGGAAGTCTGCTGCCATCTCCACGAAAACAAAGCTCAGGATTTTCAGCTCAAATGTGAAGTCGGTGTTGCTGTATGGCTCGGAAACTTGGCGAGTCACTAGGGCAAATACAAATAAGATCCAGACCTTTGTCAACGGATGTTTACGGCGGATTCTCAGATTGAAATGGTATGATAGAGTTACAAACACGGATCTGTGGATAGGAACAGGGCAGGAACCTATGATGACACAGGTCAAGAGGAGAAGATGGCGATGGATAGGCCATACCTTGCGGAAGACACAGTCGAGTGTCACTAGACAGGTGCTCGAGTGGAACCCGCAGGGAAAACGAAAAGAGGACGCCCTAAGCAGACTTGGAGACGAGGTCTTACTGAGGAACTGAAGAGTGCTCAATTGACCTGGGAGACCATAAAAATAACAGCCAGAGACCGAGAAGAGTGGCGAACAACTGTTGAGGCCCTATGCTCCATGAGGAGCGGAGAGGATTAATGATGATGAGTAAAACCGAGGGTAGACGAGACAGGGGAAGACAGAGACAGAAAATTTTGGATGGCCTGACTTCATGGCACGGTAGAGCGTCAACATCTGCATTGATAGCAAACACCAACGACAGAGATTTGTGGAGATCCATGATCGCTACGCCAGCCGGCACGGCACCTGATGATGATGATGATTTGTTCTGTTTGATTGTCCTTCTATTTTCCATTAATTCCAGAATGTCTTTCATCATCCATTTCTTTTTGATCCGTTGATATGCAGTTGGGGCTAGGTCCTTTGATATTTGTTGTACTGGTTCTTAAACTCCTTGTGGACCAATTGCCGCATTACGTGGCTTTGGGTTGGATGCCTTTTTACCAGGAGCCACACTAAAGGGCGTTTTTATTCTAAAACCAAATGGCTTGTAAAAACATGGCTTTTGCCCTGGTCCACTAAGAGTTAAGCATTTGCATTGTGCTTCTACTGTTATCTTTTCAATAGCGTTATTTATGTTCTGCATAATGAATTTAAATGAGTCTCACTTTTATATCAGTTTTTAGTATAGTTGAATTTGATTTGATTCTTCCTATCCTTTTCTGTTGGTGGGGTTTTGGCTGATATGGTTTCATTCCGTTGTATTGAGACTATTTAAATAAATTAAAATACTATATACTGTATCAATCAACTTCTAAAGTGTATCACATATTTTGCTTTCCAGGTGTGTTTGGTGAAGTGGGACCTTGGAACTTCGGTACCCTCATTGATATCAGAGGAGTTCAAGATCTGTATACAGTTGATGTAATTATTTGTTTACTGTAACAACAAAAATCACCCGAGAGGTTACCTGGGCCCAAATTTGGAGTGTAAAGAATAGAACCACTGTTACCTGCCGCGCATGTTGTAAGAAGCGAATAAGGAGATTTGGCTGAAATCGGATGCACATGTCCTAAACATGTAGAAGTCTACGCGTTTAGGGGCCTACCAAACCAATGTGCAACGTAAACACGTCCTTGCAAAGATCAGACATATCACAAAGAGTGATTAAAATTGATAGTAAAGAACGAAAGCGAAGAAGAAGACCACAAAAATTAACGATAAGTTGTTGTTGCTATTTATATCTTGTTAATATGCATTATACGAGTCATAATTTTGCCTACTTGAAGGCATACCTATGTATCTATGCCGATAGGTGGTATCCAGTAAATGGTCGTCTGACTAAGAGAAAGGTCAGAAGATCAAAGAGGGACACTCTTAAATGGTGGAAGTGGAGAATATTGTCACAGGTCTATCAATTTGATATCAGTCATGGCAATGAATGGACTGACACTCCAGCAAAGTTAACTGAACATATGAAAGTAATAGTAACTTTGGGCAGAAGCTGCAGAGAATGGCACCAGACATATACAAAGATAAGATTCATATCCCATTTGATATATAAGGCTCCCACAAAATTGTTCCATTGTTGCCACCTTTCTATTAATTGTTTCCCATGCCAGACCATGATCTTTCAACTTTCTTTCCATTGTTCATTTCCATGTTTCCTTTGGACGTCCAAGTTTTTATCTTCCCATTTGCTGTCCATTGGAGAGCTCTCTTAGCCAATGCCCCAGCCGCATACAACACACATGACCAATCCATCTTTACATAGAGCATGTACGAATGTGTCCAAAGTGCAATGCTGCTATAGGGAAAACTAACAAGAATTAATCATTTTATTGTATTGCAGTTGTTCTAAATTGTTATCTTGATCTATCTTTACTTTATTCCTCATATGGTCTTTAACCTTTCCTCACACCAAATCTTTTACTTAGAACTAGAAGAACTGCACTCTCTTCTGAAATATCAATGTTGCTATGGCAGAAACCCAGTCTTCATATTATCATTCTTTTTCTTCTTAGAATGGTTAATGAGAGATAACTATGAAATATTCAGTCTGAAATAAATATCAATGTATGTTGAATCTTCTTCTTTGAATGCTCCATATCGACCATTTGTTAAGCACTCTTTGTGATTTGTATGCGATCTGAGCCTAAAAGCAATTGTACATTGTGCCAGCACATTTGATTTCTGCTATGTTTTTTATTTACTAGGGTAGCTTCACTAGACCCCTACCTCAGTCACCTCTTACGACATGCCTTATAGGTCGCATTGTTACTATTCTTTACTACCCTTGCTAGCCCCGGCAACATACGGGCCAATATATTTTGAATCTTCTTCTTCTTTTGTCGTCACACTGCTACCGGGTTGTTCCCAGTGTCGTGGTTTTCTGTTTTTGTCTTGCGCTGTTCTGGTGGCTTGTGTGATTGTTATCTTTGCTCTTTCACAGGATTCTGCTACGCCATCTAACCATCTTTTCCGTGGTCTTCCTCTTACCTTCTTTCCCGATATTCTTTTGTAGAAGACTCTGTATACTGTGGAGTTTGGATGCATTCTTATTAAGTGGCCAAACCACTTCATTCTTTGTTTATCTATGTAATTCAAGCACGGTTTTGTGCCAACTTTCTTCTTATGCTGATGTTGGTATATTTTGAATAAACATTTAAAACTATATTTTGAAGGGGCAGACTACACATATGCTACTAACAGAAGCCCATCGAAGGTTTTAACTGGAAACTATGCAGTTAATATCTTAAATGTTTGTCACCATTACAAATATTGGTAGTAATGTCTGGTTTTTCCACAGCTAACCCCAAGTGATCATATCACATTTGGAGCCAATGTATCTCTGACCGCTCTGAAAGAAGCTTTTGAGAAGACCACTGATCCTGGTTTGCCCTATGCTTCAGCCTTTGCCATTCACTTGGAGCGCACTTGTTCTTCTAGTATTAGAAACGTGAGTGTTTGATTACTTTGAATTTGCCCGTATGGTGCCGGGGCCCACAAGGGAAGCAAAGAATAGTACAACTGCAACCTACAATGCATGTCATAAGAAGTGACTAATGTAGGCATTAGGGATGCTACCCTAGTAAATAAAATGCAGCGCAGAAATCAGATGTGTTGCCCTACTTGTAGGCACAAATCACACAGTGTGGTTGACAAGTGGTTGATATGGAGCGTTCAAAGAAGAAGAAGGTTACTTTGAATGAATAGACATTGTGATTGCAATTATAGTTTACTCTTGTGATGGCTGTCTCATATACAAAAATATTACTATTTTGTATGTTGTTAGAAATGTTTAAAATATTTTCAATTCCAATTGAGACCGAGACAGACAGTATTCATTCCGTTAAAAAACAGACTTATCGTACAGTTTAGAAAATACACTTTTTAAAAAAAATAGCAAGTGCCATTGTAAGATTTTATTATTATAATATTTACTTTCAACTAATTCCCTTCTGAAGTTGTACACATTATAAATTCTACAGTTGAGTTCCTGGGCAGGCAATCTGGCCTTGAAGAATCTACATAATGATTTTGCCTCTGATGTCTTTACCATGCTTGAAACAGTTGGAACACAACTAACTATTGGTAAGGTTACATAATTTTCTATTCTGTCTTTCCTAGATTATTTTATATCATTGAAGAATTATGTAATTAAATTTGAACATTTTTGCTATTTGTTAAAAAATTGGTTATATGCATGTAGTAAAATATTTGTTGACACTTATAGAAAATGTATATATATATATAAATACTTTCAGCTGATGGTGATGGAGTGAGCACGCAATACTCCCTGCTAGCGTTCTTATCATTAAACTTGAAGGGGAAGGTGATTGTGTCTATGAGTCTGCCCAAATACAGCACCTCTGATGTTATAATTAGGACTAGTAAGACTTCCCACAGACTACAGGTAACATAGTTGTAACACTAGTTGACATAGCACATGAGATAGATATAACTTTTTTAAAACAAAATATAACAATGGATAGATCTAAAAAAGGTCTAAAGGTAAAGGATTAACTACATTGTTCCAGATTTTACCCCATATGGTTCAGTCCCTGTCTGCAGAAATGGTAAGCCTTCTGCTGAAATTGTTGCACACAAAGCATAAACTCCATAGCACCAGCAACAATCCTAGAGATCTCATGAAAAAATAACACATGAAAAAAAAAACCATGTGACTCGGTTAGCCTTCATTCCCACTACAATGGATGGGTGTACTATTGTACTAAAGAACAAATGAGTCAACAAACACAAGAAGGTGTTAGATCCTCAGATGTTTGTATAAATAAGATGCAAAGGCAGGCAATGTTTTTTTAAATTTATTGTTACATGTATTTCAACGAAAAATTGTTTGTTAACTGAAATGTAGACATTAACGAGTGAACAGTAAGATAGTATGTCAGTGTGCTTCTATAAGTGTTAGACATAACTTTCGTTAACAACTAGGAAACTCACAAGATTCTTTTTATATGATTCATTCAATCAAGACTTTAAGCAAGTAGTTTATATCTTGATCTGGCGTTAGAAATTATAGTCATGATTTTACTAGGAATATTATAATTGTAGCAGGATTGAAACTCTTGTATGTCACACTCATTGCATTGATACTTTTATTTTTTAAATTATGATCGCCCTTCACATATGGTTGTGAGTTGTTTTCCATATTTACATTATGAGTCTTCTTAGCCTTCTTAATTAATTGTTTTGCATTTCTTTTTTCAGAAAAATATTTATTATAGTCATTTTTTGTCTTTTAACTCTTTCCACGCCCATTTATTTTCTCAATTTTTAAGCAGTTAATTCAAGGAAGTAAAATTTTTTTAATTTTTTAAATTATGATCCCAACTACTCGTCAATAAATAAACATATATATATATTATATACTAAATGAAGAAAACTGGGCAACCCATTAGAATAACAAGGTTGAAAAGTAGTATAAGTAAACCAGTAGAAGTAAAACTAGAAAGACTTCTTATAGGGAAGCAACTCTATGGCGCAGTGTGCGGCTTAAAGCGTGCAACGGACTTCCGCCGTGGCGCAGTGTGCGGCTTAAAGCGTGGAAAGAGTTAAACTATGTAGGCTTATAGTTTATTTTGGTCAGCACTGTTCATTTGGCTCAATTATTTCATTACGGTAAATGATAGCTTGTAAGAAAAATGTCAACAAAAGCACTAAGAAACCTAGATTTTTGACCCAGATTGCTTGCAACGAGGAACACAACTATAACATCTCCGATTGTTTGTTGTAGGCTTCTGTAAGGATAACCAACCCTATTAAAGCCCAAATTGTTTGTCGCAGGCTGTGTTCTATTATGATTGTCCCTATAAAAGCCCAGATTGTTTCGCACAGGTTGGTTGCAACAAAAATAACTACAGAAGCAGCTTTATATTTTGTTGAAGTAAAAAAGTAAAGATAATGATTGTGCTGAGGAAACCGTAATATTGTTTTATTAACTCTTTCAGCTGTGTCATGCTCATGTGACCTCTGGTTTCAATTTTCAAGTGGATGCAAATAACAACTACCTGGTCAAGTCACAACCTTCCATTGTTATACAAGGAATCAATGGCCAGATGGTTAGTCATATTATTATAATGTGTGTCATCATCATCATCATCAGGTGCCGTCTCCACATCGAAGGTTGGCTGCAATGAATCTCCAGCATCCTCTGTCTTTCGCCTTGGTGTTGCACACTGCCAGACTGTAACCTGTCCATTTCTTAAAGTTTCCTCCCACTTATCTCTCGGTCTTCCTCTTGCTCTTCTCCCTCAACTTTCCCCTCTAGTAAATGTTTTATCATGGTGTCATGCCTTTTATGTGCCCAAAATACTTTACTTGTCTGAATTTTATTTCTCTTAATAATTGTTTCTTCATGCCTAGTTTTCCTAAAACTTGTTTATTTGTCTGTTTTTCTGTCCATGAAACTCTGCTTATTCTTCTATAATTCTTATAATGTGTGTGTAGTATGAATATTCCCAATATATTGGACATATATATATATACTATTTATTGAATTAAAAAAGCTAATGAGATCTGCAAAATCTGAATGTGCGATGATATTGACGACAACAAAAATCATTAATCTGACAAGATTTTAATTAAAATTTTCTTGCAATTTTCATTATTTGTTTATCAGGGAGTTACTTCAGAACAGGACAATGTCTTAGGTAATGGTTTTCGTTCAATTAATAATTAGAATATAATTATCTGTGAGGGCATAGAGTGATAGCTGACTTCACAGCAAACATCAGTAGTGCTTACATGTTCACAAGCATAGGTATAGCACTCTTCATTATCATGATTTGTGCACTGTTATTCTATCTTAGAAGTCATGTGATGTTTGTTTTGTCTTTTTATAATTTGGCTACATACAGTAATGTGTGGCAGCATAATTAGTGTTTTTAACCAGCAAGTTCAGCTGCGATTAATGAGGGTGCCCTTTGGTATCTACTAGAGGATACTGAGCACATACGAGTCTACCTGGAATATTATGAAGTGGAACTAACTGATATCTTCATCAATTTGAATGTATAATAGTTTTCATGATAGTAGTGGTATGCATTCTGAAGTTTGGATGTTGGTAATGTTATACATTCTGGAATTTGAATGATGACAATTTTATGCAATTTAACTTCAAGCTTTTGAAATTTGAGTAAAATTTATTGATGAAATCCTTAAATATCATGTGATCTTATTTTTGTATCAACAATCAGGTGCATGCTATTCAAACTGAGGGATTCTTAATAAACAAAAGTTTAGGAGACATAAATGTTCTTCAAAGTGAGTTGCATTTAGAGATTTGTTTCATGGCCTAGAGGTTTCTGTTTTTTTATCCTCTCTCCTCAAAAATACTTCTGCTGTTATCTTCCCAACAAACACTGTGGTGTGTTTCTATCATTGGTAGGTTATGTCTTTAACAAAGAATATCAGAATCTAATTGGGATATTTCATCATTCCACATTTTATTGACGTTTAACAATGTCCATAGTTTGAAACTAATGATACTGCGATACGTTAGTTACTTCCATAGCTGCATCAAAAGCTTGATAATTTAACTAGGCATTTTGTTTGCTGGGATATCTCTTCTTATGCGTCCTCGATCCATACTTTTTCTTCTTTGAACGCTCCATATCGACCACTTGTTAACCACTTTTTGTGATTTGTATGTGATCTGAGCATTAGAACGATTGTACGTTGTGCCAGTCAAGCACCTACACATCTGATTTCTGTTATGCTTTTTATTTACTAGGGTAGCTTCCCTAGGCTCTTACCTCAGTCACCTCTTATGACATGCCTTGTAGGTTGCAGTATTACTATTCTTTGCTTCCTTGAGCCCCGCAACACATTGGCAGATCCATATTTATGTGGCTCTGCCCTATTATGTCATCACTCCAGTCTGCAATATATATACACACACACACATATACTCTTCATTAGTCTATGGTGCTTGCAAATGGACACTGGAAAAACATCTGACAGACAAGACAAGATTTAAGCCTTCAGAATATGGATTTACAGTAACACAAATTGAATGTAACTTATGGACTTGGAAAGAATAAAATAAAGATGTTCTTAAACATGTAGGAATGAAAATAATATTAATTAAAGAAAAGTAGACAAAACAAGAATTTTGGACACATTAAGAATCACAAAACGTTTTTATAAAACTATAATAGAAAAGTGAGTTTAGGGAAAGTTAGCAAGAGAAAGACAATAGTAAAAGTGGGAGAGAACATTAAGAGACTGGCAACTATGAGTACAGACAATTCAGGAAATAGATAATGTTAATGGGTCTTCTATGGACAAAAGTGACATCATCAACGCTCAAAGAGAAAGTATATGCTCTGAAGATTTCAACGAAGAAGATAAAGGGTATTCTTTATCTCGGTTGCGCAAATTATGCACACTGATAGGTGTGGCTAAATGAGAAAACCATGAGAGAAACCAAAGTAGATACATCAATTAACACAGAACAAGAGTTGTTAGTCTAAACACACTAAAATATATACTTGGGAGGAGATCAGAGCAATTATGGGCATGTCCAATGTGCAATGAAGATGATCTTCAAATGAATAATGAACAATGGAGATCCACTGTAGTCAGGATTCAATTTAGAGCTGACTCTAGATCTAATCTAAATGGTAATTATGTTTTCTGATAATTAAGTTAACAATTGTGTAAGTAGAAAACCACAGATATCAAATACACATTCATTAAATTCACTAGGAACCACATAGATGCAGGTTTACAGGTGATTACATAGGCCTAAATAGTGATTTTTGACTATGTTTCATTGCAGCATAGTCTTAATATTTTTAATGTTCCTTAGATGCCATTACTGTTTTGTCTGGGGAGATTGTTCCAAGCAGTTCACCACTCTTAGCCAGTCCAACATATCGCAAATCACTTGCCATTGGACAGTTCTACAAGGTAGATTAATAGCAATTAAGCTCAAATACAAGAAACAATGTCTTTTAAACATATAAATTTTTGTCCCAACACATTTGTGATTTCATGTTATATCTCAAAGACAATTAACTCTTAGTGGACCAGGGCAAAAGTCACGTTTTTACAAGCACTTTCACATTTTGATAACCAAACGCCACTTAGCGTGGCGGAATGTAAAATCGTGTCCACTTCAAACGCCACTTAGCGTGGCGCTTGGTCCACTAAGAGTTAACTAAAATTGAATGATACTGGGAATATTTTATGCATGCTCATTACTAGTGTTTCTTAGTGACACTGCTGTCCCAAATTTCAGTGTGGGTAATATTGTTAGATTTGAAGATGATATTTATATCCTTTTTTCCTACCATGAGGTATATTAAAGAGAACAGTGCTTAGACCATATTTTCTTTATTAATAGCATACCATTTGCGATATGGTCAACATCATCTAGATCTCTTTTACTTCCCAGTGTTTCCTTGCTATCCAAATGATATTGAGTTGACCTGAGAGCCATTATGGTTGAAAACAAATTCCATTCCAACCGGAAATTTGAGCCTGGAATATATAAAGAAACAAGGGCAATAATCACTACTCTATCAATGCTCATTATATATATACACATATATATATATATATATATATATATATATATATATATATATATATATATATATATACATAAATGTTTGTATATACAGATATATATAGACATACACAGGCACACACATATTACTATATTTGATCTAGGTCAGAGGATGGGAACCTTTATAAATGCCATTAGGCACAACCTTGCAGACTTAAACAAGCTCTGAGCAGCTTTCATTCAAATGGATACCAAGACACTCTTAGTTTACTCATTCAATCATAGATGAACAGCTTCCTATCCTTTTGGCTAAGGTCAAAGTGTTGCGCCCAATTGATCATGACAATAGAGTGAGAGTCTTCAAAGAGCCAGTAGGCAACATAATACATTTAAACAAATTCCGAGCAGTTCTTTTTTGAAAGAATGATGATGCGCTTAGTTTTTACATGTTCAATCGTAACTGGGTCCACTCGTTTCAGCATTGTCAGGTAGGGCCCAATAAAAAAAAATAATACAAATAAAAACACAAAAAGAGACATATATCTATAACTGTATACACATACACACACACACATATATACTTATGTGTATATTTATATACGCAAACAAATCAACTGATAATATAGGTTAAATATGTATATAAAGATACGTATGAGATATTAAATTGTCTTAGATTTTATTGCAGCAACAGTGTGAGTACAATGTCATTACAATTGATATCTCATATGAAGATGATCATTAAAGAAAACAAGCATCACACAATGAAAAACAAAAACAGTAAATAGTAAATTCTTAGAAAATGCAGGATCAATTGCTTATATCAAGTTACATCTGTCACTGAACATACCTAGAAACCAGTCTTCATTTGTTTATACTGTTAATGTAATTTTCATCATCAATGCTTAAATTTCAGTTTGTTCTGGGCGTATGCCAGAACAAATGCACCACACGCTATGCTAGTGGAGGTCCTGACCTCAGTAGACCACTAATGACTGGTACCCAGGACTATGGTACTAATGATCCATCTATTTATCCTGCTAGTAAGCCTATGATGAAGTTCACAGCATACAATTTGGTAAGAAGGTTATGTTTGAGAAATAAACTTGATATGTTTATACTTAGAACCAGCAAATAAATTTCAATTTTTTTTTTAATTTTTAAAAAAAAATTTTTTTTTTTTAATTTAATTATTTTTTTTTTTATGGGGCCCATCCCAGATGTGCCATACCAGGTGGACCCTGTACAACGGAACGTGAAAACGTTTATAAAACTATCAGCCCATCAATCCTTCATTCGATGGCACTCCCAGTTTTGTCAAGGGTAGCCATGCTTAATGAAGGCTTCGACTCCTGCTCGATCAAATGGGCACTAGTTCCAGCATGGACTAAGCTGATATCTTTGTAAACCATATAATGAGCCACTTGGACAGATATCAGGATACAGATACTACACTTTGATCTTGAGCCGAAAAGTCAAGAAGCAAATTAAGTCTGACTGAGAAAATATGAAGAAATAAAATAACTAGAATAAACTTACCTGATAAATCTGTTTGCAAAATTATATTAGTCTCTATATTTTTTTTTTAAAGGTCATTACTGAAACTGTAAAGTTCTGCCGAATATTTAATTATAACATGAGCATAGTAAGTAACACCAGTATTTTCAAAACATCTTACAGAGATCTATTCTCTACATGTAAATTGTAGCAATTGTATTCACTTATTGTTACCCATTTACAGTAAAATATTTTTAAACTTTATCTTTGATAGATATATAAAAATATTTTCTCATCTTTACCCAAATACATTAAATATTCTGCTCTTATCTTTGCAGAAGATACCTTAAATATTCTTCTTTTTTATTTGCAATAATACATTACATATTCTTTGTTTTTCTTTGTGCAGGTCATTAAATATTCTTATCTTCTCTCAGTGACATTCAATATTTTTTTCTTATCATTACTCAGTTACAGGACATATTCTTTTCTTATTATTATTATCACATTAGTTAAATGTTTGTCTCTTACTTTTGCCAGTATTCATACATTTTAATTGTCCTGCTCTTCAATTTTGGATTGCTGCAAGAAAATTTTCAGAATGTACATTTACCCATTTAAAGGGTATTATTTTCAATTGATTGATTTATCGATTGATAGAACCATCATCATTGCATTTTGGTGAGTAACCATGTGTGCTCCAATCTCTTTCTTACACAGGAAGATCTCAGCTGCAGTTCACGAACTCTGTAGCACTGGCAAGGGTCCCCGATGTAATTTTGAAGATGGTGTTTAACTTCTATTTACTCTCACTCTGGGTTATGTTTTATTTTTATATATATATATATATATATATATATATATTCACAGCTATAGAACATGGTTGTACTTACCAGTGCTATTACATCACATTGTTTAACATACTTTACTATGTTACTGTGAGTAAATAAAGTAATATTTATTTGTTTTAAACCAGAAGTCTGTCTTTTTAACATTCTTAGCTGCAAGTGATCATAGTTACAGCTTATGTATATTTGTATATTGTTTCTAATTCCTCAATTTTCATATCAGTGTTTCTAACTTTCAGACTACAGGAGAAATAAATTTTGTGGCTGACCTAGCTCCCAGACAAGGCCAACTTTATGCAGCTCCTGTACTCAGTACTCAGGGAAATGCCAAGATACAAAGTATTGATCCCTCTGGTGCACTGGTTAGTATTGATACTGACGTAAACATTTTTCGGTTTTCCTTTGCATGAGTTAGTAATGAAATAATTTCTAATGTACCATCAAAATATACTTTGCTAGGAAGGTCTCTGTAATCATGTGTATTCAACTTGTGGTGGCTATGTTTGTACTAAAAGTGGAAACAGTCACATTTAATTTTACCACAGATAGTGCATCACAACATAAGACTGGATCTGCTGTCATCATTGTGATGGACGATTATGTCTAGAACTTCACAAACAGCTCTCACATTTATACATTTTACAGCTGCATATTTCAATAAATTACATGGGAATAGATTCATACAATGCTACATAAAACCATTTTAAAATATGAATGTCAATCTTGGACAAAAACAAATGACATGAGAAATAGGTTCATTCAATACTATGTAAGACAATTATTAATACATGGACATGAATTTGAAACAAGAATTACAGAAAAAGAAGCAATCAATAACTGTAATAGTTAGGTGGTACAAAGGAGAATACTGTGTTGCAAATAAATGTTAGAAAGTTGTATGTGAATTTATTAAAGAAAATGTCAGATGTGCTATGATGATAGTCCTTGTTTAACTGATAATAAAAAAATAAAATACTATTATAGCAAAAACAAAATTTGACGTAACTTCTTCACTCTGCTGAGCCGATATACTGGCTTCGGTATAATGTAAGTTGACTCATAGCCATTATACTAACTAATTCAGTATGAAATGAAAATTGTGGCATATCCTACAGGACGTAGCCATCAACCACAATAAACAAGTTGTTGATTTTCTAGACACCACTTATACGTTCATTAGTTTCTATTGTTTTCTGAACGGTGAGGTCTATGTTTACCTTTTGCAAAAGTCCCACGGAAACGAATTTGCTGTCAAACTTGCCCACTGTGAGGTTTGAACCAGGTACGCTTGGGTTCGTGATCTAGCTCACTACTGCTTGAGCTACAGATGCTCACCAATTCAGTATATATCGCATTATACATTCTTTGGAAGGTTAAAAAAAATATGGAGTGAAAGAGTGAACAGTAATCAGATATATTAAGTGTAACTGTTCAATGAATGTAGCAGTAATTATGTACTGTCATTCATTTTTCACTCCAGTAAGGACATGGGGACATCATTCCTTTATTGTAGAGGTTCCTATAACAATATGTTTTACATGACATAGTTGCTAGCCTCATATACAATCCAACATAGAATTGTCTAACAATTGTGCTTTATGTGGCAGTGTTTGTTTTGCATGATAAGGTTGTTAGTACCATATACAAACGATTTCTTTATTATCAAACAGTGGTGGCTTATGTAGCAGTTTGTTCAACATGGATGATAATCATGGCTCTCAGTACTAGTCCCATATATAACTGACTTTAGTAATCCATAAAATTTGAGCTTAAATTTTTTTTTTGGAACTGTAAGTAATTTTGTGATTTTTCACACATTTTCGTATTAAGATTAAGGGGTTTTACATGACAAAGTTGGTAGTCCCCTATAATGTCAAAAATAGAAAAACAACATTTGAATAATTTTCTTTCAGGTAAATCACTTAAAAGAACAACTAAAGATTGCTCATTATGACTATGAACTATTCTTCCAAGTCACATTGAAGATAACCAATGGAGGAATAGTTATTTTCATGTAAACTTCCATTTTAACAGTAGACACTAACAGATCAGGAAAAAGATAAACACAAATATCTTTCAGACAGTATCTTCTTAGGGAATATGTAATGATGGAAAACTACTATAGTTTCCCATCCACAAAGTTGAAACTATACAACATAGACTTGAAGAATCTAGACACCAAATTGTTGGTGACTTAATGGTAACTTCAAGCTGAAGGTATAAAAACATGGATTAGAGAGGAGAAGAGAATGAAAACTGGATATTGAAAATCAAACTCACCTTCATAACCCGGCCAATGGACATACCAACCTACTAGTACAGAGTGTGGGGAAACAGTAAATACTCCTGATCTTTATATAACTAAAAGTACTCATATTTTATCTGAACACATTCTCATCATTGGTTTGGGACTTTATTTTTTAGAGATGTTGAGTCAGTTATAAGTTAATAACTTGTCATCTTATCCTCAGCAAATTCCTGGTGTGGTTAAGTTTATACAAGCATCTGACATTCCAGGTGTGAATGACTGGAGACCACATGGTTATTATCCTGCAAACCAAACACAAGAAGTAAGGACATAAATCAGTTGTTGTATGTGATTGCTTTTTCCTGTTAATAATCAATTTAAACTATAATACTCAAGAGGCTTTTCTGTAACACACATCACCTTTTATTATCACTTTATAAATACATTTTAATTAAATCTCAAAGCCAGTTTTTACTCATACAAAAACTAGTTTTAATGTGTACACATGTAATGCTGCAATGCAAAGTTGCATCATCTGTAGCTTAAGATACCAATAAATTAAACATTTTTGTATTTTGCAGTACATAGTTATATGCATTACTAATTCTTTCTTCCTTTTACTTGCTTAAAAAAGTCTAAATTCAGTGTTGTCTCTTGTATTTCTTTAATGTCTTTTGTAGTTCACACAGTAGTATTTGGAGCTTTTTTCACGTTGTTTCACTGGGCTAGTTAATTTGCCTCAGTATAACTTATTTTTGATGCAATCTTTTTTTGAATAGCGTCTATTTTAAACCGTAATTTAATACCTGACAAGAGTTTGTTCAAATTGTTTTTTTTTTTCATTTTCTCTAGCTTCTGTGCTCTAGTCAAGTTATGTATGCCGGTCAGCCAATTGGCATCCTTGTAGCAGGTATGAAAAATCAATTGTGTTTGTGGACATGAATACATCAAATATTGTTAGCTTCATCGTAATTTGCAATGCATTTGAAAAACAAAATGAAGGTTTAGTTTAACAAAATGTCAAACTCATGTGTGTTACCTCATGGGGAGCAAAGAATAGAAACACTGCAACCTACAAGACATGTCATAGGAGGCGACTAAGGTAGGGGCCTAGGAAGCTACCTAGTCAATAAAAGTGTCACAGAAATCAGATGTGCTAGCCTACTTGTAGGCACATAACTGGAACAGTGTATAAGTGCTCTTAGGCTCAGATCACATATAAATCACATAGAGTGGTTTAGCAAGTGGCCGTTATGGAGTGTTTAAAGAAGAAGAAGAACAAAATGTCAATGAAATCTACAAGGAGTTTTATAGATATTTATTAAAAATTAAATTAATTCAATTTTTTTTTCACTTCTGTATGGTTTAGAAATGCTGGACACTGAACAAGCAGCTAGAAGATACACTTTCAACTTTTGCTATATCAACTTATAGAGAAATTGGACATATGCCATAGATAAATAAACAAATGAAGAAGTCCTGAAAAAGGAAATAAAGAAAAATGTTGAAGGGGAATCAAATAAAGCAAAATAAAATATTTTGGACACATAAAGAGACATGGCCCTCTGCTGAAAACTATATTCAACAAAAAGGTTGTGGACAAGGGAAAGAAAGCAATATAATTTGAAGATAAAAGTAAGAGACAAACAAAGAACAGTTTGACAGAATGCATCATTATGGCAAGAAACAGAATGTAGTGGATTTTCATTGAAGCTGATTTTCAATGTGAAGATGGCACCTAATGAATCAATCAAATAATTACTTTAATTTTTTTTTCTTGTAATTTTAACCAGGAATGCTTCTTGTTAAACCAAGAATTCTTCTTTCTTATAGGAAGATTCATGCCTTTGGAGTAGCAAAAATTAGAACCATTGTCTCCTCTAGCTTGTCATGTAAGGCAACTAGGGGGGGAAGGTAGTCAACCGGTGATCCCACACTGTAAAAAAGGCATGGGGCCACAAAAACAGAGACATAAAAAACCCAAACTGCTCAAGAAGATTTGTATATCAAAGGGGAAGTTTAAAATTCTGGTCAGCTAGGTTATTGTCTTACATGCAAGTCATATTTTTGTTGTTTGATTGATTGATTGATTGATAGGGCCATCATCATTGCATTTTGATGAGTAACCATGTGTGCTCTGATCTCTTTCTTATACAATAAGATCTCATCTGCAGTACAAACTCGTAGCACCGCAAGGGTCCTCGATGTAATTGTGAAGATATTTTTGTAGGAATTTTATTTGAATCTTTTCTAATGAATTTTGCCAGGGCAGCGACTTTTCAGCCTGCTCTTCTTGATTTTGAACTGACAAGTGTTCTGCTATGTGCTCAAATTGAACATGGGACCTACGTTTTATCATCCGCCTCCGATAGGTCATGGAACTCGATCTCACCTACAGTGACATCAGGGATCTCTGGACAAATATCAAGATGGCTCCACAAGGGAATGACCCTGTTACATTTGACATGAGAGATGAGCATCTAACCTCTACGTCACTGAGATTTCTGTTGTAATACCATCTATCTCTGCTGCCTTTGAAAACAGGATTATTCAGAGTAAATCTTGTCTTACAATTGACCTGTATGTAAATGAAAATGTATTTGTGTCTCAAAGATGATGAAGTTACAGCCCAAAGTTCAAGATATGGGATCAACATTACATATACAGACATCCAACCAGTCATTACTGATTTAGACGAGGCTATTCAGAAAAGTCTTTTACACCAGCGCAGTTGGACCTTTCACAAATGGTGATGCAACAGGTGAAAAGTTCTTCTTTGGTTACCATATTTTCATGAAAATTCTAAATGAATTACTTCATTATGTTTATCTTGTAATTTGGTTGTTAAGTCCTTATCTGTAAGACTAAAGAACAGGACTACTGATCTAGATCAAGTATGTTGTATGTTGCAAAAGACATTATAGGAGAGCTGAAATACCACTGACTATCTGAAACTGCTAATATGTAAACTGTCGCCCAAATAAAACAGACTAAGCTGAGGCGGTTTAATTAGGTTAATTAGGGAACACCTTTGTGACCATCATCAAATTCAATCAAGGGTGCAGAGAGAGGAATCTAATGGTGGTGGATGCAGATGCCAATGACATTTTTAATGAAAACTGTAATGAGAGTGAATAAGAAATTGATGGATCAGTAGTTTGCCACCAAAAGTCTGCTTGGGCCTTTTCTGCAAGCTCATACAGCAATAAGATCAAGGAAACCAGAGTTGCATTTAGTATACTAACAAGTAGCAGGACAGTATAAGTACTGGCGGTGACTAAGACACTACTGTAACTTGAGTCACAAAACTACACTCATGCACACATTCTGTGTGTCATTCAAATGATTTGGAAGGTGCACAGACAATAAACTGATTAAAAACAATTTGCAGAATTACATTTACCTTCGTTCTGCTGCACATGAGTATCAATGGCAATGAGAGAGCAAACATGCTGGCTGATCAGTAAGTCAACAAATGGATGGTTCTGACATTTTGAATGACCTAATATAGTGTGACCACAAAGAGGGCTTTCATCTGAATCAATTCACATCAACAGCTAGATTCAAGAGTTTTTGATTGAGGAATGGAGGGGCCAGAACTGAGCAGCACAATAGGTGTATGAATAAGATCATCAATCAAGATTGAATTAGTATGGGCTGGGCGTAATTGGAGATATTGCGAAGGCGATTGGAGCCACTATGGACGTGTCCGGAGTGCAATGAAGATATTCCAAACTGAAACTGTCTGAATCAGTTTTATTAAACAGTGTTTTTAAAATATTAGTGTTGTTGCAAGTTTTTATTTTTTTTACAGTGGCTATGGCTGCTGCCCCTCATCAAGTAAATGGATTTGTCAAATGTACTGACCAATACAACTTTCACCTGGAAAACCAAGCAAGCCTGTGTATACCCACAGACACAGGTGGAATGGATGTCATGACAACCACTCAATGGTTAGATCCCTGTATTGAGACAATCTCTCAGGTCTTGGGAATTCCAGAAAATAGGTACACAATTAAGAAATGGAAAGTAGAATTTGAACAGAAGAATTATTTAGTTTAAATACATAAAATTAATACATTTTAGTTTAAGAACATAAAATGGGACAAATGCAAGAGAAGGGATTTTTTTTTGCGTTCGTTCTTTACGACCAATCTTAATCACTCTTTGTGATACTCTTGATCTTTGCCAAGAACGTGTATATGTTGCACATTGGTTTGGTAGGTCCCTAAATGTATAAACTTATACACATTTAGGACACATGCATCTGATTTCAGCCAAATCTCCTTAGTTGCCTCTTACGACATGCGTAGTAGGTAACAGTGGTTCTATTCTTTTCACCCCAAATTTGGGCCCAGGTAACCACTAAAATTCAATATAGGTGGCAAATCCATACCAGAGCTTAGATACGCAGACGATACAGTATTATTATCCACCAGCAAAGAGGGTTTGGAAAACCTAATCATGACAACCAAGAAACAATCTCAAGAAGACTGGCAATAGCAATCAAGAAGTTAAACACAAGAATGAAAATCCAGTCCTTCGAAACTAAATGCTACAGAAAGATCCTACGAATACTATGGACCAAAAAAGGAAAGAACACTGATGTCTTGAAAGAACTAAATGTTAAAGAGAATTGGCTGATAAACAACATACAATATAGAAAAATTAGATACTTTGGTCACATTAAGCGTCATGATGGCCTGGAAAGAACAATATTAGAGGGCAGGGTTCCAGGACGCAGAGGCAGACCAAAAAGAAGATGACTAAAAGATATTGAAAAAACCATGAATATGACCATCGACAAAGTGGGTGAACTAGCTAAAGACAGAGTGAATTTCAGATGCGCTGCAAGAGAGCAACGTCCTATAAAGGACACGCACCTTGATGATGAACCACTCAGGCAATGAGAAGGGATGAAATCAGAGAATTGTCTGATCAACCACTAGTAACAACTGTTATAAGAAAGAGAACATGGAGATATGTTGGCCATGCTTTGAGAAGAAATAATTGAAGAGTAGAAAGCAGGCATTGAAGTTGGAATAACCACCATTTCTACTTATAGGATATCATCATCATACAAGCACATAAACATACAAAAACAAGCAGAGTGAATAGTACATATGTAATAGAATGAGGACAGACTGAAGACATGTAATATAAGATCTGATAAATTTGACAAGTTCACCTAGAACAATAAAACAAGTTCAGTGACAAGCTTAGGAAACTAAAAACCAGGGAACTAGATCTACAGGATATCTCATATTTGCTAGAAGGTCAACATTAAACATTCTATGAAGGATTGGAGAAAAGTCAGAAGAAGCACAGCTGATAGATAGAATTGTTTCATTTTCCTTCATATCAACTTTTACATCTCATGATAGAAAAGAGGTGACTAATTAAGTAAGTTTCATTGTTATTGGTTACTGAACTGACGTCAATGGTATTCGGGCAGACCTATAGGTGCTCAGTCTCCCCCAACAAATATAGGTGAGTATGCATACTAGTTATTGCTGTGGCTTGCTCGTTGAACACACTTTTACTCTGTCCCTAGGCATCCAGTTCTACTTGTACAACGGGTAACTCCAATCTCCTTAAATTGCTGGATTGATTCAACATCCATTTTAGTGTCTTCATCCAACAGTCAGTTGCGAAGACACCAAAGAACATACCTCTTATCCATCCTCAACTCCCCAGCAATAGATGTTGTTAATCCCAGTCTTTCTGCTCTCTCATTGCCGTAAACACCTGCATGTCCGGCATAGTATATCCACATAAGCCTCTGGAGGTTAGAAAATTCTATAGATGACATCCACCCATACTGAATTCTGTCCTTTTGGATCTTGTGAAGCATCAGCTGAGAGTCAGATACAACAATGGCCCCAGTAAATGGAGTTCCAGTGAGCCAATGGAGGGCAGCAGTAATGGCCTAAACCTCCATCCTCATAAGTAGTTGTCCTGTATGCTTCAGTTTGCTCTGCATCAACCCTACCATGTAAATTATTTCATAACTTACAAGCGCAAGCTCAGAAGTGATCACATTAAAATATTTGCAAATTGACTGTCTGAAAAGATTAAAAAGACCATATATTTCATAAAAGTTAAATTTGTGTTTGATGTAATATTTTCAGTATTAATGTATGTTGCTTTAATGTACTCAATGTTAGCATTACAGTTGAGACTCAAAGACTTGGTGGAGGCTTTGGTGGGAAGGCATTATATAATGCCCCTGTAGCTGGGATGTGTTCTCTTGCTGCTTATCTCACAAAGAGGTGAATAAACATTACCTGTCTGCAGTGTATAAACAGTGCTAGCAGTGAGAAATTAATGTGACCCATACTTTGCCATTTATTATGGTAACAGAATACTGTATCTGTTCGCCCAGCATTAAATAATACAAGGAAACAGTTATCATGTTTTCTGGGAGCAATAATAGTAGGAACTGTAGTATTAGTAGTAGATTAGTATCTATAGTAGTAATTATAGTAATAGTAGTCAAAATGGTGGTAACTGAAGTGGATGTAGTACTTAGTTTGATGACTCTTTATGTTAGTAGTTATGTGTTTTATATATTGTATTAGTTATAGTTGATAAAAGGGAAGACTGCAGTAAAACTATGTACCTATGACAAAACACATAACGAGTTCATTGATTTGCTATAGAAAATTTTTAGCCTCTCGATGGAGTTTTTTTTTTAGCTCTAAAAAAATTGCACTCATAGTTTAGTAAAACGAAATTATTGTTTCTAAGTATGATTAACAGTCTATTATAAATATATTATTCATAATAATATTCAATTTAATATGACATTATATATAAAATTGAAGACAAATGGATGTAGCTTCACAAAATATTTACTGTATTATCAAATATAATGCAGTGTTAATTATACAGGAAACATATTAGCATTCATTAAAAATACAATATTAAATTGGGAGAACAAAAATACAAATTACAAAGGGTCTTGAACAAAAGGTTGAATCAGCAAGTCTGACTGCTCTATATATTGGTAATCTCACTATATGAATACATATCATTAAGAAAATTGTGATAGGATGAATTTTATTATTACTGTTTTAAACTAGCATCATGATCATTTATGTAAAATCTCTAGTTTCTTCGGTCACAGAGTATCCTAGAATGAATTATAAACTCCATTTCACTTCTACTTCAACCATAAGCCATGATGATATGTATTCGTTATCGTTTACACTTCCTAAGTAGTTTCCAGTTAATATAAAAGTTGAATAGAAATGGAAAGTAATGGAAAGCAACACAATATTACAAGTCTTTCAAGTGATGTTTTGTCCTCGAAAAGCCATTTGGATCTTTAAAAAGATGCCTTGTACGCAATCTGTTAAGGTAGCTTATAATGTACAAAAATAAAATACAACATTGTGAGAAAAAAAGACCCACAACAAGCACTTATATCCTACAAATAATCATTATCCTAAAAATATAAACCATTTTGTCCATTGTCATTTTATTGAGCCCTCGGTAGTAACATTTGTAGTGTACTTATATTGATATATCTGTTCTGTTCATTGTGTCCTTTGCTTAGTAATAATATTTTGGTCAAAAGACAGCTGTTTCTTTTTAATTATAGTAGTATTTGTTGTTGTAGTAGTAGTTATTTTAGTAGTAGCTGTTGTATCAGTAATAATAGTAGTATTAGTTGTTGATGTAGTATAAGCTGTTGTAGTAGGTATAGTAGTATTAGTTGTTTGATGTAGTATAAGCTGTTGTAGTAAGTATAGTAGGATTAGTTGTTGATATAGTATAAGCTGTTGTAGTAGGTATAGTAGGATTAGTTGTTGATGTAGTATAAGCTGTTGTAGTAAGTATAGTAGTATTAGTTGTTGATGTAGTATAAACTGTTGTAGTAAGTATAGTAGTATTAGTTGTTGATATAGTATAAGCTGTTGTAGTAAGTATAGTAGTATTAGTTGTTGATGTAGTATAAGCTGTTGTAGTAGGTATAGTAGTATTAGTTGTTGATGTAGTATAAGCTGTTGTAGTAAGTATAGTAGTATTAGTTGTTGATGTTGTATAAGCTGTTGTAGTAGGTATAGTAGTATTAGTTGTTGATGTAGTATAAGCTGTTGTAGTAAGTATAGTAGTATTAGTTGTTGATGTAGTATAAGCTGTTGTAGTAAGTATAGTAGTATTAGTTGTTGATGTAGTAGTAGCTGTTGTAGTAAGTATAGTAGTATTAGTTGTTGATGTAGTATAAGCTGTTGTAGTAAGTATAGTAGTATTAGTTGTTGATGTAGTATAAGCTGTTGTAGTAGGTATAGTAAGATTAGATGATGTAATAGTACATACTAGTGATGTTGTATTATCTGTCTCCTATTAAACAGCCCAGTGTTACTGAACTATGACATTCACACAAACATGCAGTCTCAAGGAAAGAGAGTCCTTTATGCTTTTGAGTATCAGGTAAAAAAAATTGTTTTAAAATGGTACTGCTAGCTTACTATATTCCGATGTGCAGATATTCAAACTCCTTATTGAGGGAAAAAAAAGATATATGACTTCTTTGAGGCCTAAGACACAGTAAAAAGACAAGCACATAATTCATTGTCAGTGAACCAGAGTGGATCAAGACAACCTTACTCCCCCTCCTCCAAATGTTGACACTGGTAGCAGACTAAATAACATTGCAGTCAGTTATACAATTTCTTTCTTCTTCTTTTCTTGAATCCTGTTTTGCATCACAGTGTCAGGATAAGAGGGGATTTCTAGAATGAGCTATTGTATACACTTCATGAATAGTGTCTTACACTGTCTCTATTATTTATGTGGTCCACCTTTTACGTGGACGACTTTCTACTTTGTATTCACTGTATCAGAGTAGCATTGTTTTTTGAGGTCTGTAGGTAATCTGTCATGTAGCCGAACAAATTAATTTGTTGTTTCTTGGTAAAGTTCAGTATAAATGTTGTAGCCATCAGTCACACAACATCCTCACTAATTGATATTTTTCTATGCAGGTTGGTTTTGATGATAATGGTAAACTTCTTGCAGTAATTGCTACTTGTTATGCTGATGTTGGATCCCTTTACCTCGTAGACGGAGAAGAATTCACAGTCAATTACATTGAAAATGGTAGCAAACTGATTTTCTTAACTTACATTATTAACTTTTGTAGTGTACTAAATAACATAAAAGTTGTATGTCCTCATTCTCTTAAATTGTTGTTTAAACTGCACCATTCATGTTTCTTTATCCTACATAACTTACAACCCCCAGATTGCATATATATTTTTGGATATTTCGTAAACTTTCTGTTTTCAAAATGTACCACTAATGTTTATATATCATACACTATCAAGATATCATATAAACTGCTTCAAATGTACCACTAATGTTTACACTTAATCCTGTATAGTTTATTACTACCAAAACATGTCATACACCATCAAACTATCTAATAAACTGTTTCAAATGTACCACTAATGCATCTTTATCTTATATAGTGTATGGCTGTCGAAACTGGACATACACCATGCAGCCCGTTAAGACCAACAAGCCTGTTAGTACCCAGGTCAGAGCTCCAGGTGAGTAATGTCCTTGGTTTTTTTGCAGATCTTTAGTCTCTCCCAGATTTAGTGTTAAAATATTGTAACAGGTGTCATTTTCAGTGACAGACTTGTCAATATATCATCTCCAGTGATAATGATCAGATGTCTTATCCACATTTAATCTCAGTCTGTTTCTGTTTCTTGCAATGGTATTACACTCTGATGAATTATCTATAAATCTTCTGATGTTTCTTCTCACTTTTAGCACTGTCTTATTTTTTCTTGCTTGCCTTCAATCTTTTCTTCCAATGTAGTTTACAACTAAGCATATATGTTCACATGTTCTAATATAAACATTGGAGACACTTCAGGGGACCACTAACATTTTAGTTATAATTACTATAGAAGATACAGTAAGCAGTGGGTGAGAGGTTGACACAAGTACTAAGGAAAGAAATAAACATCTAGATATTTTTAAAAATAGTTAGAGCAAATCATTACAACAAAGAAAGACATTTTTTTGTCTGTATTCATTGTGACACATACACTGAACTGTTCAAAATCTGTTTCATTAAAAGAGCAAGTAAGAAAGCAAGTAGTATAAAGTTGTTTTAAATGCTTTTTTAATGTCCACCATTCTTTAGGTTCAGCTCCTGCTATTTTTGGTATGGAATGCATCATTGATCATGTTGGCACCTATCTTCAGAAAGATCAGCTTGAAGTTCGCAAGATCAACCTTGTGAACAATGGATTTGTAAGAACATGTTTTAAACTAACTATGTTTTTAATGATTTCCCATATATTTTGCCTAGGTTTAAGAACTAATTGAAATAAGGTTACAAATAATGACTCTGTTCTCTTGTCCGTGCAGTGTGAATGGTATCACCAATAAAATGTTCATACTACTGCACATTAAATATAAATTAATTAATTTTCCCTGTAGAATTTCGACCATTAAGATATGAAGTGCTTGTCACTTCATATATCTAGATCCTAGAGTGCAGGAGGTAGGGTGGTCAACTCCTTTCCTCATGTGTGAAACCTCGAATGTGGGAATTGAACCCACAACCCTCTTGTGTCTCAATTGATAGACAAATGTTTATGCATTACGCTAATCTGTCTCACACATTAGATTTATCTTCTATAAATATGTTAAGCATGTAGCTATTACATGCTATTCCTGAAAATAGAATCTACCAAATCCAGTATAAGTGAAAACCGTTCTACCAATTATGTGTATAATTTGTATCATTCTTCAGAAGGATGTTTTTCATTGTCTTATTTTACTATTTATTTTAGAGTTACTGTTTCTTAATTTTGTTTCTTTGGCTGTGATCCTGGATATTGGAATTATTACTTATTAGAAATGATGACACTTTTCATCTTATAGCTATTTATACTAAGATCATGATTTTAAACTTGCTGTCACTGACATATCAATAGTTTTCCTTAGTTTCATCTGTCAACAAGAAGACAGTATTATCAACAAATCACTTTAATTTTATGTCTACAACTGCTAATACTAGAATTAAGTTACAGATGTCTTGATATGTTGTTCTAGCACTTTATTAACCAGTATTGTTTTTGTGTCAAGCTTAGTTATTCTTTGAAAGGTCAATAAGTACATGTCATTTATAGTGGTTTCATGCTAGATCTTAACATGGATTGACAAAGCTGTTGAATAATTTGGGGTGGTGGGGGTGGGGGTGTTTACAAAGCTTATATTGCTCAAAGTAGGCTGGTGACTCCAAAAAGTTGGGAACCTTTGACCTAGGCTAACAAATACATATCTATTCCTGATTACCTGGTAAATCAGACAAACATTGTCTATTTCATTGGCATCTCTTACTGGGTGCTATTATTGATAATTATATTTACAAATATATGATGAGCTGGTAGAGGTTAACACACAGGGGAAGTTTGCTATCAACATCAGAAAGAGACAATCACCATTTTTAGGACACATCTTGAGAAAATGAGACTTAGAACAAATCTTGATAACCCGCAAAATCAGTGCGGAGGAAACAGAAAACAACACACAGAAATATGGATAATTTCATGGTCAAATATCAACTTAGTTGAAGTTTTCAAACATTTGTAGGTGTCCTTACATTCAACTGCATGAATACCAAGAAAATAATAATGAAGTTGATAGTGTTCTTACCATTAACAAATGCTGATGCTTTCTGGAAATTTATAATCAGTTATTCTTGAACAAATGCAGAAGAAGAATGACTTATTATGTGTGAATTATGAAATGTATGTTACTGGTACAATGTAATCGATTTATCAGGTGACGTTAACAAAAAGTGTGATAGAAAACTGCCTGATCAGTGATGTTATTGCTCAGCTAGAGACAGAGATTGGGATTGCTGCAAGAGTGCAGGCAGTCAGTGATTTTAACAAGGTTAGTTTAACATTTTTTTTTCAAA
This sequence comes from Arion vulgaris, assembly GCA_020796225.1. Lineage (NCBI taxonomy): Eukaryota > Metazoa > Mollusca > Gastropoda > Stylommatophora > Arionidae > Arion > Arion vulgaris. Next base: position 45,535,590 of record CM036761.1, read on the forward strand.
CAGCAACATTTATCAAATGGATTAAACGCATAATGCCTGCACATATGAAGATGGCTAATCTAAGTGTTGACAAGATTAATGTATATATGTAGTAAAGTAATACATGAATAGTGTACTGTCACAAGTTGTTAAATGTTTCAGAAACATATATTAGCACAAAAATGCACAGTTTGTTCATCCTGAAGCAAGAAATGGAAGACAAAATAGAGGACAATCTAAACACAACACTGGATAACAAGACAATGCTGCAACTGAGGTGTGCAAGAAAACTAAAATTATGCATAAATATTTTGTAAGAGATTTGCAGCAAGGAAAGTTTCCAGGAAATAATCATGAAATGTTGTTTTAAAAAATAATAGCATGTTTTTTTTTAAAATCACAGAACAACCGCTGGAAGAAAAGAGGATTTCATGTAATGCCTAATAGATATGGCATGTCTTGGAACCGCTTCTTTCACACCACCTCTATATATGTTAATCACGGTGATGCTACTGTACATATCTGTCATGGGGGCATTGATATGGGACAAGGTATCAACACCAAGGTAACCTTATGCATTTTCTGTTATGTTTTTTTCTGATTTATTGTTATATCCCAGTAGTTTTTAAATCAGTCTATTTTGAATTTAACATTGCCATTTGTTTGCAGTAAAACTGATTTGTTCTGTCAATTTTTAATGAAATGTTTCCAATTTGTATACAAATTATTAGCTTAATATTTGAAATACCTTTAGATGTACTCACTGTTTGTGTATTGGTATATTATATCATGCTGATATTATAAACATGTCTGTTGTCAGGCCATCCAGTGTTGTGCATACAAGCTGGGAATCCCTGTGGACATGATTAAAGTAAAGACCACCAGCACCACTGTCAATACTAACTCTATGTGGACTGCTGGATCAACAACATCAGAACTCATCTGTCTGGTAGATAACATTTTGTTCTTGTCTTAATTGTGTAGTATATGGCATTCAGCTTACATTTGACTTTATTGTGTAGTACATGATATTGTACATTGGCTTTGTATTCCATGTCTTTTTTCTAGGAGGGATCTCTAAAGGTTTAACTTTTACTTTGCATTCTGAATTTTGGGGGTTCAAATCTGGAATGTGTTGTCCTGTTCATAAGTCCCTTTTTTTCCCCAAAAATGCTTAGAAGTGCTGTTGTAACTATGAAGTTTGTGCTTCTTGTGTAATACTCTCAACAAGTGGCATGCCAATCTTGAAGAGAATTGCTGAGCCGTATGAGTAAATCCGGTGCAATGAAGTTAATATTTTGTCTGTAAACCCCCTTTTTTGTATTTTTTCTTTGTTCTCCCAATTTTTAGAAACAAATTATTTTACCAGTGCCACTTGTGCACATAATTCAAATATAATTGTGCCATTTGAGTTAAAACATTTTATATTATCTATTCCAATAGATTAGCAGTTTTGTTTTACCCTAAATATAAAAATACAATTTTGTCAAAACTTTACTTCTGTCTGTTACTGTTCTTTTGTTTAAATGTCCTATGTGTTGTGTGTATATTTTTTGCATTAATTTGCACTGCAGACTCAACAAATAATTATATAGACTAGGAATATGTCAAATAGCTCTCTGTCAGTGTCAGCAGGGGGAACAGACACCGGAGCATGTCCTGCAAGACTTTCCTTCGTGGGGAGCTGAGAAGCAACATGTGGCCCATCTAGTCAACCTGAAAACTAAGCTTTGGGAAACCTGACAGACCTGAAGCTGACTGCCCAGTTTGTGGTCCACGGTAAATTAGACGCATGACCAGAGATCACTGAAGAAAATAACCAAAAATTTAACTATAAGCGAAAATTTTCAGAGTGATTGTTTTATTTCTTTAAGACAACATGGTTGTGTGTTAAAGATGGAACTAAATATAAGTAAATCTTAGCTAGGTCATCCCTGGTTTTTTTTATCTTACCTGTGTAAAGTGGTATGCAACACATTTTTATTTCGTACAGCACTGAGTGATTATATCGTTCATTAGATTGTTGCAGTTGGTCAGTAGGGAATACATCTATGAACTTTCAAGTCTATGAACTTGTCTAAATATTACCTTGTAATTCTTGGTATTTCAGTCAGTCATGAAGTGTTGTGATGATCTGCTACAGCGTTTGGCTCCAGTGAAGGCTGGCATGAGTAATCCAACTTGGAAAGAGTTAATCACAGCAGCCTACGGTAGCTTGGTGGATTTGCGAGCACATTACATGTAAGTCATTTCAATGCCACAAACTATTGTGAAAAAGTAATCTCACCGCCAAAAGTAAAAATAATCACATAAAACAGTTCTTGGTATGGATATGTGTGACCAGTTCCTGGATCTTGTTAAAAATATTCTCTAAGGACCTATAAAAAAAATGAATTTTTTTTTCCCGATCCAGAAGCACTTGAGCTGAAAGCTCTTCAGCTCAGTGTAATGGACATCGTAACCCTTCGGTTCGGTGCCATGAACACCATGAATCTGGGGCTTTTCTGCCAGCCCATGGAATTGAACCCGCACTCACAGAGGGCTAGTCATCCGCAGTCCAACGTGCTATGAACATGCTGGGCAGGTGGGCCGACTCAGTGCAATAAAAGGATTGCATCAAACAGTCCCTGAAAGGACCAATAAATACTTGGACTTGAACCAGACCAGAAGAGAGACAAGTGATAGGACTATGTGTTTTTTCCTGCTAGATGATCTATACTTTTCAGAGCAGATAAGAAACAGCCAAGTAAGTAAGAAAGAATTTGGAGGTGACTTGTATAGTTCACTTTCTCACTATCCCTCCATTCCCACTCTCAGTTAGCCAAACACCCTTTTTCAGCTGGAGAGTGTTTACACCAATTATTGTTTTTACACAATTTAGCACATAGATCATAAATTTCTATTTGAATTGTAATCAATTTTTAAAAACAGAGCACAAATGTATATGTCCACATTGAAAACAATAAGTCATGAAAATGTTGAATTTTTAAACTAAATTCTTTTATTTACATCTATCTTACTTTTCTTCTTCTTCTTCTTCTTCTTTTGTCGTCACACTGCTACCGGGTTGTTGCCCAGTGTCGTGGTTTTCTGTTTTTGTCTTGCGCTGTTCTGGTGGCTTGTGTGATTGTTATCTTTGCTCTTTCACAGGATTCTGCTACGCCATCTAACCATCTTTTCCGTGGTCTTCCTCTTGCCTTCTTTCCGATGTTCTGTTGTAGAAGACTCTGTATACTGTGGAGTTTGGATGCATTCTTATTAAGTGGCCAAACCACTTCATTCTTTGTTTATCTATATAATTCAAGCACGGTTTTTGTGCCAACTTTCTTTCTTATGCTGATGTTGGTGATTCTGTCTTTTCTTGTGTTGTTGGTAACTTTTCTCAGGCAACGCATTTCACATGTAGTTATTTTTGTGACTGCGCTTGCTCAATGTCCATGTTTGGCTCTGGTAACACAAAGTAGGTATAAAAATGCTGTTGATCATTTGTTTCTTAGCTGCCTGTGAAATTTTGGGTGCCTTAACAATGGGGCTAGCTGGTAGGTTACAGCATTTGCTTTTTGTACTCTAGCCTCTATCTCTCTATCTAGTTTTCCGTCTTCTGTGAATATGCTTCCTAAGTATTTGAATTCTTTCACTTGGTTTATTTTAGTGCATTGACATGGATGTCTAGATTATTATGTTTTCTTCCCATATTCATTATTTCTGTTTTAGTGTTGTTGATTTTCATGTCATGTTTCACACAATTATTGTTCAAAGTGTCAATATGATGTTGTAGATCTTGTTCATTTTGATGTATCAGCTACTGATCATCTGCAAAAGCAAACTTTTTCTTTACAGTTAATATACAAAATAGGTGGTTATATAACATTACTTGAGACTATTACTTCAATGTTCATATCATAATTTTGTTTCTAATTTGATGACTAATATGTCCCAATCAGAATCTAATGTGTTCTGAAGTAGATTTACAACTTGACTGTTAAATGGTGAAGCGGCCTAGATACCATATCGAAGCCCAATATAAATTAGATGTACAAAATGTAAATGCAACATGATAAAGTACTAACTGAACAACACATAGTTGAATTGTTGTTTTTTGGGGTTTTTTTTTGTTTTTTTTAAAATTCGTCACTCCTGATGTTCGTTTGCTTGATAAAGGTCTTGTTGGTCGAAACGTTGCTGTATATTGTCATTGTTTATGTAATTTGTAAAACTACATTACTTTGTGATTACCTGTTTCGCCAATCAAATAGTTTTACTGCAGTCTCATATATATTGTGATTATAACAACATGTAGACATTCTTAATGTGGAGAGTGACTACGCTTTTTGCTAAACTACTGCAAGTAAAGCTGTTTTCGACATATTTCTGAATGGCATATCAAATAAAGTTACAATATGAAAGCAACCAACAACAGCAACTCTGTATAAGGGATCATGACTTGACCATTTCTACCAGTCATTGTGAGATAAAGAATTTAAAATACAAATAATTCATAAAGATAATAGAAAATATATTTATGTGAATAATCCAAAGTGACATTTTCGTAAACCAGGGAGCAAATAGTGGATAAGTATGCAGAACACTACAACTGTTGGTGTGCTTGTGCAACTGAGGTGGAGCTTGATGTTCTTACTGGACAGTACCAGATCACTCAGGTGGACATTCTTAATGACACTGGCATGAGGTTGGTATTGTTGCAGATAACTACACAGATTTAGTTTCAGTGCCTTTAGTTATTGCAAGTGTAACTCTACCTGGGTTCTATCTTGTGTTCACATACCTGGGGAGCATTTTTTCAGCAAATGGAAGAATAACTAATGAAATTCAACACAGATGCAACAAAGCAAATCAAATGATAGGGCAAATGGCGCCAATTTTAAGATGCAAACACGTCACCATGAACACAAAAAGAGCAATGTTCAACACAATCTTTCTCCCCACATTATGTTACCAGTGCCAAACCTGGACGCTGACAAACGATAGAAGAAAACTAGTCACAACAGAGATGAAGTGTCTACGCAGAATGCTGGGTGTAACAAGAAGAGACCGGTTGAGAAATGAAGACATCAGGAGAAAAGTGGGTACAACATCAGTACTAGACTTCATCAAGAAACAACAAATTAAATGGTTCGCCACGTAAGCAGATTACCATCAGACAGTGCACCCCAAAGAGCAATGCTGCTCCGATACAATGGGTACAAAGCAAAAGGCCGGCCACGCAAAAGATGGACCTCAGAGATAACAGAGGCGACGAAAGAGACCATCTATGAAGCGCATACTAGGGCCCGTTTTAGAAATCTCTTCCTGACCTGACGCTGTGAGGCATACAGGATTCGAGAAAGAAGAAGTGTAACTCTTTTATGCTTATGTTGCTACTGCTTTCATTGTAGGAGTACAATGTAAACTATATTATTAAGTCAATGTGATATCTGTGTTAGTTTGTACAGAGTATTCGTCCTGAAAAAAAATGGAACTTTACATAATGATATGCTTGGGTTATTAAGTTATTCTAAAAAATCTTTAAACCAACAAAGTAAAACATACTGGAAATTTAGATAAAGCTGATACCAACCTACAGATAACATTTGCTTTAACTCATCATCCCCTAGTCTCGAGCACAATTTTGCCACCATAGAAAGTCTTTTAGAATTTATCTTTCTTATAGGCCAGATGTCAAGTCTCTGCTGCCATCCTCGAATCATATATCCTGGAATCCATTTTTGCCATGATCTTTTTTTCCTCTTCGCCATAATGCCTCCTTCCATAATGATCTTTTCCAACACTTCATGTATTTTTAAATGTCCAAAATATTTCAATTTTCTTGTTCCCATTTGAAGCAGATGCCAGTTTGCTTTGATTTTGAATTCTGTCTGGACATATCTATTTTTGTCTTCTATCTATGGCATATGAAATACTCTTCTGAAACATTTATATTATCGATATAAAGAAAGACTGCATTTTTAAAACTTTATATTCAAAAGCACACATACATGTTTTTACACTGCCTTCCATGTTTCACACACCTATACGTTGTCACTAGTAATAAAATATGCATGCTCTTAGAATTATATTGATATTTCATAAGTCCCATTTCTACTATTTTCAGTTGTTAAAGTTTTTGTTATTTTGTTCTTTTTTTTATTCTTACTATTTCTATCTTTCTAGCAGTGAACTGAGATATTTTAAATGTTCAGATTCTTATTTTTTGATTTAACCACGCCCTCAAATATTGAATTTAGGTCTACTTAAGTAGTAGATTACTGTTAATTTGTTTTTGATGAATGAGTATGGGCAACTGTTTGTAATTTTATTATTTTTATACATATCTGAAATACATCTTGTTGTCTACTGCTATTTATATGTTTGGGGGTGGTGGGATTTGATGTATCTGAAAATTATTTTCAAGAAGTTCGATCTTTCAAACAATCTGCAAAGATTAGTGCCTGATTCTACAACCTACTTTGAATTATATAGCAGAAATCTATAGCTAATTGTTAATGATTCCCATCAGAAACATACTATATCTATTAGCTAAGAAAACTAAATCGTGCATGATAATTTTTTAGAAATATGACTGCCAAAATGTAGTTATTTTTGAAAGTAGTCAAATTTTCTGTAGTGAAAATAACAATTGATTGACCAAACAGTAGACCCAACCACTTCATTGAATTTTTTTTTGACTTTTGTTTTTACAAGTTTGAATGCAGAGCTGGACATGGGTCAGCTGGAAGGGGGCTTTATCCTTGGCTGTGGACTGTTCTTGCTTGAAGCTATGACGTTTGATCCTGTCACTGGGCTAGCACTCAATGATGGAACATGGGTATGTGTTTTTACATTGTTGTATGTCGATAATTATCATTTCATATAATTAAACATTGCAGCTTCTCTTCAATCTTAGTATTCTATCTGATTTGTACACCCAAATGCTTCTTCACTATCTGGGCTGTTCCAATTGCTCTCAGTCTTCCTATTTGTGTTTGTGCATTCCTAATCCTACTGTTCTTATGTATTCATCATAATGTAGCAGCCTGACTGGCGTAGGAAGTCTTGGAGCTTCACAACTTTATGTCTCTATTGCTTATCAATCCATATCTTGATCATTTTTTTAAAATGTATGATTTTCATCCGTCATATATTGGAATGACATTCGCCATTTCAAAGATTTGTCTTCTGCGATCATTTTGTACAACCTCAGACTATCAGTATATTAAATGTTCATATATTTTTATTTTCCTTTTTAAAGCTGTCCGTTTATTGCTGTTGATTTTTATACTGCAGATCTTTAAATTACACTATTTTTGGTACTTGAAATGTGATATAGATCTTAGTGAATTCATATTCTTTCATAGTGAACAAAATAGTAAAACTACATTTTAAAATCCACACCAGGAATACAAGCCTCCTTTGGGGAAGGATCTACCCATAGTATTCAACTCTAAATTCTTAAGAAATGCTCCAAATCCTAATGGAGTTCTTGGTTCTAAAGGTAGGTGCTACTGTGGTTTTATATCAGCTATGTGTCCATGATAATGTGTTGTGAAAGCTTTGGCAGTTCATTCAGAAAATATACTTGTTTCATGCAGCCTAACCCCCTGCTATTGTGTATCTGGAAGCAATGGACCGATTCTTTATCCCAAATACAGGGACCTGGGAACTACAGAACCCAATGCTTTACAAACATACAATAACTTGGCATTATATTATGTATGAACTGGTTACAATAACTAGTATAACGTGTATCAATCAATCAAGTGCCTGTCGGCATCGATGATCATGTCTCTCCACAACTCTCTATGCTTGGTGCATGTACTCAGTTCTGACGTTGATATTTTGTCGAAACATGATGTCAGGCCATCCAACACCTTCTCCCTCTGTCTTCCACGATTTCTCCTTCCCTGAATTTTACCTGTAGTCACCAAATGTTCTAAACCTTCTCTTCGCATTATATACCCGAAGAACCTTGATTGTCTGATTCTTATTCTTTTGATAAGGTTTCGTTGTGTGCAGACCTGATTTAAAACCTCCACATTTGTTTTCTTAGCTGTCCATTGAATTTTCAGCATTCTTCTGTAAAACCACATCTCTGTGGTTTTGAATGATTGTATTGTTTGTTTATTCATTGTCCATGATTTTCTGCCATATATAAGTATTGGTTCAATATAGCACTGGAGTACTCGTCTTTGCAATGTCATTGACAGTTAGTTCACGCATAGTGTGTTCTTCATTTTCATAATAGCTGCTTTCGCTTGAGCTATTCTACTCTTAATCTCTGTTTTACATCTTCCATCTGATGTTAGGAATGTTCCCAGATACTTGAATCGATGGACTTGTTTCAGTGTTGTGTTATTTATTTTGATATTACATGTTGGTGTTTTCTGTTTCTTGGAAATAACCATAACCTCTGTTTTCTTTATATTCATGCTTACTCCTTTCTTTTCACTTTCTCTCACTAGTATGTCTATCAGGTCTTGTAGATCTTGTTCATTTGTAGTCACGAGAATTGTGTCATCAGCGTATCTTAGATTGTTCATATTTTGTCCGCCGACTGTTATATGTCCCTAACGTGTATATGTCCCTCTCAAATTTTATTTAAGTTCTTCGTTTTTTAAATTTATTAAAAATAATGTTTAGATTGAGTTCATGGTGACATATTTGTAAAATAAAGATTAGAAATAAATGTTTGATTGTTCTGGTGGTTCTGTTGCATCAGTTCTCTGCACATATGCACATACTTCGTACTTCTGATGACGATCAATTAAATTTATTGTAGAACTCTGGCTTGTTTTATACAATATGAAGAACAATTATCAACTTCTCACGTAGATCGGGAGAAGGAACTTTATGATGGCTGCTACAGTGGAGAAAGGAGCAGCTATGAAAGCCCATTGTGCCATGATATCTATTGTATAATACAATATATGTTATTGCTGGTTTCAAAAATCGTTTATTCATTTTATTTAATATATTCAGCTGTAGGAGAATGCCCTGTGAGTCTTGGAGCAAGTGCTCTGTTTGCTCTCAAACGTGCAGTGGAAGCAGCAAGAGCTGAGGTTAACCATTTTGAGTGGTTCCCATTCCGTAAGTGATCTTATGAGTTACAGATAGCTCAATAACCATCTATTGTATAATTCTGTTGTAACATTAGTTGATTGATGGTGTATGTATGCTTCTAATCTCTTAATCTTACTGGTGTACTTTCAAGGGTTTTAAGGAGCTTGAGGAAACAAAAGAACGAATAGCCCCTGTCTTAAAAATACGGGAACAATTGAGACTTGTAAAAATATCTATTAAGTAATAACACAGGAATTTTTCTTCTTCTCAATAAGTAAGTTTCACATGGACTTTTGACTTTGAACCAATGCCATATTCTTGTATTACCTTGTGTTTGTAAGTTGTTGCTTTGGTTCATACAGTGTGCTCAATTTAACTGGCCCTGGGAGAATAAGAATCTTCCAGGTATAACCTAATGATTTACCCCTACAAAGTTAGCAGGGAACAGTTTTATGCAAATGTGTACAACTTGAAACCCAACACCTACGCCAGAGCAAAACCCTTAAATAGAGCAGCCTGAACCATCAAAAATATCCTGGAAAAAGTAAAAGGAATGTTTGACAAAGAGGAACAGAGCAGTATGGAAAACGAGAAGTAACATTCAGTTTCCTAAATGAAGAATATCCTTAAAGTCTCTGTGTTTGAGTATATGGGAATGGACCAACAAAGAATGCATAAAAGAATGTTGTATTAGGAGTATAAAAAGAATACCTAAGCAATTTTATGGATGCAATCAGAGTATCAACAGGAGAGTTCTGTTGTAACTATGACGCAGAAATCCAGTCAATCAAAAGAACTGTTAAAACAAAATAACAGCTGAACACCAATCTTGTTCCACTGCTTGTATAAATTTTGACAGAAACAAGATCAGCACTTCAGTTACTTAAGTTCAGAAAACTGTCAGCACTATTGAAAAGGGTTAAGCTGCATCTAGTGGAGACCGTCTCATTGTAGAATACAAAATATGAAACAGCAGACTGAGTAGCTAAGGAAGGTGCTGCAGATGAGCACCCAGATGTTCATCAGAAGAAACAGACAAAATGGATGTCTCTGACGAAAGCCGAAATTGATCCTCATCAGATCAATTAGAATGCCATCAATACCAACACTAATCAGCTTCAAGACTATTAACAGATTAGAGCAAATTGTCCTTCTACACTTCAAAACATAAAGGAGTCAGGTCTGTAGTCAGATGTGTACAGAATTAAAGTTTGCCATTTCTGTTAGGATTTCCAAAGGGCTTGTATAGAAATGGCATATGTGACGGCCATATGCTTATCAGTTGTCTCTTTTCACCATATACTTTTGTAATATTGAAATATGTTGTCTTCTTTTTAAATCACCCTGACAGTGATTTGTTTCTTTCTTCCTTTTGCACATTCATTCATTTAAAATATACTATCTATAATGGCAAGGTTGTCTCTTGCATAAGCCTCAATGCCTTTTGTGGTTCCCATACAGTTTTCATTTCAGTGTTTCACTCAGTCAGTGGGTTTGCTTTATAGTAGATAATATTAGGGGAAGTCTTGAAATATTCGCTCTATAGTCTGGGGTGTATGTACACATGAATCCCCTGTTTGACCATGCTCTCTTTGTACATATTCAAGTTGGCATCAAAGAATGTACACAGAAAAAGTGTACATAGAAATTTACACAGAAGTGTGCACAGAATAAGCTCATCTCATTCTCAGCACAACATTTATTTTATATCAGAATGTGTGAAAGCAAGAATATTCGTTTTTAACCTTTTTACTATTCCAGTTTTCTAACTTGGGTCTCCTGAATTTTTATTTACATTAAACATAGGCCTACTTTCTGTGTTGAAGTTCTGTTCAGTTTAATTTATGTATTATCACACATATATTACTGTTTATTTACATTTATAGTAAATATGTGTAAGCGATATAACTTGTTATGAGACTTTTAAAAGTTGTAGATTACTCAGAATTGTATTATATCTTCTAATAATAGATGCCCCAGCAACAGTTGAGAACATTCAGACAGCTTGCTTAAATGATGCGACCCAGTACACATTTGGAAGCTAGAAGATCATTCTACTGTTCAACTCTTAGTGGACCAGGGCAAAGCCATGTTTTTACAAGCCATTTGTTTTTAAAAATGTTTAAATATCATTAAGTGTAGCTCCTGGTAAAAAGACTTCCAACCCAAAGTCACATAGTGCTGCATTTGGTCCACAAGGAGTTAATATTGTGTTGGTTTCTATATTTAAATGCATATTTTGATTTGTTTATGATTCCAGAAAGCATAAAAAAATAGTATATCTATCCACTGCTGATATGATATACTAGTTGTTCAAAACTATCTTTAACAATGAGACTCTCCCTTATAATTAAAATGTGGAGTAACAAATTAAATGTCAAAGAAAATCCATGGGACTGTATCCGTCATCTGGTAGGATAAAATAAAACAACACTTTTGCCATAGATTTTTAAAATGCTAATTAAAATGATGCACACTTTATAAAAGAACTTGTGGCTACAAGACATTATAACATCAAAGTATAGTAAATAAGAAGATTCTTTATAGATAAGACAACAGCACCAGGAGGCAAAAGAGGGCAATCACTTGAATTTCTTTATATATCATGTCTGTAAATAACAGTGAATAGTTTAGACAAATTGAAATCAGAGACCTAATTAGTGATATAAGATTGTTCTCATTGATGCTCTTGCCACAGTGGATGACCAGAGACTGCTGAAGAAGAATTGATGCTCTTTAATGTAAACTTTTTTTGTAATTTCACCTTGGGACATTTTGAACATATTTTGAACTTAAAAATATATATAATTAGTAACTGTTGTGTATTTTTTCTTGCTTGTAACTATGTAAACAATCTTATTGTGAACATCACAAATTATTGATACGCTGATGATATACTTGGTTTACTTTGCTAGATGTTTGCATCATGGCATGACCTCTATAATATAAATATTGTTAGACAGTAGCTACTAGATGCAACAATTTTCAATACAGCTAACATCTTCTGGCTCTTTTATTTCAAGCAGGTAATGTATGACAGTTCAATACAAGAAATCAACATTTGTAATCATTTTTTCCCTTAAATTTGTTTTTTTTTTCCTGGATATGTTTAGTTGTCACTTTTTAACAGGTAATTTTTGTTTAAATGTGCACCCAAAAAATACATAAATCAAATGACACCAAATATAATGCTACTAGTGCTTAACTCTTTTGCTCCATAATTTGTTATACCTCCAAACGCATATATTTTTGTAATATATATTAAACTAGCCTGTATGTTGACTTTGCATCAACTTAAGAAATACTTCGTCAGTATATCGACTCATAAGGGCAAAAGGGTTAAGTGCTAACAATTTAAGAAAATATCTGAATCATTCATCACATTAACACACTTTAATAGTGTGAAGTTAAATATTGTCTAGTAAATATTGTCATAGTAGTTAGAGCATTTGTTTTGTAGATGGGTAATTCCAAAAACAAATTTCGCAGTGGGCCTTCAGTTCATTCCAATGCTAATTATGCCCCAAAGAAACATTGGGGGAGAGTGGATGACTAATTGGTTAAATGTGATGGTTTTTTAAATTTCCAACATCCTGTTTTAAGCCCCTAGGTAAGGTCAACAGTTTTTTTGATGGAGAGAAAATAAAACTTATGACCTGATCATGCATTGTCACAACCTCAGGTGAGCGGCCTTAATTCTTCTACACTATACTGTCTCTTAGCGTACAATGAGGAACAAAGTAGTATGTATTTAGAAATACTGGAATGCAAAGGCAATTGGTAGGATATTAACACATTAACAATCGTGCAGTTGGTAAAAATAAATTAGTCTTCCATTGTTTTTACCCAAAATACCTCATTGTGTGAAAACAGGTCCCTTATTTTGTTTTAAAAAATATATATTTATTTTTACTTAAATTTCAGTATTATAATTGTTGAAAGAATATGTTTTATATATTTTTACTTTACTTTGAGTATTATGCATTTTCTTTACCTAAGATATTGTACCATGTATCACAACATATCTTTGCTCATGACCAACCATCACATTATGTAATGAAGTATGTACAAGGCATTAATTAAAGAAGTGGGATATTCCTTCATCTGTGAAAATTTACAAACTGTTGGAATTTATATGTGATATCTCACCAAAAGATGTGGGATTATCATTGATTTCTAAAGTCTGTGTGTGTATTTAACGAAACTAATTATTCATAATTAACTGATTATGGATGCGAGAGTTGGAAAGCAACAAAAGCTCTAGAAAGAAAATTAGATAACTTTGAGAATAAATGTCTTAGAAGAATACTGAACCTCAAATGGTCAGATTTCAGACCCAATACACAAATAAGACAAGAGACCAAGCAAGAAAATGTATCAAATTTTATAAGAAAGCGCCGCTGGAACTACATCGGCCACACACTTAGAATGGATGAGAGAAGACTCCTTACCAATCCCTCATATGGACACCAGAGGGAAAAAGAAAACGAGGAAGACCAAGAGAGACTCTGCGTAGAACCATCACCAGAGAAGGCTCAACGATGGGCCTAGTAAACATTAAAGACTTAAAACAAATAGCAACGAACCGCGAGACATGGAGAGCTATGACCTCTGCCCTATGCGCGGCCCACAGGCCCAAGAGGAAAGACTAACTAACTAACTGATTACCAAAGATGAACTATGATACAGGTTTCATATTAACCTATTACGAGAACAAATACAACTTTTTATATACATATTTACCAATATAATATATCTTAAAACTTATGTTTGTTCATTTATGTTTGTTCTACCCTGTTGTGAGTATTTTAAATGCTTTGTTATTCTATATAACTTCCTCTTATCATGTCCTTATGGTGTCAATCTCTAACACCTTGATGTATCATGTAAGTAGCAGCAGACTCTTTTCACTTTGTTTATTCTACCCTGTTGTGAGTATTTTAAATGCTTTATTATTCTATTTTGTGTCTTCTTCATATATCACTATGGTGTCAATCCTTTACAACTTGATGTATCATTTGAGCAGCAGGAAACTCTCTTTACTTTGTTCAGTCTGTTGCTACCATTTGAAAGATACAACTACAATGATTCATGATTTAAACCTTGAAATCAACAGTTCTTTGCCTGGATATGTTTGGTCCGCTTCTTGTTTTGCTTTCCATTTTGGGTCCATAATATTACAGCTCTGACAACCCAGTCTGCTGAATACAGAATATGCCATTTACGGTGTAGAGAGTTCGTAAATAAGGGCTCACAAACAAATACATGGATATTGTCCAGCAACAATATGGTCTATTGTCATAGGACATCTCTTATCAATTCTAATCTGGTAAGAGAAGAGCCAAACTTTTATAAGGACATCATGGATAAGAAACAGAGTTTATAATTTTGTCCTGACAGCAAACTTAATGAGCTAACATGGCCAATGCCCTGATTGTCACAGAAGAATACAGTTCTGGTGTTGGTGTCTGAATGTTCACTTTGAAAATATAAATTCAGTTCCCCTGTCTTATTGTTGTTATTGTGTGCATATCTTCTTATTTTCTCAGAGACGGCGGTTCTTTGTTGCTGATTTGTGATGGTAAAATAATTTCTTAAGCTGATTATGTAAAAGAATGGCAGTGTTAACGTATTATCATTGTCTACCGCTCTTCAGAACTAAATTCCATATACACAAACAAAAAGAACACCAAAAAAATAACCCAACTATACTATATTCCATTTTTTCGAATTCTCTTTTTGTTTGCACTAGTGCAACCAGTGATAACCCTCACTTTGCGATTAAGTTTTGAAATTTAGCTATTTTAGTTTAACCCTTTCACTTTATAATTTTGTTTTACCTCCGGATGTGTTTATATTGCAATGTAGGACTATACTGAATACTGTACTGACTTGGAAGGGTGAAAGAGTTGAATTATCAGTTATATGAGGACTATCATCAAAGCAATTTGGACAAGTCCATATGTGATCCGATCCCTGCCTCAATAATTCCAATAGTGTCCATCAGCCCTTCATATCAGTTCAATATTGATTAATCAGTCTTTTGCATATTTGGTACATCGTTCTTTTCTAGCTGTACCAATATTGAACCCATCTCTCTCAATCTGGTCAGCGACTGGGAATCACAACCCTGTAACTCCTCTGTTCAGAAAGACTCTCTCACTGCGTTAAGAATGTTATGTCGGTCCATTACAGTTTTTTCTGATATTGTAGCCCTACCAGTCTTTTTAAGTGTTTCTATATCCATAGTTGTATTTCTCCGTCCAGTCCTAATTAGAAAATTTCCATTATCTCTTTTGGGGACTGAAATCATACAGATAAGAATTGTATAGGTCCTCATAGCAGCTCTCCATATGCTGTTGCTGTGTACGCTGGGAAAAGTTTTTGTGAACACTAACAAATTTATGTAACATTGTCTGTCATTCTAAGCACTGTTCTATTATGTTCCCAAGGGTAAAGATACACTATTGTCTGCATAGGGTCTTCTTCTTGTGAATCATGCTTAAACTTTCCTAAGTGAAAAGAAGATTTCTAAAGACCAGAGCAATTGTATCTTAAAAAATGAAATGTTGTGGTAACATAGCTATAAGTGATATGTATGAAAATAGCTCAAATGAAGGTGTTACTTAAAACAATTACGCACAAATATTTAACAAGAAACCAATGCTTTGACCAATAAACCTTTATGAGCATGTAACTTTTCAAAATTAGGATGTATATTTTCTTTCTCATGTTGTAATTACGTTACTTGTCTCCTAATTTTAGTTGTTGAAACATGATTAAAGCATATTTGTTGGTTTCCAGCTGTTATGTTGATTATTCTAGTACTCTTTAAGTAAAATTGATCTTTAACCCATTTTTGTATATTTTACACTTTTCTAATGTTCATATCGGCTGTTAAATGTAGATTATAAAGTAGATAACATATAATTGGCTTATTAAAATTGATGATATCAGTTTATCTTTACTGTAAACATCACATGATACTAATAACATTACTGATTTATCACTTGGTACAGCAGAAAAATGCAACCTACTTAAAAAAGATTACAAATTATAACAATAATTTCATTTTAAAAGGAAGGGAAGGTGGGATGGCAATCAATAACCTTGACTGTTTGGATGAGCTAGCCAAGTTAGTGTTTACATCAATAAGTAACAATATGTTATGACATTTACATGTATTTATTAGACCAAAGTGTAGAGACGACTCCTGTTTTATGTGGGGATTTAGGACTTGAAATATACTAGGCAATACTTTGCTTTACTTCCTTGCAGTGTGCTTCTTGATTACAGATCTATCTGACTAATGAAACAAGGATCAACATAATTTACATTGTAAGGAAGTCTGCTAGATTTGTGTCTTTCTGCAGGAGAATATCACCACTTTTACATTCTGCATGTCTCTGAGGTTCTAAGATAGTCATGAAAATATCCCCCTTGGGATTTGAAAGAAAGTTCTGGAATACCACAACATTCAAAATAACTGTCTGACAAACCATTTTCTGAGACAAGAATATTAGCAAGAAAACTAGTACAAGTTAAAATAATGCACACTTGAGCTCCTGCAGCAAGTACAGCCAATCAGTCACTATTTTAAAACATTGCTATAATGTCTTGTAAGTTGAAATTTAACACAGAAGAGAGGTATCAATCTGCCATGATACAACATTACCTAATGTTTTTTTTCCCATCTGTTATTATTTTCTTCCAATGTCTCTCTCTTAATTCTAGCAGTCTTTTCTTCTATGTTAGTAAGATCTCTTCACATGCTAAATTTATTTTCTTTGCCAATGTTGCACTTTTTATCCCACTTTCCATCTTTCTGGAATACTTGTATTTGTTTGCTTTATAAAGGGTCTTATACAAACAAAAACCTAAAAGACACTCAACTCTCTCACAGTAAGTAGGTCCAGTATACCAGTGAAGTCTGAATAAACCAATTTTTAACAATGAAAAATAGAAGGGAAATTAAAACAGTTAAAACTCACACATGTTAAAATATTTATTGAATATGAACATAATAGCCAAAATACAATGATGAGTGCATTTACCAGCAAGTCACAGGAACCATGAGTCTGCATATCCTTCATTATCTGATACAAATGACTGTGCTCTAAGATTTTTAACATATAATAAATGATCTCTATATACTAAGTTACCATTCAATGTTGCTTGAATTAGGGTTAGGGGTCAAATAGTAACTGGGATCTAAGACACTGTGTATGTGTATGAGATGCCAGTGGTAAATGAATAACAGGACAGAGTAAACCATTGACTGAGGTCTGAGAAACTGTAAATGAGGTGTTAGGGTCAGAGGTAAAATGTTGATTGGACATTGAATGAATAGAGGAAAATCTATTGATTGGAATCCCAAAAAACTGTGAATGCGATGTCATGAGAAAACTATTATTTTGGTCAGTTATGGGCATACCACTGAATAGGTTCATGGTCTGGAGTAAACCAATGACTGGTGCTTGAGACACTGTAAATTTCTGGACAGAGTCAACGAATCAGAGCTGATCAAGATCCTACTCTACATCCAAGTAGCCACTCTAGTAATAGGTTGTTTCATTGTAGTCTGGCTAGGAGAGTATGTACCAATCAGGTAAAACAATCCCTGTCCCAAAATTGCAGTCTGAAAATTGCTATGTCTGACAAAAAAGACACAGATATTACAACATCGATGCAAGCCGTGACACAACATGGCAAACAGCATTTAAGGGGATTCGGGTCTTGAAAATCAAGAATCTATTTTCGTTGTTTTCATATTAATATAAAATTTGTATAAGCATTTTGAAAGAATATGACTTAGAATAGTAGAAAAAAATTAGTAAAAAAATGTCAAAGCGTTGCCATGGAAACAATACAAAATGGCCGCCAAAAACAAACTTTCAAATCCCTAAGGCTCTGAACCTAATGAATGTAAATGAATTCTGTTTTCACTCTAAGGTGCGCAATTGTAATATCTAAAATATTACACATGATGTTTAGGATATATTAAATATTTAATTTTTAATTAAATTTTGGGTAAAAATTCCCTCAAAATTTGGTCCAAAAAAAGCTGTTTTTGGAGGGTGTGTTTACACAAAAATTCATAAAAATGTAATATTTAATATATCCTAAAAAGAATGTGTAATTTTGTAGATATTACAATTGTTCACCTTAGAGTGAAAACAGAATTCATTTATATTCATTAACTTCAGAGCCTTAGGGATTTGAAATTTTGTGCTTGATGGCCATTTTGTATTGTTTCCATGGCAACGCTTGACTTTTTTTTTTACTAATTTTTTCTACTATTCTAAGTCATAATCTGTCAAAATTGTTATACAAATTCTACATTAATACCAAAGCAACGAAAAAGTTTCAAGACCAGAGTCCCCCCTTAATAGCGAATGAAGAGGTTGAATAAAACAAGAATTCCCTATTGTTCTAGCTCCTTGTGGTACATCCAGGAATCAGATGTCTATTAAATTAACATGGCTTTCATGACTATAAAATCTGAAGGGATCTTGTACCTTACTTCTTCTTCGAATGCTCCATATTGACCACTTGTTAACCACTCTGTGTGATATGTATGTGATCTGAGCCTAAGAGCAATTGTATGTTGTGCCAGTCATGTGCCTACAAGTAGGCCAGCACATCCAATTTCTGAGCTTTTTATTTACTAGGGTAGCTTCCCTAGGCCCTACATCGGTCGTTTCTTATGACATACCTTGTAGGTTTACAGTGGTACTATTCTTTGCTTCTTTTGCAGGTCCCGGCACCACACGGTCGTTATACCTTACTGCTAAGAGACAATTAACTATCCGTAGAATTTCAAGCATGTTAGAGTTATAGTAAAATATTTTCTAAAGTAAAAAAAAGGTTATACTCATTCACACAAACTTTTACTACATGCTTCAGTCTGCTACGTTGAGTTTAAGCAGTTTTATGTGATTTGAACAAAAACTACCTGAACATGAAGCTGCAATTATCAATTTCACTACCTAACATTGACAAAAAAAGTTGAAATGTGAACTCCCTCCAGGATTGTACAAAAAGAGAAGCTTAGTGGAAGTGAGCTGGATTTGGGTAAGAGTTAACAAATGTTTAAATCCTGGTAGTCAATTTTTGATGAGTCATCCCAGAGTTTTAATGTTGACATTTTTATCTACTGTCCAGATAACAAAAAGGGATCAATATTTAATAGGGCTCTGAGTGCACTGGCATAGATTATAAATGTCTTATCTCAACAAGTAAATAATCAGTTATTTTTCTGTATCTTAAACTGTTCATCCAAAGGGTCTGTTAATACTATTGTAGATTAACTTGACAAATGGAATATATTTTTGAAATTAGGGATCAACATGATAGTAAAATGCAAGAGAGCTGTAGAAACTTATTAAATTTTTAACAGTTCAGTGTACTTTGCTGCAAGTTATTCTCAGGAAAATCATGATTTCATCCCACCAATTTAGTGTCAAGTTTTGTAAGGTCGCTGTGTTATAAAATAACAGAGACCTCAGTCTATGGTTTAAATCGTTAAGTTTTACCACTAGACTGACAGAAAATTTATTTTAACAATCATTAATAAAATGTAATAAATTTTGAGTTTTTCAACACAAAATGTAAATAACAAATGCATAACTATATTACAATAAATTATGTTAGAATAATCAGGATGTTTTTTGTGAAGACATTTTTCTTCTATTATTTCAGTATTCATGTTTTACCTTAGTGCACCAGGTTAAGAAGAGATTTATAGAATGATCTCTTGAGTGCGGTTCATACACTGTGTCTTTCACTGCCTCTGTTATTTCTGTGGACAATTTCTTACATGGATCTATAAACAGTTCAAGTGAAGTTGGGCCAGATTACTACATCAGAAAGTCTTCTGCAGATCTTTTTCATTTCTTTATACTTACATTATATATGATGATGATCACATTTTTCTTCAAATTTCTCTTCAAAGTACTGCTTATCATCTCCTGTATTAATTAACTGATTGCTGGTGTTAAATTCTTAACTACCTAATGCACAGTCACAATTTAAGAGCTTATAAATGTTCTTTACATTTATTTTTAAACTCATTCCTTACTAACTGCCACAGGGTGCTCCAAGATTGTCTATTAAAATAACCAACTGTGGCACACTGTGCCAAGCATTGTTTCATGTAAAATTAGTGTCAAATTTACAGCAATGTATTCTGATCCAGTTTCCAAATTTTATCTACAGCAAAACTATCTATTTCTACATTGTGGTACAATGGGGAGTTTGGTGAAAATTTGTTGATTGGATGATATTTATATATTTTTCAAGTTGGCAAATATGAACACAAATTAATTTGACCACATCATTTTTTCCAATTCTGTAGTGAATGTGTTAGAATTCTCATACTTATTTTGTAGCGTCATGTCTAGGAGTACTGTCATTTCTGAAAAAAATGAGTTTACATATTTGTTTTTGTTCATCAGTGAACCATGTAGAAAAATATTTTACATTAATTCTTAAAATAGATGCTGACTTAATATAGTCATATTCTGATCAAAAAGATTAAGAAATACTCGTACTATTAGAGAACATTGCCAGCTTATCTCTTAATGAAGATATGATGTTGTCAAGGCTATATGGGTATTTGATTTTGTTATCAATTATCTAATGTTGCAGCAAGCTTTTTTGGGGGCAATATTTCAGTCAGATATAATCTAATTGTGCTTATTATCTGCAATACACGTTCACTTGAAGTGTTTAACAGATACAACTACTCCATTTAAAAATTATCTCCGTTGAAAATTCTGCAGTATATAAGCTGACAAACAGTAAACCAATCAGATTTCATGCTTTCATTCAATAAATTAAAACCTTTCATTAACAGTGTCATTGGTTATTAGTACCAACAAATCACTAGTGAACTGTGGGGCCTGATATCCATTTCAGAGGTGTACTCCTTTTGGTAGACGAAAACAGACTTAAAGCTACGGACATACTAAAGATGGAGAAAGAGAAATACAAAATGGTATCTTTAGTCAAATGTCCAATGTGTTCTACAAGGTAAATATTTTTATATAAGAATTATTTATTTCCTTAACAGCAAAATCACATTTTTGATACTGTTTTGTACCTTTCATTAGATCTACATTTTAACTCATTTCTTACTAACTGCCACAGGGTGCGATAAAATTGTCTTTTCAAATAGCCAACAGCTGCACACTGCGCCAAGTATTGTCTCATGTCAAATTAGTGCTAAATTTACAACAATGCATTGTGATCTAATTTCTGGTTTTTATCTCAGCAAAGCTATCTATTTCTACATCGTTGTCCGATCAACAGGTTGGTCAAGTGTGTTAACTGGATCTTCTTCTTCTTTGAATGCTTCATAACAACCACTCTGTGTTATCTGTATGTGATCTGAGCCTAAGAGCAATTGTATGTGCCAGTTATAGGCCTACAAGTAGACATCTGATTTTTGCAACACTTTTTATTCACTAGGTAGCTTCCTAGGCCCTATCTCAATCACCTCTTAGACATGCTTTGTAGCTTGCAGTGTTAGTTACTATTCTTTGCTTCCCTTTCGGGCCCCAGTACCACACAGGCGGTTAATTGGATGAACTGTATATATTTTTCAACTGGAAAATGTGAACAAAAATTAATTTGGCCACATCTTATTTTTCAAATTGGTAATGAATGTGTTAACATAAGCTCATCACAATACATAAGATTTAAAGTTCTGCTGCGTAACCTTCTTTAGGTTAGACATATTGTACTGTCATGTGTAGTAGATTTTTCACAATATATCTTCAGCTACATCATGTTTTTCAATTTTGTAGTGAATGTGTTAAAGAAGAAACTTTGAGATTTTTGTGGACATAAAATAGAATATAAACAGCTGATAGCAGATACTACAAGTGAAGATGACGCTGTTGTTTATACCAATGAGTCCATGCATCACAAAGTCAAGTTGGGGTTTGCTGGCTAGCGCCCATGGCAGCATTGTTGCAGAGTGGATTGGAGCATGCAGGACAACAATTTTCAGTATGTTGAAGCTATTACTGCTGCCCACCTGTGGCTCTCTGAGACTCGATTTGCTGAGGCTGCTGTAATTTCCAACTCTCAGTCGAGGCTTCAGAAGATTCATAAATGTATGGTTATGGTATGAGTAGATGTCTACTGAAGTATCCAATGAGGTCACAGGGCATGGGGCAATGTTGTGCTAGGATAAGTGAGCTGGCACTAATCAATACCCTGCCCCACCTCCTCATGGTAACCCTGGTAACAGACATTGGTTCCGGTCTGACTAAGAGGGCAGGGATAGAAGGAGAGCTACTCTGGTGTAGGTAGAGATGCAGAGGTAGTCACGCTGGATGGGATCCGCTCGCAACACAGATGAGCGGAATCCCAGAGTGATCTCTAATGCTTGTCTCTCCCGGCCGATGGAAAAAGCTGGACAGATAAATATCAAGGGATGAGGGTGCATCCAAGAAGTGTCTTGGCCCACACATGGGACAAACTCGGATCCGAAGGTAGGGCCCAAGGTCCGGACAGCCCAGAGGCAAATGTGAGCACAGTGAGAACTGACGGAGCTGGTGAGGCAGGCACCAGGGCAGAGCGAGCATGTATGCGGACAATGCACGGGTGGGTCCACATAGGGCAAATCCAGACCCCAGCGCATGCGTGGGGACCCAAATTAAGCCCAGGCCGGACAGCGTAGGCAAATGTGAGCACGATGAGAACTGATGGAAATGGTGAGGCAGGCACCAGAGCAAACACGCATGTGGACGATGCACTGGTGGGCCCAACGGTGGACAGATGTGCAGAGGCGCGATGGTGAGGGACCACCCAAACGTGCAGAAAACTGGAAAGCCCAGCAGAGTTGAAGCCAGTGGAGTTCCCGCTCACATGGAACTACTGCTGTCTTGTAGTTTCATTGGGGACAATCAAAGCCTAGCAGAGCAAACTGTACAAAAAACTGGACAGAAGGCAAACCAAGTTGTTCATAAAAAGACGAGTTAGCTGGACAGATGACGCTCATCAACCGGGAGGCAGGTCATCTAAGGTAGCTACGCTAAAAGAAAATAGCAACCTGCTGCCTTGTAGGGTTGGGTGGGGACAGCAAAAGGCTAACGGAGAGTGAACCAAGCAAAGCTGGTTGAAATCAGACACTTCACCGATGGATAAGCACTAGAGCTCCAAATGGTACTAAACGTTGTGACGTAAAATTACGTTCTTGGCAATGGCTGTGTATATATCACAATTAGAATGATAAACATGGCTGAAAAAGAATGAACGAGAGAGAGATAGAGAGAGAGAGAGAAAGAAGTATCCAACAATTCAGAGACTGTGGATCTACTGCCTTGGACATGCATGTTTTTGTGGCAATGATAGAATGGACATGCTTATCTCAGCAGCATCAGGCCTAGGGAAGTTTAAGATTGATAAGATGTTCATTGGTTTGTCACACATCGCCTTTAGGATGAAGACACTAAAATTGTTAATGAATCTATCCAGCAATTTAAGGAGTTTATAATTACACAATGTACAAGCAGAACTGTATGTATGAGAGGCATAGTGAAATGTGTGTTTAACCGGTGAACACCGGGAACCCTGCAAAATGCATACATTTGGACATCTATTGTTGGAGACTGAGCACTTGTGTGTCTGCCCAAAGTGCTTTGATGTTGATTCAGTAACCAATAGCCAAAAAGGTAGTTGGTTTTTAATTAGAAGTAAAATAATCACTGACAGTATACAGTACATCTAACACTATACATACAAACATAATAGCTTAGATTCCAAATATAAATTTGCAACATTCAAAATTCAAATATGATCACAAATGATTTTTCATTGTAATGCATGGACAAATAAATCATTAAAAAAAAAGAAAATAAATATTCAATTTGATTATTCAATATTTATTATTAGTAGTTTAAAATGTTCATGTTTTAGTATAGTGTTGTTAGGCTATATGTGATCAATGTACCTGATGTTCATGTTTACAGTCATCTCCCATTGAAAGGAAATCTAAAGGGAGGGATTTATGCCTGCACTTGTGAAAACTGTGGTCACTTTTTCAAATTTCGATCTCAGGAAGATTTGAAAGCAAGTATTACTTTAACCATCAATGGACAGATGTATAATGGTAAGTTGCTATAGCTATTTCATAGACTAGCATTTTTTAATTTGCGAAGCAAACAAAATATGTAATGATATTTGTGTTTCTTCTTCGGTTACTTTTCGACCAATTTTAATCACTCTTTGTGATATGTTTGATCTTTGCCAAGAACGTGTATACGTTGCACATTGGTTTGGTAGGCCCCTAAATGCATAGACTTCTATACGTTAGGACATGTGCATCCGATTTCAGCCAAACCTCCTTAGTCGCCTCTTACGACATGCGTGGCAGGTAACAGTGGTTCTATTCTTTACACCCCAGATTTGGGCCCGGTAACCACTCTGGCGAGATTTGTTTCAGTTTGGAATATCTTCATTGCACTCGGACATGTCCATAGGTGCTCCGATCTCCTTCACAATATCTCCAACAGCGTCCAGCGACTGACCGTACTAGTTCTATTTTGATTGATGAGCCGACTCGTATACCTGTTGTCCGTTCTTTTCTTGCCACACCAATCTTCAAACCCAGTTCTCGCAATCTAGTAGTTGACGTGGATTGGTTTAGATGAAGGTCTTCTCTGCGCCACGCTCTATGAGGGCGTTCACGATGTCAGCTCTGTCCATGGGCTGGCCCTCTGATATAGCGGCAGAGCCAGACAGTCTGTCTGCTCCCTCATTGCCAACGACACCCATGTGCCCCGGAACAAAGACAAGTGTAATTCTACAAATTGTTGACGCCTGCAGTGATTCAGTTCATTGCCTGCGCACCGAACCGGCCTCCACCTTCGGATCATACTCAATGAGTCACTCAGAATGCACGCATGAGTGTAGTTTTGTGACTCTAGCCAGAGTAGTGCATTGGTCACCGCCAGTACCTCCATTGTCATGCTGTTTGTTGTCATACTAAATGCACCACTGGCTTCTTTGACCATTCTGCCACATGAGCTTGCAGAGAAGGCCAATGCAGACTTTTCGTGACGAACTACCGATCCATCCGTGTAAATCACGACGTTGTCTGCATTGCAGTTTTCATCGATAATGGCTTTGACGTCTGCATTAAACGCCAAGGGATTTCCTTCTCTGCAACCTTTGTCAAATTTAATGATGGTTGAAAAAGTGTTCCAGTATATTGGAGGCATCGGTATCCATTCTTCCCATGGTCAATATTATTGAGCCCGCATACCAGCTGAACAGTATCTGGGGCACGGCCAACCCATGACTTGCCCCGCTTTGCGATTTCCACCACTGGTGCTGAGCTGTTCATGCAATGAGTGATCCTTTTTGGCACTTATTTTGAGATAGGCACGTGCTCTAGCTATCTTGAGTCTATACTCCATGGTCGGAAAATCCAGGAGAAACCTCATCGCAACACAGGGTGTATCCCTTGTGCAACCGAGGATGATGCGCATAGCTTCGTTCTGTATTCTCTCCAGTCTTTCGATTTGCGTTTTGTTGACAGTGAGGGTAGCCATTGCATATTCAATGGTGGAGAGGACCAGTGTCTGATACAGGATGACAAGCAGTCGTTGCTCGATGTTAACAGCCGCCATGACTCTCATTGCAGCCAAACCTTTGCGGGCCTTGACAATGACATACTCAACATGTTCCCGGAAACACAGGCTGCGGTCAAATGTCACATCCAAATATTTCATCGATTTATCTACGGGCAAAACACTACCGCAAAGTTTCACACTAGGCGTACATGCGTTAACAGTGTGATTATTGAGTGAGAACCATGTCACTGCTGCTTTGGTAGGGTTAACTAGTGCACCAGAGACATCACACCAGTCTGTGATGCGGTTGAGTTCCCTCTGTATCTCACCGGCAATTGCATCCCTGTCTTTCCCTTGTCTATACACGAGGATGTCATCAGCAACTGACAGAGTTCTACCTCTGCCATCGAGTTGTTGTTCTGTGATTGACACCGTGTATATATTGAATAAGACAGGGGAGAGAGGAGAGCCCTGTGGCAATCCGGAATGTACAGTCACCGGTTCAGAAAACCAAACACCACATAGCAGTACAACCTTCCTTTTGAATAGCGCAGCAGCTATCCATCTTATGTATAGAGGATGCACCTGGAATTTGATGAGCTGGTGCATAAGATAATCATAGGGCACTCTGTTGTATGCGTCTTCCAAGTCCACCATTGCTGCACATGTTTCAAGACCTGCATGGAAACCCTCGAAGACATCATAGGCGAAGACCGCAGCGTTGCACCATGTTTCTTTCCCAGATCTGTAACCTCTAAGAGTTGGTGGGAAGATATGACGACTTTCAAGGTCCCATGCCAGTCGACGTGCCACGATTTTCTCATGAAGCTTGCCTGTTGTGTTTTGCAATGCAATGATTCTGTAGCCGGCTATCTGAGAGTGATCTTTGTTGGGCTTCGCAATGGTAGTAGGTAGCTATGAAGCCACTCCTCCCTGATCACACCGTCTTGGATGCTGACGTTGAATTCATTTACCAGTCCCTCGATGTCGTCTTTTGATAAATCATGTGTGTTTCAAGACAAGCTTGTTTTTTAATCAACATGAGAAAGTGCAATTATATTTTTTTTTAGAATGTTATGAGAAGGGACAGTTTTGAAAACACTTGTGGCAACCAACAATATCAATGTAAAACTAAACAGAGCACTGCAGAGAGAGAAAATGAAATGAGAAAATGTCAATATTGGAATTAGTATTCAGAAATGTGTATTAAGGAACATCTATAAATATATGTGCCTGTCAGTCTAGTACATGATGACAATGACCTTCTTTCAGGCTCTGTTAGAAAAATTATAAAATATAAAAATGTGTTCATTTATAAATGTAAAACAGCAGAACAGATCACTTTACTGTTTATAATTAAACATATTGTTTATGACAGACAATTGTTGGCATTGAAGCTTTGTGGTAGTTATGAGCATTTCGAAATGAAATTTATGCATTTACAGTTGGCAATGAGCACAATCCAGCTACTTCCCTTCTGGAGTTTATGCGCCAGATGGGCATTTCAAGAGGTACCAAGGGCTGCTGTTTTGAAGGTGGATGTGGAGTCTGTTTAGTGACAGTCAAGTTCTTGGACCCACTCACAGGCAACCCCAGGCTATATACTATTAACTCTGTGAGTAAAATAATTGTGTTTAAAAGTATTCACATTTGTTAGTTAACCTGATGGTATTGTTACTAAGATCCAAGATTGAGGTTATCTAGACTTTTGTGTAGCACTGGTTTGAACAGCAATGTACAATGTAGTAACTTTTTTAGTTCAAACACAAAACAAT
This sequence comes from Arion vulgaris, assembly GCA_020796225.1. Lineage (NCBI taxonomy): Eukaryota > Metazoa > Mollusca > Gastropoda > Stylommatophora > Arionidae > Arion > Arion vulgaris. Next base: position 45,562,987 of record CM036761.1, read on the forward strand.
GTATTTTATGAACAGAGATTGAAATAAATTGAATCAATAAATGTTAATAAAAGGATGAAGATGTGGATACATTTCTTCCTGAAAAGTCTTAATTGCATGGAGACAAAGAATATAACAAATTTAGAAGTAGAGATATACCTTTAAGTTTCTTTTATATAATTTTCATTTGTTAGTTTGTAAGTCTTGTTCCCTAATTCTTCTCCTTCTTTGCGTTTGTTATTTATGAACAATTTTAATCAATCTTTGTGATATGTTTGATCTTTGCCAAGAATGTGTATACGTTGCACATTGGTTTGGTAGGCCCTAAATGCATAGACTTCTACACGTTTATAACACTTGCATCCGATTTCAGCCAAACCTCTTTAGTTACCTCTTACGACATGAGTGGCAGGTAACAGTGGTTCTATTCTTTACACCCCAAATTTGGGCTCCGTAACCACTGGGCAGTTCCTAATTAAAATTGGTTGTTGATTAAGTATTAGTACTTGTGTCTTTTTCAGCTTTACTTAGAAGTACAGAACAAAGTAATTAAGTATAATGGCTCAAATTCTAAAAATAATAAAAAATGGTTTATATGTAGTTATTCTAAAGAGAATGTAATAGAAGTAGAAATGTTTTATAACATTATGAAATTATTACTAATTAAGTAATTGTGAACAGTTGTTATACTGTTTAGCAACATTTAGCACTATTATTTAATCAGTGTTATTATACCGTATCTATGTTATTGGCAAATAATGATTACTAGTTGTTTTAAGTTATTCATTTTGTTTATTTAAAATATTTAAAATTAATTTCACATTATTTTTTAAAAAGCCAGTCCCAGTTTTATCAAAATACATCCAGCCTACTCCTCAAGTCATTAATTTTGTATTAGACGTCTTAGGAAAACTTTCTTTACAAACTATAGCGTGTATGTGTGTTACCACATACAAGACTCATCCACTAAGCAACAATATCTGAGAGCAAGGGCATAAAAACAACCATGGATGGTATGAATGTCACCGACTGACAGGATGATAGACAGTCGCAATTCTAGCAAAGGGTAGAAGAATATATCCAGTAACTCAAAATGCTTTTGTTTTCCTTACCTACTGTGTTATGTGTGTAATTAAGTTCGTTTTTTAGGATGTGTTTAAACAAAAAGAGTCTACTTTTATGCTTTTTTTTTTTTTACATTGTCTTTCCTATAGAAGCTACCACCATGCCATGTTGAAAAGTATGTAAATATTCATAACAAACACAAACTTATTTATAACTTTGACTTTTACATAAATGAATAAGCTGACATCATACACACTTTAACATGTAAGTTGTTTGATTGATTTTCAGTGATTACTCATTCTTTACATGTATGTCTATATTTGTTTTTATTTTTAAGTGTTGCCTTCAACTGTACACATGTGATAGCCTTGAGATCACCACAATTGAAGGTCTAGGTAACACAAGAGATGGTCTTCACCCCATACAGGAAAGACTGGCCACATTTGATGGAGCTCAGTGTGGCTTCTGTACTCCTGGGCAAGTCATGAATATGTATGGGTGAGTAGATGTCAAGAATTTGTATGAAAACTTATATATTAAATGTTAATTGATGATCAAAGTAGAGTACTGGCACATAAACACTTCTTATTATGATAAATGTGATGAAGATGGCAAGGTTGCATTCATCAGAAGCTACTCGATGCAGTTAACAGTCCCCATATGAAAAATAAGTTTGTTTAAGAACTGGCAATACCAGAAAACATTGACAACACTTGGTATGATCATTCGGTGACCCCATAGACAGATAAAATTATTAGAACTTGTATTGTACATGCTGAAAAGATGCTAAAGATGTTTTAGTGGTAATAAATGCTTTTTTGTAATAGTGTCAGAACCTCATTCAAATCTGCGTCAGTAGAGAAAAGCATAATATGAACTACAAAAAATAGGACAAAACAATTTCTTTGTTGCAGAAAAATGAGGATGTTTAGTAAGCAGGTCACAAGAACCATCACCATGCATGAACTTTGACATCTGTCAAGTGAGAATAAGTACATATAGATCTGAAAAGAGTGTTATGAAATCAGTTTAATGTCAATAACCAAATAGTCATGTAAAAGAATGCAACATATTCAAGTGTCATCATAAAACTATAACTGAAAGAAATGGGGCTCATGGACAAAAACAAAAAATATCCAGAAGAAAGATTAATAGATATTAACATAATTTTAAAAAAAGAACGCTGTGCTAGATTGATCCATATTTCTTGTGCATTTGATGAAAATGCAACACTTTATTACAGCTGACAATAGTTGAAGATTACATTGAACTAAACATGTAAAATTCTCTATTTTGTATGTGAGCAAAAATAGTGTGATAGTTCAGCTAATGTAATTTGTTTTAAAATAATTGTTTTAAAATATTTCTTATCAAAGGTCAATGTTGTTGCAGTCAGATTCAACAATTCTCTGTCATTATTGATCTACATTATCATACTAAATTAGTCTGTTGTCTGCAATTCTACAAACTGACAATATGTGTTTATGCTTACAAATTTAATTTTTTGTCTACTTAGTCTTTTACAAACAATCCAAATCAACATGAAAGAAGTAGAAGCCTCATTTGATGCAACCATTGCAGATGTACTGTACATTAACTGACAAATCATATTATGTTTGTACTTAAAACACAGTTGTTAATATTACATTTTGTTTAGCAATATCCTGACATCTAGTGCTTGTGAATGAGAAATGGACAAGATTGCATCAACAGCATCGATTGTTGGAGATTTGAAGATTAATAATGATGATGTTCTCGATCTCTTGCGCAACAGCTGTTAGATAAAGACAATAAAATGGTTTTGAATCGATCAGAATTAAGCAGTTTGGAGTTATCCATTGTACAAGTAGGCCTGATACCTGGGGAGAGTGAGAGTGTGTTTAACAAGCGTGCCCTGAGAACCATCAGTATGCATACCCTTCAATATCTGTTGGGGAAAACTGTACACCTATCTACATAAGTTCAATAACCAGTTTAGCAAGTTACTAAAGAATTCAATATAACTATTATCAATACTTTCTCCTTCACCATTCTTGATCCGCCCATCTTTGTGTCTTTTCTTTGCTTTGTACTCATTAACTTTCTGTGTGGCTTCTGTGTAGGCTATACCAGGGCATTCTTATCAGGTGTCCAAACCATTTAATCTGTTGTTGTTTTATCAATTGCATGATAGTTTCAATCCAGTCTTCTGATTTCTTAATTTTAATTTGCCTTATTGTACACCTGCAGCTCTTCAAGAACCTCATCTCTGTCATTATGATTTCCACTCATTAGTTCTATTGGCATGTTTGACATTGGTAACATAGTTATTAGTTCGTCTTCCTCTGGCCTGTGGTAGGGCAGAGTCATAGTTCTCATGTCTGCTTCTGCTATCTTTTTAAGGTCTTTAATGTTTACTAGGCCATGTTGAGCTTTCTCTGGTGATGGTTTCGGAGTCTCTCTTGGTTTCTGTAAGTGTTGTCAGAAATCGTCTTATAGATTTGCTTAGTTGTTCTTTCATTTACGCGTTTTAACATTGATAAAATTATCATTAACTTCGTTATTATAAAGACAATCATGTATAAAGAATAATTCTCACAAATCTTGATTTTAGGTTCAGATCACTCCTAGATGCTGAAATCATTTGCTTAGATAACCATCTTTCAAAAGAAAGGAGGATTTGATAAGATTGCCTGTTTTGTTATATCTGATTCTCAATATAATGCTATTGGAATTTAGTTCACTATTTTCTAAGATACCATGTTTCTCAAACATACAGTAGTCACTTTATCTAGACAGAATCTAATTTACAAATTGTTCCATTACAAGTTGTTTCCTATAATTAGGTAAATCTGATAAATTTCTATAAGTAATTATGTATGTAAGTTAAATATTCAGACAGTGTAGCATTTTCATGACACAAAACTCCAGGAACTGAACAGAATTAACATATATGCACTCAGGGCACCTACATAGGTTCTCAACCCATTTCAGCAAGGGTGTGTGTCAGTGGCTGTGCATTTACTTAGTAGCTCTAACAATAATAGCCTCCAGAGGCTTACATGAAACTACTGAACTGGCATGCAAGTGTTTGTGACAATGTTATAATGGATAGGCTTGCCTCAACAGTATTGCTCCTGAGAATTTAAAGATGGATAGTGGTAAAGTTCTTTGGTTTCTAAGAGATCACGTTTTGGACGAAAGAACTAAAATTTATGTTGAATATATCCAAAAATTTAAGTAGTTTAAAATTACCCATTTTACAAGTAGAACTGGATGCTTGAGGGACAAAGAGAGGAGTGTGTTTAACCAGCAAGTTACAGGAGCCATCAATATGCATACTATTTGACACATGCTGAAAGAGACTGAGTACCTATGAGTTAGCATGGAATGCTGTGATGTCAATTCAGTAACCACTCTAACAATGATTCTAAATTGTTTCACCTTCTTAGGTAGTGATAGTCTTGTATATTCTTAGCTAGTGACTGAAGAACTAACTGTCATGGGAAGTGAACACCCTTTACTGATGTGCTAATCCAGATCACCACTACTGAGATAAGTGCACTCACAAAACTAACTGATCTAATCAGTAGTAATGTTCTATACATCTCTTGGTAACAGATGAATGTTGCAGTAATGTGGCTGTCAGTATGAGCACAAAAAAAAGGACAACACAAATAATTTCTTGCAGTATTTCGAAACTAAATGCTACAAAAAGATCCTATGAATACCATGGACAGAAAAAGGGAAGAACACTGATGTCCTGAAAGAACTAAATGTTAAAGTCAATTGGCTAATATTGGAGGGCAGGGTCCCAGGACACAGAGGCAGACCAAGAAGAAGATGGCTACAAGATATTAAATAAACTATGAATATGACCATCGGCGAAGTGGGTGAAATGGCTAGAGACAGAGTGAATTTCAGATGAGCTGCAAAGAGAGCAACGTCCTATAAAGGACACGCACCTTGATGATGAGTTTTCTGTACAGATAGATTTATCAATAGCTTTAAAATATAACCTACCATCAAATTAATATAAATTTTCTCTTCTCTGTTTCTTATTAAATTCAGGAATTGGATGGCAAGTTGTGCAAGAAGACAGGAAAGGCATGTGTTGGTCACTGTAATGGTCATGCCAAAAATGGTACCACCATGAACTGTGACAACAGTGTGCCCAGACGCCTGCATATTGTCAATGACCAGGCTCAATGGTTTAAACCACTAACTCTTGCAGATCTGTGTCCCCTATTAAAGACATATGCTGGTCAGAGTTATAGACTGATCTATGGAAACACAGGCTTTGGTTAGTCACATAGGACATGTTGTTCTAAATATATAAAAATACTCTGACATCCTTGCTTTTTCACAAATATGACCATTACAAGTTCTACCACCATAATCTTTTGTGCAGTTGTTTCTTCTTCTACTTCTTCTTTGAATGCTCCATATCATGCCCCTTGTTAACCACTCTTTGTGATTTGTATGTGATCTGAGCATAAAAGTGATTGTATGTTGTGCCAGCTATGTGCTTACAAGTAGGCCAGCACATCCGATTTCTGAAACGTTTTTTATTTACTAGGATAGCTTCCATAGGCCCCTACTTCAGTCACCTCTTATGACATGCCTTGTAGGTAGCAGTGTTACTATTCTTTGCTCCTTGTGAGCCCCGGCAACACACGGGTGGTGCAGCTGTTTAAAAGAACACACAAATTTCTTCATTATATCAGCTACTTAGTCTGTAATATTTTTTTTCCTGACTCTTATGCTCTAGCTCAATGCATGTAACACAAGTTTGCAAGTTTTTTTTTTTTTCAGTACAATATGTTCTATTTTTCTATCCTTGGGGGAAGAAAAATCTCAGCATCAACCATCATTTGTTATCCAAAGTGTTGGGGGCTAACAGATTCATTACAATGTGAAACAGACTTTGTATAGATATGGTTGTTATTATGGACATAACCACACTGACAGTAGTTTAAAATAAGTTATTTTGGTGATCAGTTATTTAAGGACTATCATTGCAGTACAACAGATATGTCCACAGGTGCTCCCAATTCCCACCTCAAAATCTGCAGCGTCCTATGGCTACTATGTCAGTTTGATGTTGATTAATTAATCTTTGTGCATATTTGGTATGTCTTTCTTTTTTAGCTGTACCAATATTGTCACACATCTCTCTCAATCTGGACAGCTCATGACATTCACAGCCCTGAAATGTCTCTATTTGGAAAGATTCGCCCAATGCTTTAAAAATGTCGTTTCGATCCATCGCAGTACAATCTTGTAGCCATGTCAGCCAATCTATCAGCTTGTTCAGTATCCCTGACTCCAGCATGCCAAGGGACAAAAGCAAGGGTGATTTCTCTTATTCATGTCTGTGCCAGTACCTCCATGCACCATCATCTCACCATTCCTGTTTCGACTTTATGGATCATGTGTTTGTTGCATAGACCCTTCTGGCTATTCTTATTATCTCACCTCCTGAATAGGCTGAAAATAACACAGGAACATCATTATTAGGGAATGACTAAACCAGAAGTGTAAATAGTTATGTCTGTTTTGTTGACTTCTAAAGGCTCTCAACCTCCTCGTTACTTAAATATGGATTATTTTGTTAAGTTATTTTGGTACTTGTATACAATCAATATAAAATATCTAATGTTATACAGTCTTCATTCATAATCTTGTAGATGCCTTGTTAGTCAATTGAAGAAACTTATTTGTCTTCTTGGAGCGTCCATATCGACCACTTGTTATCCACTTTGTGATTTGTATGTGATACGAGTCTAAAGCGATTGTATGTTGTGTCAGTTATGTACTTCAAGTAGGCCAGCACATATAAAATACCTCCGATTTATGATATGCTTTTTATTTACTAGGTAACTTTGCTAGGCCCCTACATCAGTCGCCTCTTACAACATGCCTTGTAGGTCACAGTGTTACTATTCTTTGCTCCCTTTGAGCCCGCAACACAGGGCAGGAACTTATTTCAATTGACACTACTATTGAAATGTTTTCTTTGATTATGTACTTTGTTTTCCAGGAGTATTTGGGGAAGTTGGACCATGGAACTTCAGCACACTTATTGATATCAGAGGAGTGCAGGACTTTTACACAGTTGATGTAATTATTCAGTTATCAATTTATTTGTAATGTTTGATATTACAGCTCACATACAACGAGTGCCATCTTTTATTTTTAATTTGTTAGCTAGGACATTCGCTATTGATATCATTAAAAAGTGAAGTTTTGTTTTAATTTGTTTAGGAAAGTGTATCTGATTCTAAATAATAAATTAGGAGAGACATGACACTGCCCAGGAAACAGTATCACCATAGGTAGGTTGCTTAAATTTGCTTTAATTTTTTTCAGGATTATATCAAATTAACAAATCTGTACAATTCTGTTTACAGTTTAGAAATAGTTATTATTTTGAGCGCAATTAATTCTCAAAGATAATGAGGTCTTCCTTGTATGATAAGAAAAGAATGTTTCCATTTAGACAAAAATTAGTTTGCCCATGAACATATATTTGTGAAACAATAACCAATCAGCCTGAAATTTTGTATACTTTTTTATATTGTGATAGTTTAGGATAGTTTAGGCAGTGTTCTACAGTAATTTCAATAGATGCAATTGGTTTTTAATAAATGTTCTTTCAAATTTGAAAAATGGGCTTTCTATTTTGTACCACAATTAACAATTTTTTATCATTTTTCTATCATAACTTTGTCAAATATTAACCAACCATAATTAAAGTGTCTGTGTTTCTTTATATTTAATCTCTCTCTCTCTCTTTACACTGTTACGCCCTTGGCGTTTAGGGCAACAACAAATGCACACCATTCTTCCCTGTTCATGGCCTTCCTCTGTATTGCGTTCCAGCTATGATTCATTTCCTTCAGTTCTTGCTCTATCGTTCTCCTCCAAGTCGTCTTGGGTCTTCCACGCTTTCGTCTACCCTCTGGAGTCCATCTATATTTAATCAGTTTATATCAAATTCTAAAGAAATTCCAATAACTTGATTCCCTTTCTAAATGTTTTTTTCATATTTGTTTAAATATCCACACAGATCAAGTTTCAATTGATGCAAAATTTATTCTATAAAATCAATTTTTCCTAGACATTTCTAAACGGGGAATTTGTATATGCTATTTCATTTTGAATCAATTATTTTGCCCAATTTACTCATAAATGTATCCACTATATTGTTCTACATGTGTATAATCAGTTTTTCATTTCAAACTTACAATCCCTACATGTTGTGGGTATCTGTGATGTGGAGGTAAGCTGCTCACTTCTTGCCCAACTGATACTCAGACACTCCCATGTAAAGCAATTGGAATATTTTCTCAGAGATCTCTAATCTCAATGTAAGAGAGATTGAGTTCCTAGTTCTATTGGAGATGGACAATAAAACATAGTTCCTGTGTTCAAATTGAGCACGTAAAGGAACCCTTGGCAGTTGAAAATCAATAAGAGTAGGCGACAAAGTCATGCCTGAGGAAAATTAATTTCAAATATTAAAGCAAAGTCCCTACCAAAATTGCCACCATCTTCAAAATTATATCACAGACCCTTGGCGGTGCTACAAAGTTTGTGACTGCTGCTTAGATTTTCCTGTGTAAGAAAGAAGTAGAAGCACACATGGTTATTCCCCAAAGTGCAATGATGATGTTCCTATCAATTGCTACATTTATATACTAAAGTACTTTACTATATGTGATAGTTTAATGTTTTGTGCATCATGTGTTAATTGTGTGATCTATTATTTTTAAACTGTAATTTTAATTATTTTTAAAAATAAGGCCATCATTTCTCAGGTTATACTTTCCAAAATTAAGGATGTACGATTCCTTTAGACAAAGAAATTTTAAATTTGTGTCTAATTATGTCCAACTCTGATTTGACATCTGGTATTATGTAGAGCCTGAAATCAAAATTTGAGCAAAAATATATTGATAGCAATAAGAGTTTAAATTTATTTTTTAAACATCCTAAAAACATCAGAATTTGTCATTTGTCAACTATAAATATGGATACTCAAACTATGCTTTGCGTTGTGTTGAATCTATAACTTTTCTCTTTATCATGTCAGTTGTATAATAAATGTTAGTGTGTTTATTTATCAGCTAACTCCAAGTGACCATATTACTTTTGGGGCCAATGTATCTATCACTGCTTTGAAAGAAGCTTTTGATAATACCACTGACCCAGGTTTGCAATCCTATGCTCAAGTCTTTGCCGCTCATCTAAAACAGACTGCATCCTCTAGTATTCGAAATGTAAGTATTTATTACTTTGGGTGAGTAGATATTAGTAATTGATGGTATTTATCAAAGTAGAAATTGTCACTTGAACACAAGAAATTTATGGCAGTTTGTGAAACCCTTATTATGAACTAAGAGAAAATTAAGGATTTACAATTCCTTTAGTCAAAGTAATTTTAACTCTTTCCACGCTTTAAGCCGCACACTGCACCATGGCGGAAGTCCGTTGCACGCTTTAAGCCGCACACTGCGCCATGGCGGAAGTCCGTTGCACGCTTTAAGCCGCACACTGCGCCATAGAGTTGCTTCTCTTATAAGAAGTCTTTCTAGTTTACTTCTTCTGTTTTACTTATAGTACTTTTTAACCTTTTTATTCTGTTAGGTTGTCCAGTTTACTTCAATTTAGTATATAATAATATATATATGTTTATTTATTGATAAGTAGTTGGGATTGTAATTTTTTTTTTTTTTTTTACTTGAATTAACTGCTTAAAAATTGAGGAAATAAATGGGCGTGGAAAGAGTTAAATTTTAGTAGAATTATGTCCAACTCTGATTTGACATCTGATATTATGTAGAGTCTGAAATAAAAATTTGAGCAACATTGTATTGTTAGCCATGAGAGTTTAAATTCATTTTTAAACATCCTAAAAACAGCAGCATTTGTCAACTATAAATATGGATATTCAAACTATGCTTTGTCTTGTGTTGAATATATAATTTTTCTCTTTATCATGTCAGTTGTATAATAAATGTTAGTGTATTTAGTCATCAGCAAACTCCAAGTGACCATATTAAGATCATACTCATGTTCTGAACAAATACTAACACTAACCAAAAACTGATTGCACAATATCAACAAGAGAATATGAGCACCCTCATCCAAAAGAGACGCTGGAGATTGTTAGGACATGGGTTACACATGGAGATTAACTCTGTCAGTAAAACTGCACTGAGATTGATACCAGAGGGTAATGAAAAACGTGAAAACCCCAAAATGACCTGGAGCTGAACAGTAGAACGAGAACTAAAAGAAATGAACCATAGCTGGAGCACAATACAGAGGGCGGCGCAGAATAAAAAAGAATGGTGTGTATCTTTTGCTGCCCTAAACACAAGGTTTTTAGGGCTAGAGATAGAATTATAAAAAAGTGAGGTAGTACTATAAATATAATTCTTAAAGTGAAAGTAAGAAAAGTGAGTTAATGGTATTAACATATTTTTTAATGTAAATGTAAGAAAATGTGTAATAGTAGTATTCACTAATTTTCACAGTTGAGCTCCTGGGCAGGCAATTTGGCTTTAAAGAATCTGCACAACGATTTTCCTTCTGATGTCTTCACTATGCTTGAAACAGTGGGCACACAACTAACTATTGGTAAGATTATAAAATGTTTATGCTTGTTTTAATTCGCTTCATGTCAGGCAGTGAAAGAGAATATAAAGTTATAAGCTGCAATTTATGTTAACTCGTTTTTGTACTTTGTAATGTTTCCCATTTTTATACTGCTGATGTGCTATAAAACTGCATACATGGTTTCTTTTCTAATAAAAATGTATTTGACAAAAACAATTATTAAATTCAGCCAAAAAAAGTTGTAAATAAAAGCAGTGGTCTAAATAACAAAATGACAACTAAGATATATAATTCTGCCTTTGACAGTAATTTAGTAAATTAACTACAGTTATGATATCCACAAAGCTAAGGTCCTAGGTTACCTAAAAGCAGCAGATAAGGCAACTAGCCATTTTCTACAGATATTTCTATTTTATAGCTATTCAACCAGCATTATTACAAAATTACAAATACTTTACGACTGTGAAAACTAATTTTGTGTATATATGATGGTATAAACACATTTTGATTGTTCCCAGTTCTTAATTTATTATTTCATAGACTGTTAGTTTTTGATAAATGTGCATTCACATATCTATCAAATTATATGCTGTTCAAAAGTTGGTTTTTTTATATAATAAATTTAAAATTCCACAGTGTAATTTTTACATACGCCTGTGGAGTGAAAAACATTCAACAAAAATTAATTTGGACACAATGTGTTTTACCTTGTCGTAGACAAATATTCATAACAAATATTAGGAGAAAACATCAAACACTAATATCACAGATATCTTAAAGTAGAAAAAGACAATTATCAGTATTTTTTCATAGCATTAAAATAGAAGTTTTAAAACACATGGTGGCAGCCAAAAAACTCAATGGGTTCAAGACAGAGAATGAAAGCATCACTTGCTGACAATGAAATGTTGATATACAAACTGATAGTTCATACGCAACAAACAGACTAAACTAAAACTTAAACAGATGTTTGGAGAGTTCAGGATTGCTTATGCCAGCTGACAAGGCACACAATGATGACATTGATGATGTATCTGAAGTATATGAGGCGTAATATCTTACAGTGGCGTCTGTGGCTTAGGGGATAGTGACTCAGTCTATTAACCCCGACGTTCTGAGTTCAAATCACGCTGCGGACAGTTTGGTTGCAAATTGTTTAGTGTGGATTTTTACAAAAGTATAATGGCACCACCGCTTCTCTCTCCGATCGTTCTTAAGCCGTTTGTTATCATTCTATTGTGATATATAAACAGCCAAACATCAAGAACGGAATGTACGTGCACAACCTTCAGTACCTATTGGAGCTCAGGTGCTTATCCTTGGGTGGTGTGTTCGATTTCAACCAGCGTTTACTGGGTTCGCTCTCCGTTAGCCTTTGCTGTCCCCAGCCAAAACCCACAAGGCAGCAGGTTGCTATTTTCTTTAAGGGCAGCGACCCTTAGACGGCCTGCCCTCCTGAGTGCCATCTGCCCAGCAAACCGGTCGTTTGTGGACTCCTTGGTTTGCCGCCAGTCCAGTTTTGTGTACGGTTTGCTCCGCTAGCCTTTGATTGTCCCCAATCAAACTACAAGGCAGCAGTAGTTCTCTGCAGTGAAATCGCACTGCCTTTACCTCTGCTGGCCTTTCCAGTTCTGCACATTTCGGTGGGACGCCCACCCTCATGACTGCCGTGCCTGCCATGCTTGCCGCTGCCATACTTGCTGCCATGCCTGCACGTGCCTGGCTTTTCTGGCTGCATTTGGGCCCACCGTGCATCGCTACATGCAGCACACTCTGCCCTGGTGCCTACCTCACCATTTCCGTCAATTCCCACCGTGCTCACATTTGCCTAGGGGTGTCCCCGCCTGTGACTCAACCTGGTGATGGGGTCATGGGTTTCGTCCCATGAGGGCCCACCCATGCATGCGTGCACGCTCTGCCCTGATGCCTACCTCACCATTTCCGTCAATTCCCACTGTGCTCACCTAGGTTGTCCGTGTGTACCCACGTGCAGCTCAGCTCAACTCCCAGCATACTCATCGGCTCAAGAGAAAGGGCTCAAGAGAGAGCATGCTCGGCTCCGATTTTGCATCGCGTGGGTAAACATCTTCTCGATGGCTTTAAATCGTGGCCTCATCCCTGAGATAGGGGACCAAGTTTCGCCCTATGTGGATCCTCGTGCAACTGAACTCAACTCCCAGCTACTCATCGCTCAATAGAGAGGGCTCAAGAGAGAGCATGCGCGGGCTCAGAGTTTCACCCCAAGCGGTTCCACGTTTATCCTTCCAGCTTTTCCCATTGGCTGGGCGAGGCGAGCATTAATAGTCACTCTGGGAGTTCACTCGTCTGTGTTGCGAGCAGATCCCTTCTAGCGTGACTACCTTTGCATCTCTACTTGCCCCAGAGTAGCTCTCCCATGGCACCTGCCCTCTCAGCCAGTCCGGAACTACTGTCTGTTGCCAGGGTCACCATATGGAGGTGAGGGCAGGAAATTAGTGCCAGCTCACTAATCTGCGCGCCGTTGTTTCCTTGCGCCTTTGACCCACCACCCGTTCAGAAAGCAATGACAAACTACTGAACGTAATAATGCCTAGAAAATCACAAACAGCGTTAAAAGCTGGGGTTGATTCGCAAAGTCCTATAAAGGATATGTAATTAACTATAATATCTTACAGAAGTGGTACTATATTGAAATTGATAAAACAAAAATTTCAAATGAATTGTGATTGTTGCAAAATGATTAACAATTAAAAACAGATAAAATTGATGAAACTGTAGCATCCAGATAGTATGATATTTGTGTTTTTAACATATCAACGTTCAGTGTAAACAACTCATGTTTGTATGGCAAATATATTTTCAGCGGATGGTGATGCAGTAAGCACACAGTACTCACTGTTAGAGTTCTTGGCCCTAGATATGAAAGGAAAGGTGATTGTATCCATGAGTCTGCCCAAGTATAGTACATCTGACATTTTCATTCGGACATTCAGAACTTCCCTTAGACTGCAAGTAAGCAATACTGAACTTATTATTTCTTTGTCTCAATCAAGAGGGTTGTGGCTAACAGAAAATTTGAAGAAAAAAATAAAACTACTATGTTTATAATTTTTAGAAATAAAAATATAAATTAATAAAAATTATTATGGTAGGGTTATAAATAGCAATCCAACAGAAGTGTTAGAAGTGGTTGATGGATTGATAGGACCACAACCATTTCCACTTTGATAAATGACTATGTGTGCTCTCTTACACAGGAACATCTCAGTTGCAGTGCATAGAATTCATAGACTTCAGACTTTATAAATTAGAATAAATTATTTTTATTAAACAATAAGTTCTCTTTCTAAACTTAGCGGTCTAATTTATAATTTGTTATGAGATGTTTCTTAAACTTACTGATATCTTCTTATCTTATCTTATCTTATCTTAACCACATTTGCCGTGAAGGTCGTGGGAGAGTTAGTTTCCTATCTTGTGCCAGGTGTGTTGCGCTTGCGTTGTCAGTCCATGCTTTCGCAGGGACTCTGAGATGTTATCTATCCATCTTGTTCTTGGCCTGCCTCGTGCTCTGCGCCCTGAGTGTCGATTATTATAGGCACGTGATGGTAGTAAATGTGGTTCCATTCTCATTAAATGGCCGAACCACTTGAATCTTTGCTTCTCGATGTACTGTATGCATGGTATAGTACCACGATGCTTCTGATATTCTCGTTTCTCACTCTATCTCCTTGTAACGTTGACAGCTTTTCGTAGACATCTCATTTCACATGTTGTAATCTTTCTTTCTTGTGTCTTAGTCAGGGGCCATGTTTGGCACTGATAGCAGAGAGTTGGAATAAATATGCAGTTTATCAGTTGTCGTTTGACTGCCATGTTAATGCTTGGATGTTTTAATAGTGGTGACAGTTGGTATGTCACTGCATTTGCCTTCTGGCATCTAGTCTCGATTTCTCTGTCCATCTTTCCATCTGCTGTGAATATACTCCGAGATATTTGAATTCTGGAGTCTGTTGTATTTTGACATTATTCACGTGTATATTTAGTTGACCTGTTGACCTGCTTATTGTCATGACTTCTGTTTTGGAGGTGTTAATTTTACTGATAGCAAGATTATAAACACATTTTACTTTTACATTTAGTACATTACTTTTTGCTTTACTTTATCACTTGATTAGTAACATATCACACATTATCATTAACATATATTATCAATTTGTTGCTTGTGTTGAAATTTACAATAACTTGAAACGACAACTTGTGCAAGATTGTTTACATTTTCAGCTGTGCCATGCTCATGTGGTTTCTGGCTTCAACTTTCAACTGGATACAAGTAACAACTACCTGGTTAAGACAACACCCTCCATTGTTATACAGGGAATCAATGGCCAACTGGTTAGTCCTATTTTATTTTGTCTAAATTCTTGTTTTGCTAACTGTGATGTTGATAAACAGAGACAAATGAGGCATATTTCATGGTAGCAAAAACAAACAACCAAAGATGTTCTTATAAAAATTAGGTATGAGATGTGAGAAATACTGAAAGTGGTCAAAAATAGTACAAAGAAATATTTAGAAAACACATATAGACATGGCTCATTAGAAAACCTGGAAGGAAAGATTGAGAACAAGAGGAAGACAATAGTATAGTAAGAAGAACACATTTATGGCGATGATGATAATGATGATGATAATATTAATGATGATGATGACAACGATGATGATTCTGGTGGTGATGGTCTGACGACGTGTTAGAAATCTTTTTACATTATATATTTGTTCCTGCTTGTGCAAGTTCATGATATTCTGTTTAATATGTATGTTTCATTGTTTCAATTTGCCATTAGAAGGGAGCTTGTTTCATTATGTTTGCAATGTGCAATGAGACTGCAATATCTGAGCCTTTTGTGAGGTCACATCCACTTTTAATTGCCCTTTTGGAATTGGGTATACCTTCTCCCTTCAATCTATGTTCACTAAGGCAGTCTGCAGGGATGCAGCCTATTACCGCTCCACAACTTGAAGTAGAAACCTGTGGTCAGTTCTGGTTTCCAGACCCAGATTCTGGCATCAGTCATTACATATTTGTGTCTCAGACTCACATTTGTGTTTTACTTTATTGTAGTACATCAGAACATTTATTTATCCTTGCTTAACAAGTGTGATATACATACTACTGTGCTTGTTGCAGGTAGCTCTCATTATTAACATTTTATGTGACATTTTCTTCTCTGAAACAAGGTACATGCAGTACAAACTGAGGGTTTCCTAACAAACAAGAATTTAGGTGATCCAACAGTTCTTCAAAGTAAGTAGTGGGTTAATATTCACCTAAGCCATTTTTTTGGTCTGAATGACAATTTCAAATAGTGAATTTTTACTTATTATAATTAGATGGTCTACAGACAATGAATTGACCTCATTGAACCAGTTTTTACCCCATAAGCACGGCCCTTCTCCGTAGAAATGGCATACCACATGCAGAGATTATTTCCAAAGCATGAACTCCATAACTCCACAAGTTTAAATTGTTGTACTATATAACTTTGACAAATAGATACTAACTGTCAGAGCTCTGATCCTGCAAACAAAAGGGAAATTATTTCATTAAACACATATTCTGAATCATTTCAGCAAAGTTATGTGATTTAGCTATGTAAGACTTATATATGATGTAACTATGTTCCAAAATGAAAATAAAATAGTAGTATATCCTTTACAGGATTTCCCCTATCAACCACAGTAAACGAGTCGTCAACTTTCTAGGCACCACTTATACGTTTAATAGTTTACTGTTGCTTTCTGAACGGTGGGGTCTATTTTTACAGTTCATAAAATTCCACGCCAAACAAATATGCTTCCAAACTGTCTACCATGGAGTTTGAACCAAATACACTTGGGTTATGATCGAGCTCACTACCACTTAAGCAATTTGCTTTCAAACTGCCTGCTGCAGAGTTTGAACCATGTATACTTGGGTTATGATTGAGTTCACTACGCTTAAGCTACAGACACCCATGTAACTACATTTGACATTTATTATATGTGATGTAAGTTTGTTTGACAATAATAATTGAAGAGAGAACAGTTTTTAAATATTTTGATTTACTGATAACAAACAAGCAGTGGAGAAAGAAAAGTTAAGGTAAAGTTTGATGCAAGATGTGAAAGATGACTTGAACATGACAGCAACAAAAACAGAACATTGATAAGTAGTAAGGCTATAATATTTAACAATAAGTTTAATCTTGACTAGTTAGGGGGAAGGTTAAGCCTTTGCCTTGAGTTCTGAAGATTGGGGGTTCGAATCCTGAGTCCGTGCTGTACTGTTCACACATGCATTTTTTCCAGAGACCCTGGATTGTTTGCAAGAGCTACAGAGTTTGTGCAATATTCTCAGCAGGTGACTTGTCATTTATGCGGATAGGGACCGAGCCATATGGGATAAATCTGGTACAATGAAGTCAATCAGCTTTAGACCATAAAGTTATAAAAGTACATTTCTTTGGCAATATCTATTTTTTCTGTCTCTGTGCTTCTTTGAAATAACGTTATGTTTTATTCATGTCTAGGTGCTCTAACTATTTTGTCCGGTGAGATTGTTCCAACATCTTCACCTGTATTGGCCAGTCCCACATATCGTAAATCATTGGCTATTGGACATTTTTACGAGGTGGGTAAAGTAGGAATACTGTTTTGACATTTTTTTTGGTAATTTCTGAGAAGAAAAAATTGATTGTACTTATTGCAGCTTTCAGATATGAGATTTATAACAATTTATCTTGTATAAGCCTACACTTGCTGATTTGATTTCAAGCAACTGTTTTTGCACTTAGCAGCATTGCTCATCATATATATTTGTATTTTTCAGTACATCCTGGGTATATGCCAGAGCAAATGCACTCCACGCTTTGTTAGTGGTGGCCTTGGTCTAGTTAGACCAGTGATGAGTGGAACTCAGGACTATGGTCCAGGAGATTCATCTACTTACCCAGCCACTGAGCCTATGATGAAGTTAACAGCATTCAACCTGGTAATAATAAAATGCACAATTAAAAATATATAGTTTAGTTGCAAGAAACTGTTGCTAAAGAAACAAGTTTACATTAAAAGCTTGTGAAATTACTATGAGCTTTTCAGAAAAATGTAAACGTTCCTATCTAGAGTTCACCTATGCCGGGCTCACAAGGGAGCAAAGAATAGTAGCACTGCGACTTACAAGGCATGTCGTAAGAAGCGATTGAGTAGGGGCCTAGGAAGCTACCCTCATAAATAAAAATCGTCACAAAAATCGGATGTGCTCGCCTGTTTGTAGGCATATAACTGGCACAGTGTACAATTGCTCTAAGGCTCAGACCACATACGAATCACAAATAGTGGTTTAACTAGTGGTTGATATGGAGCATTCGAAGAAGAAGGAGAAAAAGACTATCTAGAGTACTGTAAAATTTGACTAAAAAAGCTAGCAATCTCATGAAGTAAAAAGTGTGGTAGAATAACCTGTTGAATAGCATGCTTAGTTATCAGTTATATGAGGACTATCATCATAGCACTCCGGACATGTCATAGGTGCTCCGATCTCCGCCTCAGCAAATCCAGCAGCGTCCAGCGACCCAACACGCCAGTTCGATGTTGATTAATCAATCTCTTTGCATATTTAGTATGTCGTTCTTTTCGGGCTGCACCAATATTGACGCCCATCTCTTTCAATCTGGTCAGCAGTGGGATTCACACCCTGAAACTCCTCTGTTCGGAAAGACTCTTCAATGCGTGAAGTATGTCATTTCGATCATGGCAGCTCCCTCTGATATTGTAGCCAAGCCAGCCAATCTATCAGCTCGTTCATTACCCTGAACCCCTGCGTGCACAGGGACAAAAATGAAGGTGATTTCTCTGATCATTGTCTGTACCAGTACCTCCACCCAGTTGCATCTCACCATACCTGATTCGACTTTATAAATCATGCTCATGGAGTCAATGAGTATGAAAACATGAGAGTAATTGTGAGATGCCAACCAGTTCACCACCTCCGTAACCGCCGAACCTCCATTGTCAAACTACTTGTGGTTGTTGCGTAGGCCCCACATATGCAGCTGTTTTTGAATTTGTCTAAATCACCATTAAATACCACCATTATGAAGGTTAATAGAGTATGGTGAAGATTATGGATATATTGAAAGTATGGCAAAAACAGAGAGCCTAAAATTGCATATACTTCTTCTTCTTCTTTGCGTTCATTCTTTACAACCAATTTTAATCACTCTCTTTATGATATGTTTGATCTTTGCCAAGAACGTGTATACTTTGCACGTTGGTTTGTTTGCTGATACTAAAAAGGATGTTGAAGAAAAAACCACAAGGCAAACCAGAAAAACGATGGAAAGATAATATTGAAGTAGATGTAGCAATACTAAGAGTCAATAATTGGGAAGAGAAGGCTAAAATCAGAGATGAATGTATGCGGGTGATATCTGCAGCAATAAATCTTAAAGACTCAGAAAGCTGAAAAAGAAGATGTTTTATGTTTTCAAAGATAAAAATGAAACACGAACTTCACTGCAATTTTATTTTAGGAAAAACTTGATGCAAACAAATGGTACATTGTTTTTGAAACATTTGTTAGTATGTATTTTGATTATCCAGTGCAGTTTTTTTTCAGTAATTATTACTATATTTAACACTTTATTGCTATTTTTGTGTTATGTATGCACATACCATTGTTGAAGTGATGGATAAGCTTGCATGCTTCATTGATCACATGAGCCACATGATAACATTAGTTTAGTGAGCAAGATATTTTTTGGACCAGAAACTTTATCAACCAAAAATCTTGTACACCAAAAGCTTTCTTCAACAGGCAAGTTCAACCAAGCTGAATGAATGTGTCATACTGAAAGATAGCAATATCGCAGCCTAGCATTAAAATTCAACACAAAATAACAAATATTTTTTTGTCAGAGAAAACAAAGAAAAAGAAGAAACAGAAAGTAATGCAATAGTGCACAGAAGTGAACACAAATTGTCAAAATTAAAATCATAATAAGTAACTGTTATAACTACTTGTTGCAACTAGTTATTAAAAAGGTAGATGATAGTGATTATAATATGGCATACAAGTCTTTTGAATTTTTGTGGGTCTATATTTATAAACTCATTGTTCTTATTCATCTATCCACGCATTGATTTAAAGTTGTCTCCATGTTAGATGCTTAGACTTATGAACACTCATTCTGCTACAACACCTAAATAATTATCTGCTAATTTTAAAGAAAGTTATCTAAGCTTGTTCTATGCATTGCATGTATCATCTGACTGGACACTGCTGATCTGTACACAACAGACATTCCTTCAGAGGTAGAATATCCTGTAGTCACTTTAATTTTTTTAAGCCAAAGGATTGACTTCATTGCACTGGGTTTTACCCATAGGTTCGATCCCTCTCGAGAAATGGCACGCCCCTGCAGAGAGTATTAGCACGAACTCCGTATCTCCAGCAACATTCCTAGGGTCTCTGGAAAAACTGCACTGTGAACAGAAGGCCGGGCTAAACCCAACCTTCACTCACAAGACAAAGGGCTTAACCACTTAGCCACAGGGACCCCCCTGTAGTCACTTATGACTGTAGAATACAATGAAATCATTATATGTTCCTTCTTTTTTAAAATATCAATATCTTCTCGATTAATAGCCATATGAACATGTGATAATACATATACTATGTGGGTTATGATGATTTAAACTAATCAGTATAGGTGTGTATCACATTCAGACTACAGGAGAAGTGAAGTTTGTGGCTGATCTATCTCCCAGACAAGGCCAACTTTATGCTGCTCCTGTACTCAGCATTTACGGAAATGCCAAGATACAAAGTATTGATCCTACTGTAGCACTGGTTAGTAGTAACATTTTGATTTAAAGCAGCCAGAGACTAGTACACTTATTTTCTTTATGTGTTTATTACAACTATATCATAATTAGAAACCAAGATGTAGAATTGATTAACTTGAAACTGAAGTAATTTACTACTCTAGCTGTATCAAATGTATTTTCATACTCATTCATTGTTTTTTTAAGTGAATAGCTATAACAAATTAAAACCATGACTTTTAACATCTCCATATAATAATCACATTTACTTCATGACACATTGGGCATTCGCTTTCATGCTTGTCCTCCCTGCAGCAGCCATCCTAAAGTCCAATGCTCACCACACCCATGGGAAGTTGATTAGTATACCTTCTCTCTCTACCACAAATTGACACTGTCTGGCATGTCCAAACTTTACTCATAGTTCTGCATTCTTTCCTGTGTCTGAGACTTGCCCATATCACATAAATGAAAGCCTACCAGATTGATGATATCGGCTCTGTCCATACTTCTGCCCGCTTGAGTCTGAGCATTGTTTGCAAGAAAGTCAACATGCTCATTACTCTGCACTCCAGCATGTCCAGGTATGTACAGCCAAGTGCATATCTTCATGTACATTAACATGTCTACATGTAATGACAATCATACTAACATGACTTTATAAAAATGACATAACAATTCATAAAAATAACATTCATAATACTTAAAAACACATCTCCATAATGACAATCACACTAACACATCTCCATATAATGACAATCACACTAACACATCTCCATATAATGACAATCACACTAACACATCTCCATATAATAAAAAAAACAATCATACTAACACATCTCCATATAATGACAATCACACTAACACATCTCCATATAATGACAATCACACTAACACATCTCCATATAATGACAATCACACTAACACATCTCCATATAATGACAATCACACTAACACATCTCCATATAATGACAATCACACTAACACATCTCCAGATAATGACAATCACACTAACACATCTCCATATAATGACATTCACAAACACATCTCCATATAATGACAATCACACTAACACATCTCTGTATAATGACAATCACACTAACACATCTCCATATAATGACAATCACACTAATACATCTCCATATAATGACAATCACACTAATACATCTCCAGATAATGAAATCACTATAACACATATTTCCATATAAGGAAATCACACTTATCACATTCCCTTCTATAATCTCATCTATAAACATTCTCATATCTAAATTTTAAATACATTGTACATTCTCTTGATAATGACAATCACACTAACACATCTCTGTATAATGACAATCACACTAACACATCTCCAGATAATGACAATCACACTAACACATCTCTGTATAATGACAATCACACTAACACATCTCCAGATAATGACTGTCACACTAACACATCTCCGTATAATGACAATCATACTAATACATCTCCATATAATGACATTTACACAAACACATCTCCATATAATGACAATCATACTAACACATCTCCATATAACTACAATCATACAAATACATCTCCATATAATGACTGTCACACTAACACATCTCCAGATAATGACAATCACACTAACACATCTCCAGATAATGACAATCATACTAACACATCTCCGTATAATGACAATCACACTAACACATCTCCATATAATGACAATCACACTAACACATCTCTGTATAATGACAATCATACTAACACATCTCCGTATAATGACAATCACACTAACACATCTCTGTATAATGACAATCACACTAACACATCTCCAGATAATGACAATCACACTAACACATCTCCAGATAATGACAATCATACTAACACATCTCTGTATAATGGCAATCACACTAACACATCTCCAGATAATAAAAAACTATAACAGAAACATATTTCCAAATAAGAAGAAATACACAAGCTTATCTCCACATTCTTCTTCTGTTATCATTGCTCATCTTATAATGGGATTCTGGATTCTCTGAGTCTGATTTCAATTACATTGTACAGTTTATCTTTGAAGGGGGTGTGGATGTAGGGCAAATTGTTTTCCCTCAGTTCTGTCTGCAGTGGACAATTTTGTTGGACATGTTCTGCTATCATATATGCCAATTCATAACATGAGCAGCAAAAAATGCTTGTTGTGAATTATGTGTAAAGGCTGTTCCCGTTGATTACACTGTATCCATGGCAACTGTGATGATGCTCAGTTCATAGCTGACCACTGACAATGCCATTCAATAGTGAGGGAAATCAAACAGATATTACTTCAAATTTTCAGCTGCCATTGTATTTTGGAACTCTCAGACCCTATAACTCCTAAGCATTATTATAATATTATTTGTTTGTTGTGAATTGTAAAAGAGGATGGCTACTTCTCAACCTTCATTTACCTCAGACTAAATAGATAGATGTTTTTCACGCCACCAGTTGTTCCAATGTTGCAGTTATATATAACAACAGAAATATGTAATAATGTCACTCCCAAATTGTCATTCTTATCCTCAGCAAATTCCTGGTGTGGTCAAATTTATACAAGCATCTGACATTCCAGGTGTTAATGACTGGAGACCACATGGCTTAATACCTGAAAGCGAGAAACAGGAAGTAAGAAATTTGATTAATTTTTCATATAAACTCTGCACACTATAACCATGTATAACATTTTAAATGGTGTAGGCTCTAACATAATCTGTTATAAGTTTCCTCTGTTGGGCATCAGACCAATATTTCATATATCAAAATGTATAGAATTTAAAGTAATTTTACACAAGTAAACTTGCTGTATTCTCCAAAGAAGTTATGGCTTTTGTGAATAATTTTCTTTCTATTTACTATTTTGGTTCATGCAGTGGCTTATCGGAAAATTGGTACTACCATATCGGTTTGTCTAGAGGCTTGTTGTATTGTAGTAATATTAGAGTTACTCGTTGTGCAGGTCGAACTGGATGCCTGAGAGGCAAAGTGAGAGGTGTGTTTAATCAGCGAGCTATGGGAACCATCAGTATACATACTCTTCGATATCTGTTGGGGAAGACTGAGCACCTCTGGGTCTGCCTGGAGTGCAATGACGTCAGTTTAGTAACCAAGTTAAATAGATAAATCACAACTATTGGTGTAATATTTTTACCTGCTATCTGTTCATTACTGTTTTTTGTTTCTATTTATTAAGTTACTGTCATAGTATGTATACATGTTTCTTTCTAACTTTCTCTTTCTCTGCAGTTTTCATCACATTTGACCAGTTAGGATAAAGCGTAGTTATTTCAGTTACAACCATTTTATCTTGAATGTATATTTTTTGTATCTGAGCAAAATAATATTCAAGTCAAATCGGGCAGCATCACATCAAAGGTTACTTTTATGAGTATCTAACATTTCCTGTCTCTTGTAATGCATTCTATCTTCCTATATTTTGTTTTTGTCTCACTATCTATGTATATCCTCTTCGTATCCCGATTGACACATAAGGCTTCCACAAGAAACTTCCACTGTTGCCATTCTGCTGCCTTTCTACCAACTTTTGTCTCACAATATCTCATAAATCATGCCAAATCCATGTTTGCTAATGTAAGCAAGCAATAATGTACACTTACAGTTTTCAACATATAAAGTTTTTAAATATTAGTTAGTTAATCTAATCAAATAGTATCTATCTATCTATTCTCTAATTCTGTTTTGCCTTTTAGCGTCAGGTTGAAAAAGGAGACACCTGGAGCCTCTCTATGCACCTTGTCTTTCTGTCTCTTCTCCAATCATGATTTGCTTCACAGCTTCAGGGTAAGAAGAGATTTCTAGCACTGGCTTTTGTGTGTGCTTCATAAATAGTGTCTTTCGTTGCCTCTGTTATCTCTGAGGTCCACATTTTGCATGGCTGGCCTTTTCCTTTGTATCCACTGTATCGGAGCAACATTGCTCTCTGTGGTGCACTGAGATAAAATAGTATAAGATGATTAAATGCTATTTTGCTAATGTTATATTCTACTTTAGATTAAAAGTTGTAACATACTATCCTTAACTATAAATTTTATTTGCAGTAATTATTCTGTTACATTGAGATGGAAGAAAACCTGAATTTCCAAAGTCTTATTTTTTTTTTATTATTAGTTGCTGTGCACAAGTCAGGTATTATATGCTGGACAACCTATTGGTATTCTTGTGGCAGGTAGGAAAGTTATAATAATAGTAATCATCTTAGAACACAGTTATCATATTATCTTACTCTCAAATGATCTCTTTAATTAGAATTGAGAATGAAACTGCTGTTGCTGTTGTCCTTGTGTTGGTTTCAGTGACCCTGCTGAATGAGACAATTATTTCCTTGGATTCTCAGTTCCAGTTTTAAAAAGTTCAGAGCCAATGCCTCCAGCACGAGGGAGTGACATATATAAAGGCCTCTCAATCTTCGGTCTCTTCGAGACTCTCTGTTGGATGAGGACACTAAAATCAATGTTGAATCGATCAAGCGATTTAAGCAGTTTGGAGTTACCCATTGTTCAAGTCGAACTGGATGCCTGAGAGGCAGAGTGAGAGTGTGTTTAATCAGCGAGCCACAGGAACCATCAGTATGCATACTCTTCGATATCTGTTGGGGAGACTAAGCACCTATGGGTCTGCCCGGAGTGCAATGACGTCAGTTTAGTAACCAATAACCAATAACTCTCAATCGATACTTCAGAAGCTCCAAAACTGCAAATATTAGTGGATCTTGTCTTTCAAAGTTTCCAACCTCCTGGGGTTTATGTGAATCTACAGTCATGTACATGCAGATGTGCATGACAGTGAGAGAAGACATGCTTGTATAAACAGTATTGATTGTTGGGTAGTTGAAAAAAAGATAGGGTTTTGGTTTCTGTGCAACCTCTTGTTTAATAAAGGCACTAACATTGATATTAATCTATCCAGTATTTAAGAAATTTGAAATGACGCATTCTACAAGCAGAGCTGAATGCCTGAGGGTCAGAATGCAGGGTATATTTAACCAGTGAACCATGGGAACTATAAATATGTATACCCTTTGACATCTGCTGGGGAAGACGGAACACATATGGGTCTGCAAAAAGTGCTTTGGTGTCAGCTCAGTAACAAATATTCAATAAAAATTTTATATCATTTTTCTGGTTGCTAAGAATTTCAGTTGTCTTGCTGTTAGTTCATAAATGAGAACCAATGTTACACTATTGAAATATGTTGCTTACAGCAGCAATAAAATAATTGTTCAGTAATTAAGCTGTTCCCTTGTTAAAGTCTGTGTATTTTTATCTTCTTCTTCTGCGTTCAACTTTTGCTATGCGACTACTCCGGTATGTGTCATAAACAGGGCGGTGCGCTTGAGGTCTTCACCGGTTCCCCATAGTTTGTCTTGTAGTGTTGTTTCTGTTGGCCAGATCTCCAATCTCTCACTACTCAGACTAGGGCAGTCTTGCAGGATGTGCTCTGGGACTGCTTTGGTGCTCCACAGGTGCAGGCCGCCGAGTCCCTGAGACCCATTTTGTGGAGGTGTGCTCTGAGACTGCAGTGTCCCGTTCTAAGTCTGAAGATTGTGGTCTGTGTTTTCTGTTTAGTGTATTTATACTGTCGTGCTCTGGCCTGTATCCTCCATTTGTTTTTCTCCAGATCATTTTCCTGGATTGTTTCAGGAGAGTCTTTGCTTCTGTAAAACTTTGTGTTGTGTTAGGCTCCCCAGCCTTTGCGAGTTTGTCAGCCTTTTCGTTTCCTGTTATGCCACAGTGAGCTGGTATCCACTGTAAGACCAGTTCGGATTTTTTTGACAACAAGCTGATATTTTGCCGTATGTCCTGAATGAGCTTGTCTTGTCTGGGACTTGAGATAGCCTGGAGAACGGATCTTGAATCGCTAAAGACTGCAATATTTTTGCTGACACTTGCTGGTCGTTGAGAATCTGTATGGCTGCAAGAAGGGCTGTTGCCTCTGCTCTAAAGTTGGTGCATGTTTCTCCTGCTGCCAGAGAGTGTGTTTCTGTGTTTCCTTGAGGGTGAGTGATGTAGATTCCGCTGCCTCCTTTTCTGGTAGCATCTGTAGCTGAGCCATCTGTGAACACGTGTCCATGTGCTGGTGGGATATTGCTCTCGTAGCATTTGGAGTGAAATGGCTCTTTGCTCTGTCTCTGTTTGTATTTTTTGGAGATTATTCCTGAGACTTCTAGGTGTATTTGGGCTGTGTTTTGGTAACGTGTCCATGGCTCTGGTATTATGGGTTCCCACATTTCTGGGTCAGTTTCTAGGATGTCTGTATGTTGCATATGAAATTCTCTGGCCAGATGGTTGGGACTTTTCCTTGCAAGTCTGTTTTTGTTTTCTCTTGGAATTTTGTGTGTAGAGGGTGTTCTTTTAGCCGTTTTAGTTTTTCAAACTGGGTGAGTGTTTTAAATTTTCATGCGAGTTCTAGAGGCTCTATGTCTGCGGTTTTTTCCATTTCTACGATAGGACTGCTTTTCATTGCTCCCAGAGTTATTCTTAGGCCCATGTTTTGTACCTTGTCTAGTTTGTGTGTGTTTGTTTTGGCTGCTGTTGTCCAAGAGCTGGAGCCATATTCCATGATGGGTCTGACTGCTCCCGTGTAGACCTGCTTTAATATTTTTGAATTTGCGCCCAGGACGTGCCAGCTAGTTTCTTCATCACAGCAAGTCTTTGTATGGCTTTTCTTTGAATTGTGTCTATGTTTGGCTTCCAGGTAAGTCTGCTGTCTAGGGTGATTCCAAGGAAGGTGGGTGTATCTGTTTGGGGTATTGTTTCGTTTTCTAAATTGATGGATACTTTTTCCTTGTGTGGGGAGAGGGAAAAAACAGTTGCTGTGTGTATTTTTATAATTGCAGAGGATGAAGTCACAGCACAAAGTGCAAGATATGGTGTAAATATTAACTATACAGACATCCAGCCGGCTCTTACTGATGTGGAAGTAGCCATTCAGCAAAAATCATTCTTTCCTGCGCTGCCACCAGTCATAAAAGGCAATCCTGCAGGTGAGTTGATATTAATGTCAGATCAATCTCAGTATAAGGGATTAGTGATTAGTGAGGATCATCATCACAGCACTCTGGACAGGTCCATTGAGGCTTCCATCTTCTCTCCAATATTTTACCAGTATATAACTACTATAATCACACCCATTCTTTGTTGGTTATCAAATATCTCATGCTTCTTACAATGTGTTTTGGTATAGTAGTTCCTGTTTTCACTCCCATCTTCATCACTCTAGATATGAATGCAGATTTATTGATGTTTTAAAAGTCTTCTATAAAACATGTTTCTCTTATGGCATTGATGATGTGTGCACTATCCATCCTCGACCACTGTTGCATAAGTCAGGTAATCTGTATGCTCATTAGCTTGTACTCCCACCCGTGCTGGTACAAAAATAAAGGTTAAAAGGGCTACTTAGAATGTGTTCAGTGTGACAAGCCATCAATACCTTTTACAGCCAGCTGAGATTTTCTTCAGCATAATCATTGAGTCACTCAGTACACATGCATGTGTTAATTCCTGTGTACTCAACCCCTTCAGAGCTCTAATTACCACTTTGATGATCTACCATGTGAAGGGTTGCTTGTAGTTACAGCAAAGACACCCCTGTCATTCTTGACCTGTTTGCATCTTGAGCTTGCACTTTGCTTGCCTTGAATCACTTAGCCATCAGTGAATATCACAGTATCACCATCCTGTGTGTATTCATTCACCATCGCTCTTATCTCTGTATTTACTATAGTAGGAACTTGTTCTGTGGAGCTTGTATCGAGTGTAAAATTGTCAGAAATTGTAATGTTGGTATTGACAGGTATTGGTACCCATTCGCTGCTAGATTAATATCTATCAGTTTACATTCCTGGTGGATAATACATTCTGCGTGTCCCATCATGATATACCTCTCCTCAGTCTACTCCCTTTAGGAGTAGTTAGCACATCATAGAGTAAGTGCCAAATGTCAACCTTTACCCTGAAGTAAATCACATGCTCTGGATAGTTAAACTTTTATCCATGGTGAGGAAACCTTGAAAGCATCGCATAGTTTGACAGGATATGTCTTTCGTACATCCAAGAATTACATTCATTGCTGTGTCTTCTATTCTTGCCAGTCTTTTTTTTTTTGTGCGATTCTAATTGTACAGTACATACTTAATTTCAGAATGCATTCTGGCAATGGTTATTAAAATTAATTATGATCTAGTATCTAAGCAATAAGATTATGTGCTTCATTTTTATGTTCTCAAAAACTATGCCAATTGGAGTCTTGTGCTACTGGTAGGTCCTACCATGTTACGATTGAGAGGCCAAATAAAGTGGACATACCTTCTTCCCCCCCACCACCACCACCACCACCCCACCCCTTCTTCCACCAGGTATAGGTGACTGGGCTGGGGATAACAAGCTAAACCTGCAACAAATATAATTCTTACAGAAGCTAAAACCCCAGTTGGCCCAAATCCTCTTGCAACTACAACTTATGATGTTATCTGATTAAAGAACCATAATGGTTACATTTGTCAAAAAAATATTATGGGTCTGATCTGGTTTGCTGAACACTTAAAGTTTGTGAGGAACCTGTTCATTGAAATCTGTAGGTAGCTTATTGGGCTGACTGTACAAATGGTATTTGTAGAGATTAATGAGTGCCTGCCCCCTGTGTAGACATAGGAGCAAGTCCAGATTTAGGTTCAAATTATGTGATCAGAAGAATATGTTATTTTATTTCAATATTAACATACAGAAAGTCACAAAACTTCTCATTTGGAGATGGCATAACTCAGTGACAGACAACTTGAATTGTGCAACAGAATGTGTTAACTTCCCTGTGTAATCCATTCTGCACGATCATGAAAATTTCCTAGATGAAAATTGGTATTTGATTTTCTGAGTTGGCAATATTTTGAAAATTGTATAAGAGGCTCTGTGTAAGTTCTCTGCTGTAAAAGTTTTATGAGCTGAAAGAGATTGAATTGGGAAAAGATATCAATTCCATTTAGTGTTTGAGTTTTTAATTGTAAATTCACAAATTTTATTTTTACAGCTGCTATGGCTGCTGCCCCAAACAGAGTGAATGGAATGGTTCGCTGTACTGACCAATACAACTTTCACTTGGAAAACCAGGCAACTCTGAGTGTACCCACAGACACAGGGGGTATGGATATCATGACAACTACTCAGTGGCTGGATCCTGTTCTAGAGACAGTATCACAAGTACTGGGACTGCCAGAATCTAGGTAAGATTGTTTACTTCGTGGGAAATAATCAATCAATCTCTCTTTCTTCTTTCTTTTGTCCTTCTATGCTTTTTTGCCGCTAGGCGTAGCAGGTGTAACTGATGATCGGTTTCCGAGATAATGCACCTCGGTCGCTTGATATGGTGTGGTATTGTGGAGTTTTAAGATGTCTGTAACTCCATCAACCCATCTTTTTCTTGGTCTGCCCTTTCCTCTTGATGATTCCATTTTCAGGTTGTACGCTCTTGCAACTGGTGTATTCGGGTTCATTCTGACCAAGTGGCCAAACTATTTGAGTCTCTGTTTTTCAATAAATCTAATAGCAGGTGTTGTTCCGACTGTTCTAGAGACAGTATTCAATCAATGAAGAAGAAAAATGAAGAGACGTTCACAATGCATTGTGTGTATGAATGCGATCAAAGTGGAGAAAATTAATAGAAATAGAATCAATTGGTTAAACAATATCAAGAGAAAAATCTGGCCAGCAATGGCGGAATACGGGAGGGCCATTCAGAATCAGAACTGTTTTATTCTTGACACGACTTTGCTAGCACATTTCAGCCATGTTTGGTCGGTTATTTTCCGGTTTTGTTTGCCAAGCTACTGAGTTAGTGCTTGAGCAATGCTGTGAGCTATGAATGTTACATGGAATGCTTTTTGCTGTGTCAACCGTGCGTTTGTTTTGATTATGGGTATTCAGAAAATGGAGGACAGCGGTAATGACGAACCAACTCAATCTGCGGTATGCAGTGTTTTGCATGTGCAGAAAGCTGGATTTTGTCGTGATTGATGGTCCCTTCTACATGAATTGCAATTCAAGTGATGAACAGTTTGTGTTGACACTTTAGCGACAGCCACATGCATTTATGCTGTGCTGATTGTTTTTGTGCGTACGGCTGTTTCATTCTGGAATTAGTTCAAGACACAGGAGACAGTTAGCATTGCTTGTGATTTTCGTTGGCATAGGAACGGAGCAATTATGGTGTGACCTGTTGCAGTGAAGTTGGAACCATACATATGAACTATGGTCTATAAAAATAGAAAATTGAAGAATTAGCTAAATTTCAAAGTTTTTAATTTGATACACTAATCTGAGAATTTACTGTTTTATCATCATCCAGTCGCTTGACCTGATCAGAGCTTTATATCAGTCTTTACAATAGCAGTCTTTCACAATATTTCTCTAGCATAAGTCAGATGTCCTGCTAGAGGTCATCATATGCATATTCCCTCTGGCAACATATGTGGACCATAAGAATTGTGGACCATAAGACAAACATTAAACAACAAAATAGAAGCTTTTAAAACAAGGTGTTACAGAAAAGTTCTTAGGACATCCTGGACAATAAAAAAACAAAGACAGGACCTGCGTATCGTAAAACGTTGGCTCATACATTGTTGTAATTTTCAAGTCATCGATCTCATTCTTTATCCATGATCTCTGTTCTGTACTTTCTCTTCTTCAGTTTCCTGAATGCTTCTCTTTTTTAATGTCTTTTTAAAACCTTTATGTTACTTTTTGTGTCCAAAATACTTCACTGTTCTCAAACTTATTTTCTTATCAACCAATTTTCTTAAAATTTTAGTTCTTGTTAGATATATTGATACTTTAACGATTAATTATATACATACGATTTGTTGACTGATACCAGTAGTCCTGTACTGTATAAGCATATCTTAACAGGATAACAGTGGAAACCCAAAGACTAGGTGGAGGGTTTGGTGGCAAGAGTTTTTACAATGCACCTGTAGCTGGGATGTGTGCTGTGGCTGCTTATGTTACCAAGACGTGAGTAAATAGACATCACTTTGTACATTCACTTCTTCTTCTTCTTCTTTGTGTTCGTCCTTTACGACAAATTTTAATCACTCCTTGTGATATGCTTGATCTTTGCCAAGAACGTGTATACATACACATTGGTTTGGCAGGCCCCTAAACGCATAGACTTCTACACGCTTAGGACACATGCATCCGATTTCAGCCAAACCTCCTTAGTCGCCACTTACGACATGCGTGGCAGGTAACAGTGGTTCTATTCTTTACACATCAAATGTGGCCCCTGTAACCACTCGGGCTGTACATTCACTTTAATGTCAGGACATGAGTATAGTCCATTCAGCAATGAGTGACATCACATTTTCTCATGTAAAATTAGCTCAACATCAAAATTATGTGATGGTATGTGCATTAGTTTTACATCAGATCACAAGCACATAATTTTATTTTTGATCTTCAGCATTTCTCATGATAAGTAAAGTAAGTAAAGAACATGTTTTCATACCATGTGGTAGATTGGGACATCTAATTTGTGAGACATGCTGTGTTGGGATTAACATCAAACTGGCCATCTTTTGCTTCCCAGAACTGTTCTAGAACCTAAATAAGACTGGGTTAACGTGAGAGCCATTTGCAGTTTTAAAAATCCCAATCTAATGGATTAAACTGATACTACTAGTTTAAAAAACTAGTGCACTAACCTACTGTGACTGCTTCTCATGGTAAACTACACATATAAATAATAATTTCCTATATTTAATTAATTTTACATTGACAAAAGCATGAATAATTAATGTAATGTATTACTTAGGGTGCGTACTCTCACCAGACCTATTCAACTTATATAGCAAAACATTATGAGATCTATAGAAGAAAAGACAGGAATAGCAGTCGGTGGACAAAACATAAACAACCTAAGATACGCTGATGACACAATTCTCATGGCTACAAATGAACACGATCTGCAAGACTTGATAGACATACTAGTGAGAGAAAGTGAAAAGAAAGGATTAAGCATGAATATAAAGAAAACAGAGGTTATGGTTGTCTCCAAGAAACAAGAAACACCAACATGCAATATCAAAATAAATAACACAACACTGAAACAAGTCCATCGATTCAAGTATCTAGGAACATTCTTAACACCAGATGGAAGATGTACAACAGAGATTAGGAGTAGAATAGCTCAAACGAAGCAGCTTTTATGAAAATGAAGAACACACTATGCGTGAACTCACTACCAATGACACTGCGAAAACGAGTACTCGATGCTATATTGAACCAATTCTTATGTATGGCAGCGAATCATGGACACTGAACAAACAATCAATACGATCATTGGAAGCCACAGAGATGTGGTTTTACAGAAGAATGTTGAGAATTCCATGGACAGCAAAGAAAACAAACGTTGAGGTTTTAAATCAGGTCTGCACACAAAGAAACCTTATCAAAAGAATAAGAATCCGACAATCAAGGTTCTTCGGGCATATAATGCGAAGAGAAGGTTTAGAACATTTGGTGACTACAGGTAAAATTCAGGAAGGAGAGATCGTGGAAGACAGAGGGAGAAGATGTTAGATGGCCTGACATCATGGTTCGACAAAATATCGACGTCAGAACTGATTACATGCACCAAGCAAAGAGAGTTGTGGAGAGACATGATCGCCTACGCCGGCAGGCATGGCACTTGATTGATTGATTACTTAGAGATTGAGCGAGTTGCCCAGGATAGAGCGGTATGGAGAAACTATTTGCAGGCCCTATGTAACGTATAACGGTACGAGAGGAATTATTATTATTATTATTTTACTTAGTATGAGTAAAACACAATAATTAGCAGTTTTGAATATCAGAAAAAAGATCTTTGCTTTTGTAAATGTTGACAGTCACTTTATTACCACACATTGAATCTTCCCATTGCAAAAATATGCAGTCAGATCATTATTGTTTTATTTGCTTCAAATGTTGTCACTTATCAGTATTGAATTATAAAATTGAGAAAAGTCTACAATTATAATTCAGTAAAATGTCAAATGCTGACAAAACACCAGTTAAGACTGAAGCATTCATGGCAGATGGTTTGGTGCTGTTTAGGAATGTTGATCTGTGATTTTACTGCTGCAGAGATGCATTCTAATTCTTGATGCATTGTGTGGCCCCAGAATTGAGGGAAAAAAAATAGCTAGCGGAAACATAAACTGATCTTGTAATAGTCCGAGGAGGAATAACTTGTAATTTTCCAGGTCTAGACTTAGCTATCAATGAACTATTTAAGGATTACCTAACGAAAAAATATACAGACTGGTTAATTAATGGTAACCAAGCATTGTTCCTAGTAGACAATTGTCCCAAGTGGCATTATGTGCTTTTGATATACATCTGCCTTCTCTCGTATTACTGTAATTGCGAGCATGTCTAGAACAGTAGATTCATGTGTGACTCTGGAGCTGGGAAGCATTGGGAAACACAGCATTGAAAAATAAATGTATTGTCTACATTCTCTGATATGAAATTGATTAATTGATTGATAGGACCATCATCATTGCACTTCGGTGAGTAATCTTGTGTTCTCAGATCTCTTTCTTACACAGGAAGATCTCAGCTGCAGTGCACGAACTCAGTAGCACCTGCAAAGATCCTCGGTGTAATTTTGAAGATGGTAAAGATATTTTTGTAGGAATTTATATCTTTTCGAATGAATATATATAAAATATCAACTACTCTCAATGATCCACAGTAATAGAAATACAATAAAAAGGTTATTAATGGCAAATTTAGATAAAAATTGTTTAATTTCTTATTTTCACAGGCCAGTTTTGCTTAACCTTGACCTTCATACTAACATGCAATTCCAGGGAAAGAGAACTCTTTATGTCTTTGAATATGAAGTAAGTAGTTATAACATATAAATATTAGATACCATATGGATATGTATACCACACACTTACGGGGATTCGTGGTATGGGGATCATGAAGCTATTTTCGTTGTTTTCACATTAATGTAAAATTTATATAACTATTTTGAAAGATTATGACTTAGAATAGTAGAAAAAAATTAGTAAAAAAATAAAAATGTCAAAGCGTTGCCATGGAAACAATACAAAATGGCCGCCAAAACAAAATTTCAAATCCCTAATGCTCTGAATCTAATGAATGTAAATGAATTCTGTTTTCACTCTAAGGTGCAATTGTAATATCTAAAATATTACACATGATTTTTAGGATATATTAAATATTTAATTTTTTATAAATTTTTGGGTAAAAATTCCTCTAAATTCAGTCAAAAAAGCTGTTTTTGGGGAGAGTGTTCCTGAGAAATTGTCAGGATAGAGCAGAATGGAGAAATTACTTGCAGGCCCTATGTAACGAGAGGAATTATTATTATTATTATAATAAATGATAAAATAATTAGATATATATAAATTGGATATTGAATGATATATATTAATATGATAACTACTGTAAACAATGAGAAGACAAAATCTTTCTGGGATAAAAATTATGATTGTGAAATTATGATTGTCCCTAATTATATGCAGCTTATCCTCATGAGCTTATCTAAGAAACTTAGGATATCTATGCTTAGAATTGCATATTATATTCTTTTCAATAATTGCTTTTAAACAGTTTTTAGATACGTAGCAAATTTTATAAGAATTTTAACATAGTTTCTTCTAAATTGCTGTTTTTAGGTTGGGTTTGACAATGATGGCACTCTGTTGGCTATTATTGCCACTGGATATGCAGATGTTGGAGCTCTTTCATTTCCTAATGTAGATGAACATACAACAGGCTACATTGACAATGGTTAATATTAAAAGTCTTACATTTACTTTTCTTTTACTTTGTCAATCATTTCTTATATTTCTTTTTCAGTTCTGTCTTTATTTTCCATTTTAAAAATGATCTTTAACATTTTATTTTTAATGAGTAATGGAGTGGATAGTACGGTTTAAAAACCCCATTAAAAATATTCTAGAAAACATAGCAAAGGCCTTGACTATGGTCTGTAAACAGAGAATACTTGCTGACATATTGAATTACAAAGAATATCTCTAGTTCTGTGGTATCTTACATTTAAACATGGTGTATTCTTCTTATGATGTTAATCATTAATTCTACCAAACAAATGTGTAACTTATACACGTTCTTGGCAAAGATCAAACATATCACAAAGAGTGTTTAAAATTGGTGGTAAAGAATGAACGCAAAGAAGAAGAAGAAGAATCATTAATTTTATTCTAGTCCACCTTCATTTATCTTGCTTTTTATTTTTCTATGTATTTAACTCTTTTCACGCTAATCACTGTACACTGTACCACAGCCTAATCCGTTGAAAGCCAGTTGCTGTATACTGCGCCATTCGAGTTGTTTCCCTTATACAGGTCTTTTAGTTTTACTTCTACTACTTTTACTTCTACTACTTTTACTTCTACTACTTTACTTCTACTACTTTTACTTCTACTACTTTTACTTCATACTTACTTTAGCTTTTACCTACTTCTATAGCTTCTAGTTTCTCAATTTATATAATAATTTATAATATTACTATAATTTTACTTCACTTACTATTTTAACTTTACTCCTTGAATTACCGTTAACTGTACTGCTAAGTATTTTTAAGTTCTATGTATTCTTCTTACTTGGCAGTTTTATTCTTATTTGGCTTTATATTAGTTTTATATAAGCCAATTTTATTTTCTCTAGTTTACAACTTCCTAACTTCATGACTTACCTAACATACCAGTCGTACTTACTCTAGTGCTCAACTTTTATTCTACCTGTCTTTTTTTTCTTTCACGCTATACATTTAGTGTGTAGCTTTACTTCAGACTGATTTTAAACTTGCTTCCTTTTTATCTCACATCACAGCTTTTGACTTCTACCTACTTTACTCTACATTTAGTGTCTACCATTGGATTAAACCAAAACCACTTTTAGAACCTACATAACTATTGATTACCATACATTTAACTCTCACCATCACTTCTAACTCTCCTACGCTTTACATGGACAACTACTTAATATATCTTGCACTATTTATCTCATTGAATTCAAAAAAAATCACTCAACGTTGACATCTATAAATATGCTCTTTTATCCATCATTTATTATCTGTCGTTTTACTTCTACTCTTTTACTCAAACTAATTTTCAACTTCTAAAAATTTTTTGCTATTCATATTAAGCCTTTTGTTCTATTTTATATTCGTTTCTAAATATGTATATATAAGAATATATATATATATATATTATATAAATTTAGAGTTAACATTTTTCCAGTTTCAAGTATTCTTCATGACTCGAAGAGTATGTAGTGTGATATATATAAACATGGATGGGTTGATGAGACCCAGTATATTTGATCTCATGTGGAGATCTTTAAATGACCAGATCAGTAATTTGCTTGTCCTAGGCAAAAAGCAGGTAATGTAAGTACATGAATGTTCGGATAGGCTTATGGAATGGACATGTCGTCCAGGAGAGAAATGCAACCAGGCTGGATGATTATGAGATTCCTAAGGAGGAAGAGCAGGTGCATGGAATCCCAATGCATGCGTGATCCAAACATAACCCGATGTCAAGAACATTAAATAACTTGGTGAAGCTCAAGAAGAGAGAAAGCGCTATCTAAAATAAAATAAAAATATTCGTTAAATCCTAAAAAGAATGGGCTTGCTGGTTGCAGGATCTATGACATGACTGAGGAGAAAGATGAGCACTATGGTACTAATTTGTTGAAGTGCAGTGATGGTGATCCATCATTAACTAAACAAATATATATATTATTATTTATTAACGACTAGTTACAATTTTTATTTTGTAAATCCTTTTTTACTCCCTTGAATTAACCTGTACAACTGAGGAAATAACTGCATATGGAAAGAGTTTATTTTTTTAATCAGGTTCATAATGTATTTCTTCCATTATCAATTTGGGCATGTATTTTATTCTTTGTAAGTTTTGGTTTGTATATTAGGTTTTTTTTTATAGTAATGCCAATTTTATTTTGTCTCTTTAGTTTACAACTGTCCTAACTTTTCATGGACTGTCCAACCAGTAAAAACCAATAAACCAGTCAGTACACCTGTCAGAGCTCCAGGTAAGTAGTGCTCTAAACTTTTTATATGACCTACCTTGTTCTTTGTTTGTTCTTGTTCACCCGCTATACATTCAGGTGTAGTCAGGGCGTCCAGTATGGGGCTTCGGACTGATTTTTGGTTGAAGGCTTGCTTTCCTTTTCATCAGTGCCCCTCACCATTCAGACGAGCCTTCTTTGACTTCAGAGGTATATGACCTACCAATATAAATATCGACAAGTCCTTATGTGGTCACCAGTTGGGAAAAGAAAATGTGGAAGACCAAAGACCACTCTTTGAAGAAACAGCTAACAAGAAAGTAAACTATTGGGATGTAAAACCATACAAGATCTCCAACTGCTAGCAACGAACCGCATCACATGGAGATCTAAAACCTCTGCCCTATGTGCCGCCTTTGACACGAAAGGAACAAACTAACTAATATAAATATATTCTTGCCTATTTGCGGATCTCATTGAATTCAAGGGAGAAGGAAAGAGAAAGAGTGATCACAAAATCAAATGCGTTGAAAAAACAACATCTGAGATAAAATAATTGCTCTTATTATCCGAAGGTCATTTATTAGTTCTGTCTGTTGAATGTTATGATAGAAAGAAAAAAAGGAGACAGTAACTCCTTTTAAGAAAACACAAAAAAACCTAAATTTTACAAGCTTTCGTTTTAAAAGTAATTTTTAGACTAATTCAACATTACAGGTCATCTTTTTGTTCTATTTTAATATTACTGTGTTCTATAATATGTATATTATAAAAATTATATAATATATTATATCCATATAATATAATATTCCGAGTTGAAAAACAATTGTTTCAGTTTAAGTAATTCATTACATGACTGTGATGAGAGAGATATTTTGTGTGTGTATATATATATATAAATTTTATGTTTGTGATGTTGATGATTGCCTCACACTCCAAAAGTACTTCATTTGCATCTCATGTGGAGATATCTGACTAATTTTCAGTGATCCCTGATCTCTAGGTAGAGGAGAGCTGTTGCTTAGTCCTATTGAAGATCAATAATACGACATGGCTTCAATGTTCAAGTTACACTGGAACGAGTTCGAGAATTAGGCGTTAAGTGTGGACATGCCAGACAGTGTCGTCTTCGTGGTAGAGAGAAGATATAGTAATCAACTTCTCATGGGTACGGTGAGCAAATGGACTTTGGGATGGCTGCTGCAACGGAGGACAGAGCATGCATGGGAATGCCCAATGTGCCATGACGTCGATCGCATAACATAACATAATGTTCAAGTTGAGCACATTAAATAACTCTTGGTAGCAAGCAGATCATTGATAAGAGTAGATGAGAAAGCAGCTAATCTAAAAAAAATAAAATAAAAATTATTGCAAGATTATTACCATCCTGAAAAATTACAATTGGGCCCTTGCTGGTTTTGCAGGATCTATACACTGCCACTGAGATCTTTCTTTGTAAGAAAGAGATTAGAGGACACATGGTTACTCATTGAAGTGCAATGATGATGGTCCTATCATTTAATCAAAAAGAAGGAAATTATAATATAGCTTATAACTTTTCATAATTTTCTATTTTCAAGGTACAGCTCCTGCTATTTTTGGTATGGAATGTATGATTGATCATGTAGCCACATACCTCAAGATGGATCATCTAGCTGTGCTAAACTTAATTTCATGAATAATGGAGATGTAAGAATACATTTAACTTTGTCTATGTCATACTATATATGTTGGGGGATACAATTTGAATTCTAGTTGTATATATGTGCAATTGATTTCTCCCATAATGGTAAATACAATCAGTAAAAAATGTACCTCTGTATATTATGGAAAAGAAGAGAAAAAATATATATATTTGATTTATTATAGGGTTACAGGACGTAAGCTGTGAATATCTCACTGCCAACTGAAAAAGTTCCAGGACCTCAGTTGCGAATATCTCACTGCCAACTGAAAAGTTCCAGGACCTCAGTTGGGAATATCTCACTGCCAACTGAAAAGTTCCAGGACCTCAGTTGCGAATATCTCACTGCCAACTGAAAAAGTTCCAGGACCTCAATTGTGAATATCTCACTGCCAACTGAAAAAGTTCCAGGACCTCAGTTGCGAATATCTCACTGCCAACTGAAAAAGTTCCAGGACCTCAATTGTGAATATCTCACTGCCAACTGAAAAGTTCCAGGACCTCAGTTGGGAATATCTCACTGCCAACTGAAAAGTTCCAGGACCTCAGTTGGGAATATCTCACTGCCAACTGAAAAGTTCCAGGACCTCAGTTGGGAATATCTCACTGCCAACTGAAAAGTTCCAGGACCTCAGTTGCGAATATCTCACTGCCAACTTAAAAAGTTCCAGGACCTCAGTTGCGAATATCTCACTGTCAACTGAAAAAGTTCCAGGACCTCAGTTGCGAATATCTCACTGCCAACTGAAAAGTTCCAGGACCTCAGTTGGGAATATCTCACTGCCAACTGAAAAGTTCCAGGACCTCAGTTGGGAATATCTCACTGCCAACTGAAAAGTTCCAGGACCTCAGTTGGGAATATCTCACTGTCAATCATTCATCATCATCATCATTAATCCTCTCCGCTCCTCGTGGAGCATAGGGCCTCAACAGTTGTTCGCCACTCTTCTCGGTCTCT
The DNA here is from genome assembly GCA_020796225.1 of Arion vulgaris. Classification (NCBI taxonomy): domain Eukaryota; kingdom Metazoa; phylum Mollusca; class Gastropoda; order Stylommatophora; family Arionidae; genus Arion; species Arion vulgaris. The sequence continues at coordinate 45,603,227 of CM036761.1, forward strand.
GGCTGTTCTTTTTATGTTCTCCCAGGTCAATTGAGCACTCTTCAGCTCATCAGTAAGACCTCGTCTCCAAGTCTGCTTAGGGGATCCTCTTTTTGTTTTCCTCGGGTTCCACTGAGCACCTGTCTAGTGACACTCGACTGTGTCTTCCGCAAGGTATGGCCTATCCATCGCCATCTTCTCCTCTTGACCTGTGTCATCATAGGTTCCTGCCCTGTTCTTATCCACAGATCCGTGTTTGTAACTCTATCATACCATCTCAATCTGAGAATCGCCGCAAACATCCGTTGACAAAGGTCTGGATCTTATTTGTATTTGCCCTAGTGACTCGCCAAGTTTCGAGCCATACAGCAACACCGACTTCACATTTGAGCTGAAAATCCTGAGCTTTGTTTTCGTGGAGATGGCAGCGACTTCCACACCATGTGCAGGATCGCAAAGGCCTGTCGGGCCTTCCTAATCCTAGCATTAATGTCCTCATCTGTACCTCCTGATCTGCTGATCTTACTTCCAAGTTAGACAAATTCATCCACATCTTCTATATCCCTTCCCTCAATCAGTATTGGATCTTGCTGTATGTTGTTGCTACGCATTACTTTAGTCTTCTCTTGACTGATTTTAAGGCCGACTCATTGTGCCGTTTGTGTCAGAGCATCCACTTTTTCCTGCATGTCTTGTAGTCTATGCGAAAGCAAGGCGAGATCGTCCACAAAATCCAGGTCTTCTAGCTTTGACATAAGTGTCCACTGTATGCCTTTTCCAGACCTGGCGTAGGCTGTGCGTGTGACCCAATCAAGTAGCACCAAGAAGAGGAGGGGGACAGCAGGCATCCCTGTCTAACACCAGTAGTGACCTGGAACTCCTCTGACAGTCTTCCATCATGAACAACCTGGCAGGCAAACCCCTCATACAGCTGCCTGATGATGTCGACAGTCTTCTCCGGCACCCCATAGTTCTTAGGATCCCCCACATTGATTTCCTATCTATGCTGTCAAATGCCTTCTCAAAATCAACAAAGCACACGTAGAGCGGAGCCTGCCACTCCATTGTTTGTTCCACTATGATTCTTAAGGTGGCTATCTGGTCATTGCAAGATCTATCTTTCTGGAATCCCGCCTGTTCGTCCCTAAGCCTCTGGTCTATAGCGTCTTTCATACTGTCCAGAATAACCCTAGTGAGGACTTTGCTGGGAATGGAGAGCAGCATGATCCCTCTCCACTTGTCACAGTTTGACAAATTGCCATTCTTTGGCAGTTTCACGAGGAGGCCTTTCTTCCAATCTGCTGGTATCTCCTCCATGTCCCACACCAAGTTGAACAATATGTGGAGTTGGTTTACCATCTCTTCTCCTCCCTCCCTCAGAGCTTCCGCTGGGATATTATCAACTCCTGCCGCCTTGCCCTTTCTCAAGTTTTTCAAGGCATTGCGGATTTCCTGTTTTGTGATCTCCCCTACGTTTATGTCCACGGGTCTCCTTGCCCTAAATCTAGTGGGTTTAGTGGGGAGGTCTATTTAACACTTCCTGGAAATGCTCTTTCCAGCGCCCAGTTGTTCATCAATTTTAGTCAAAGTTTTCCAGTCTTATCTCTCACTGGCCTGCTCTGCTTATTTTTCCTCCCACTCAACAATCTGGTTGTCTCATAGAGAGCCTTGAGGTCACCTTTGCTAGCTGCCAATACTATCAATAGTAGTGTCAAAAGGGTCCAAAGTCGAAGGATTGACTTCATTGCACCGGGTTTCCTCATATGACTCCATCCCTGTTGGCAGATATGGCATGTCATCTGCCAAAACCATTGCACAAAGCACGAATGTCGTAGCTCCTGCAACAATCCTAGGGATCTCATGAAAAAATTGCACATGTGTCTCAGTCCAGATTCGAACCCACAACGTTCAGTCCTAAGGGCAAATGGCTTAATCACTTCACCGTTGAGACCGCTATTGAGAACCTAAACTGGGAATAGCTCACTGTCAACTGTAGGGTTCCAGGAACTAAACTGGGAATATCTCACTGTCAACTATAGGGTGCCAGGACCTAAGCTGGGAATATCTGACTGTCAACTGTAAGAAGTTCAAAGACCTAAGCTGGGAATATCTCCCAGTCAACTGTAAGAAGTTCAAAGACCTAAGCTGGAAATATCTCCCAGTCAACTGTAAGAAGTTCCAGGACCTAAGCTGAAAATATCTCCCAGTCAACTGTAAGAAATTCCAGGACCTAAGCTGGAAATATCTCCCAGTCAACTGTAAGAAGTTCCAGGACCTAAGCTGGAAATATCTCCCAGCCAACTGTAAGAAGTTCCAGGACCTAAGCTGGAAATATCTCCCAGTCAACTGTAAGAAGTTCCAAGACCTAAGCTGGAAATATCTCCCAGTCAACTGTAAGAAGTTCCAGGACCTAAGCTGGAAATATCTCCCAGTCAACTGTAAGAAGTTCCAAGACCTAAGCTGGAAATATCTCCCAGTCACCTGTAAGAAGTTCCAGGACCTAAGCTGGGAATATCTCCCAGTCAACTGTAAGAAGTTCCAGGACCTAAGCTGGAAATATCTCCCAGTCAACTGTAAGAAGTTCCAGGACCTAAGCTGCGAATATCTCCCAGTCAACTATAAGAAGTTTCAGGACCTAAGCTGGAAATATCTCCCAGTCAACTGTAAGAAGTTCCAAGACCTAAGCTGGAAATATCTCCCAGTCAACTGTAAGAAGTTCCAGGACCTAAGCTGGAAATATCTCCCAGTCAACTGTAAGAAGTTCCAAGACCTAAGCTGGAAATATCTCCCAGTCAACTGTAAGAAGTTCCAAGACCTAAGCTGGAAATATCTCCCAGTCAACTGTAAGAAGTTCCAGGACCTAAGCTGAAAATATCTCCCAGTCAACTGTAAGAAGTTCCAGGACCTAAGCTGGAAATATCTCCCAGTCAACTGTAAGAAGTTCCAAGACCTAAGCTGGAAATATCTCCCAGTCAACTGTAAGAAGTTCCAGGACCTAAGCTGGAAATATCTCCCAGTCAACTGTAAGAAGTTCAAAGACCTAAGCTGGAAATATCTCCCAGTCAACTGTAAGAAGTTCCAAGACCTAAGCTGGAAATATCTCCCAGTCAACTGTAAGAAGTTCAAAGACCTAAGCTGCGAATATCTCCCAGTCAACTGTAAGAAGTTCCAGGACCTAAGCTGCGAATATCTCCCAGTCAACTGTAAGAAGTTCCAAGACCTAAGCTGGAAATATCTCCCAGTCAACTGTAAGAAGTTCCAGGACCTAAGCTGGGAATATCTCCCAGTCAACTGTAAGAAGTTCCAAGACCTAAGCTGGAAATATCTCCCAGTCAACTGTAAAAGCTTCAGAAGCTAAAAATCTCACTGTCAACTGTAGGGTTCCAAGACTTAAGCGGGGGAATAGCTCACTGTCAACTGTAAAATCTTCAGAAGTTAAAACTTTAATATCTCAGTCCTCTAAGGGTTCAATTTTCTAAACATTGAATTTCTCATGGTCAGGGATTCGGCAAATATATATATACTTAATAGTAATGGTTCTCTTGAAAATTCAGAGATTCCATCGAAATGCACCATCCAAGTAAATGGGACAAAGCTAAGACAAGTTCATCTATTTAAATGCCTTTGAACCCTCATAAGAACAGATGGTAAATGCAGATCAGTTTCAGTTTGGAATATCTTTATTGCACGCCGGACATGTCCATATGTGCTCCGATCTCCTTCGCAATATCTCCAACAGCGTCCAACGACTGACCGTACCAGTTCGATTTTGATTGATGAGCCTACCCATGTACCTGTTATGCTGTTCTTTTCTTGCTGCTCCAATCTTCAAACCCAGCTCCTGCAATCTAGTAGTTGACGTGGATTGGTTTAAATGAAAATCTTCTTTGCGGTCACACTCCATGAGGACGTTCAAAATATCAGCTCTATCCATTGGCAGGCCCTCTGATATGGTGGCAGAGCCAGCCAGCTCTCTGCTCAGCTGTCTGCTCTCTCATTGCCAACTGCACACATGTGTCCCGGAACGAAGATAAGAATGATTCTGCAAATTTTTGACGCTTGTAGTGATTCAGTCCATTGCTTGCGCACCGAACCAGCCTCTACCTTGCGGATCATACTCGATGAATCACTCAGAATGCATGCATGAGTGTAGTTTTGTGACTCCAGCCAATGTAAAGCATTAGTCACAGCCAGTACCTCCATTGTTATGCTGCTTGTTGTCATACGAAATGCACCTCTGGCCTCATTGACCATTCTGCCACATCAGCTTGCAGAGAAGGCCCATGCGGACTTTTCGTGATGAACTACCGATCCATCCGTGTAAATCACAACGGCACCTTCATTGCAGTTTTCATCAATGATAGCCTTAACATCTGCGTCCAGCACCACAGAATTCCTCTTTATGCAACTTTTGTCAAATTTAATGATGGTGAAAAAGTGTTCCCGTATATTGAAGGCATCAGTATCCATTCTGCAAATGCAGATCATAAATATAGAATAGAATAGGCAAGACAAAAACAACATTCCATAAAATGAGAGGTATTATGTGCAACAGGTTGTTGTTTATTAAAGTAAAAAAGAGAAATTGTCAATGCTACATAGAACTAATACTGACATATGGGTATGAGTCATGCACAATAAATAAACAGTAAAATCTATGGAGGCAACAATGGACTGCTAAAAATATTAATGGTGATGTGCTGAAAGAGGTCATGACACAGAGACAATTTATTAATGTAGGAAAGAGGCAATCTAATTTTTCAGGCATGTAATGACAACAGAATATTTATAACAAATTGTAACAACTGGTAAAATCAATGGGAGAGGAGAAGAGAAAAAATTCTCGACTGTCTGGTTTCATGGCATGAAAGAATGTCAACATCTGAGGACAGACATTTGTGGAGATCCATAATTGCCTACTTTAGTTGGCATGGAACATGATGATAATAAGTAAATCTGATGTAATTGAGTTCATAAAATTAATGACAATTTCTCAAATTTGTAATCATACATTTAAAAAAAATAACTCTATTCCCTAGATCACTGTGGATGGTGTAGTGTTAGAGCATTGTCTGATTAGTGAAGTTGTTGCCCAACTGGATGCAGATATTGTGATAGCACAAAGAGCCCAGGCAGTCAATGACTTCAACACTGTCAGTTCCTAATTCATTTATATTTATTGGCAGCATGTTAATTTATATTGACTATTTCTGATTTCTTACCATTTATCTCTCTCTCTCTCTCTCTTTTGTCTCTATAAATATTTGCAATTCAATTTTTTCCCTCTGAGCAGTTCAGAGTGAAGCAGAGGAAGGCGGTGGGAGTCACCAGGGAAGACAGACTACGAAATGAGGACATCAGAAGCAGAGTGGGCATAACTTCATGCACCGAATACATCGAAAGACAACAAATGCAGTGGTTTGGACATTTAATAAGAATGAAATACAACCAACCACCAAAAACAGCATACAATAAAAGAGATGTGGTACTAGAGCTAAGGGAAGACCAAGAAAAAATGGATAGACAATATCAAGACCACACTACATAAACACGGATATAGCACAACAAAAGTGAATCATCTGGCCCTAGAACGCAAATTAAAGCTCCCATCCCTACGCCTAACAGCAAGAGTGGACAGCCAACTACATCTTCCACCTGGGAATAGACAATAGCAATTCAGATCTTCATTGAAGTATGATGCAAGGGGTTCAAGAAAGAGAGGTCGACCTAGGGAGACCCTGAAACAACTTTGTTGAAAGAGGCAAAAATATTGGTCTCAGTTCCATGAATGAGATTGAGCGAGTTGCCCAAGATAGAGCAGTATGGAGAAATTACTTGCAGGCCCTATGTAACGTATAACGGTACGAGAGGAATTATTATTATTTCATTCAGATCTTATTAGGATAGAGAGAGAAAGCTATTATCAAATCATTGCATTTTCAAATCTTCCTAAACTTACTGTTATTACCTCTTAAATTTATTTGTATAGTTAATAATCAGGAGCCTTATTAACTCTTTCCATGCTTTTTGCCGCACACTGCGCCACAGTGGAAGTCCGTTGAACGCCATTTGCCGCACATTGCACCGTAGAGTTGCTTCCCTTATAAGATGTCTTTCTAGTTTTACTTCTACTATTTTACTTCTACAACTTTTTAACCTTGTTATTCTATTAGGCTGTCCAGTTTTCTTTAATTTAGTATATAATAATATATATATGTTTATTTATTGTCGAGTAGTTGGGATTGTTTTTGTTTTTTTAACTGCCTTGAATTAGCTGTTTAAAAATTGAGGAAATAACTGCGTGGAAAAAGTTAAGGAAAATTAACTAAGTTATCTTAATAGTCGTCCAACGCTAGTGATGATGATAGCAGCCTCAGATGTATGTTGCTGCACTTTTATGGTGAATGCAGAGCTGATCATAGAGTCCAATTCTGGAACACACTTCCCTACCACAGGTTTGGCATACATGTTCAAGTTTAGACATGTGGTGTTTGTGTTCTGTCTTTTCACACAGCTTGATTTATTTGCACCTCAACAGTATAACAATTCTCAGCTATATAAGTTTCTCTTGTGCTGCTGTAGCGCCACATATGGTGATGTTGCCAAGGATACCAGCACATAGGGGTCCGAAGCATTTTAGAGACTTGTCTGTAAAGTTTTTTCTGCCACCAAAAATCATATGCCTCCTTCATACATCCTGTATTTTTGTCGCTGCCTTATGTGTCCCTAGTCATGATGTGGACTGATGGTGATGACGATAATGATGATGATCTGTCGACTAAACTAAAGTATATTTTTACCTTCTCATAACCTACTCTCCCCCGCAGATTCCAATGAAGTGAATGTCTGGTTATTTTCTGTCTTTAATCCCGATTTGTATTGATCGCTGTCCAATCTATTTTACAAGTCTTCTTCTTCTTTGAACGCTCCATATTGATCACTTATTAAATCACTCTTTGTGATTTTATGGGATCTGAGCCTAAGAGCGATTGTACATTGTGCCAGTTATGCGCCTACAAGTAGGCCAGTACATCCGATTTCTGCAACATTTTTATTTACTAGGGTAGCTTCCCTAGGCCCCTACCTCAGTTGCCTCTTATGACATGCCTTGTAGATCGCAGTGTTACTATTCTTTGCTCCCCTTGTGAGCCCCGGCAACACACAAGTGAGTTATTTTACACGTCTGTATTTGTTATACCTTCTGGCCATATGATATGTAGTATATGGTGGAGACATAGTTTGATGATCACTTGATTAAAATTGTTGTTTTAAACATAATTGAGACATAGATACGAGTGGTTTGTGCGAGAGATAATTCTGTTAGATGATATAAATGGTATATGTAAAAATATCCTTATTTTCAGAATAACCGCTGGAAGAAACGTGGCTTTCATGTCATGCCTAACAGGTATGCCATGAGATGGAACAGAAAAAATTACTCAACATCACTATATGTCAATCATGGAGATGGGAGTGTACATATCTGTCATGCTGGCATTGATATGGGTCAAGGTATTAACACAAAGGTAACAAATGTCAGCAACATTTATAAATGTTCTAGCAATCATGTTTATTCATACACTTTCAATTTTGTTACAAAATTAATTTATTTTTCACAATGTTTGTAAATTAAATTTAATTAAATTAAAGTCACTCTAGGGTTGGGAATACCCTACGAAAGATACAGTCGAGTGTCACTAGACAAGCACTTGAGTGGAACCTGCAAGGAAAATGAAAAGAGGACATCCTAAACAACCCTGGAGAGAAGTTTTTTGAGGAACTGAAGGGTGCTCGAATATCCTGGGAGACCATAAAGAAAATAGCCAGGACCAAGAAAAGTGGTGAACAACTGTTGAGGCCCTATGCTCCACAAGGAGCGGAGAGGAATAAGTAAGTAAGTAAAGTCACTCTTGCAGTCTGGCATCATCAAAAAATGTATTTCTGACAAACAATATATATAATAATAAATAATATGTCTGTCAATTCTAAGATACTTCAATTGTATGTTTTTCAAAATGTAGGCCATCCAGTGCTGCGCATACAAGCTGGGCATACCTCTAGATCAGATTCAAGTGAAGAACACCAGCTCAGCAATAAATAATAACTCATATGTTACTGCTGGATCAACATCAACAGATCTCATATGTCTGGTAAATTTCAGAGTTAACACTTGCAGTTATGTTATGTTATGTGATCGACGTCATGGTACCTTGGGCATTCCCATTCGTGCTCTGTCCTCCGCTGCAACAGCCATCCCAAAGTCCATTTGCTCACCGTACCCATCAGAAATTGATTACTATATCTTCTCTCTCTACCACGAAGACGACACTGTTGGCATGTTCAAACTTAACGCCTAATTCTCAAACTCATTCCAGTATTGCAGTTATGCTTCAACCTGTTATGCTTATAATTGTTAATATTCTGTACTGATGTTAGTTAGTGCATGTAGTATCGTAGAAATAGAAGCATTAGTGCATGTAGTGTCATAGAAATATTGTCATAGAAGCATTTTGTTCATGTCGAGACTCACTTGCACAGTCAAGTTCATGGTTGAATCTGCATTCATGACAGAAGGCAAGGCAGTGCTAAATAAAAAAATAGGTTAGTTCATATCCTCCAAAACAAGATGAAGAAGAAAACAGAATATAGTTTACTTGAAGAATGTAGCATGGATCTTATGTTTCATTATAATGAATGAGTTCAGTATTAAAGCTCAGTGTTATGAAAAAAACGAAAATCATGGCATGTCCTTCACAGGATGTCGCTATCAACCATAGTAAACGAGTCATTGATTTTCTAGGTACCACTTATACATTTAGTAGTTTGCCATTGTTTTCTGAAAGATGAGGTCTATTTTACAGTCGTAAAACTCATGGGAATAAATTGCTTCAAATAGATTTCTGCTGAGTTTGAACCAGGTACTCTTGGATTGTGATTGAGCTCACTAACGCTAAGCCAACAATGCCCACCAGTGTTATCAGCTGAAATATTTAAATGGCATTTCTAGAAATAAATAAGATAGCATCAAGTTTTCTTGCTAGCTCTTAGCCTGATGTTATGACAACATGTTACTAATTTGATGCCAGATTATTAGTTTAGTATCAATAGTTTCTTCATCAATGGTATTGCTGTGATGTTTATATAAAAATATGGACAAGAAATAGCTTGGCAAAAGTACATCGTCTAGGAAAGTGACAAGAAGTGTTAAAGATCAATTGCAGACAAACTACAAAATAGAAATAGCAACTAATCAATCAATCATTATGACATGGTGTGTAAACTATTTTGAGATTTAAATCTTGCATATGTGATCTTCAGAGAATTTCATATTTTTAAATTTCATTTTGCTAGTGATGGTATTATCCACCAGCAAAGAAGGTTTGGAAAACCTAATCATGACAACCAAGAAACATATGGAAGACCAACATCTATATTTGTATACACAAAAAACAAAATCATGTCAACTGACAAAGCAAAAGGCTCACCTAACATCCAAATAAACAATGAAGAACTCCAATGTGTAGAGAGCTACGAATATCTGGGCTCAATAATTAACAATAATGGTACGGTGACTGCTCCAAAGAGATCTCAAGAAGATTGGCAATAGCAATCAAGAAGTTAAACACAATGAAGAACGTGTGGCAAAGCACCAGCAAAATATTTAAAATATTGAGAGCATACATTTTCCCAGTGGCTACTTATGGTTGTGAATCATGGACTATTACACAAAAACAAGAACGAAAATCCAGTCCTTCGAAACTAAATGTACAGAAAGATCCTACGAATACCATGGACAGAAAAAGAAAGAACATTGATGTCCTGAAAGAACTAAATGTTAAAGAGAATTAACTGATAAACAACATACTATACAGAAAAATTAGATACTTTGGTAACATCAAGCATCACGATGGCCTGGAAAGAACAATATTAGAGGGCAGGAGGCAGAGGCAGACCAAGAATAAGATGGCTACAAGATATTAAAGAAACCATGAATATGACCATCGACGAAGTGGGTGAACTGACTAGAGACAGAGTGAATTTCAGATGGACTGCAAAGAGAGCAACGTCCTATAAAGGATACACACCTTGATGATGAGTGATGGTTAATGCATTATGATTTTACATATACCCTACTAAAATTGTGCACATTTCAGTCAATCCTCAAGTGCTGTGATGACCTCCTTCAGCGTCTGGCCCCATCAAAAGCAAAGCTGGTCAATCCAACATGGCAAGAGATCATCACACAGGCATTTCTTGACATGGTGGATTTGAGAGCACATTACATGTAAGATTTATTAATGTCTTTATCATCAGAAGTTGTTGTATTTAAAACCAAACAACAAAAGATAGATTAGATTCTTCTAATATATATACCATTCTCTGCGTTAGGCTCTTTCCTGGTATGTTTATAAGATCCTCCTAGACCTCACCAAAAGATCTTGTTTCTATTCTGGACATATCAAGAGACATGAAGGGTTGGAGAAGACCGTCATGTTAAAGGAAACATCCCGGTAAAGAGGAGAAGAGGAAGACCTCGGAGAAAATGGGTTCAGGATGTAACAGATGGTTTGAGCGTGACAGCTACAGTGGCGGAACATTTAGCCTATAAGAAAGAGAAATTCCGAAGGACTTGTTAGGGTGGCAAAGTTCTGCTCAGGACAAGCTATTTGAATGATGATGAATAGATATTGACTGTATATGTTTTAGCTAAAGTACATATCAATTGTTCTGGTGTACTATTTTTGACCTTAGTGTCTTTGTTTACCTTGTTGAGACTAATAAGATTTAAGTTATCAACTCTTTGCTTTAAATAAGCTTTATATATGAACGCAAAGTTTGTTCATTTCAAATGTTTGACACTTTGAAATGCAATATCATTAATGATTTTCTTTGTCTTATAACTGCTTCTGATATTTGCTATGGTAATAATTAAAACAAGGAAATATGAATAGAGCTATATACATGGTATGGAAATATGAGCAGTGCTATAACCATGGCAATGAAAATATGAGGCAGTGGATTATAACCATGGTAATGAAATATGACAGTGTTATAACCATGGAAGAAATATAAACAGTGCTATAACCATGGCAATGAAATATGAGCAGTGTTATAACCATGGCAATGAAATATGAGCAGTGCTATAACCATGGCAATGAAATATGAGCAGTGTTATAACCATGGTAATGAAATATGAACAGTGCTATAACCATGGTAATGAAATATGAGCAGTGCTATAACCATGGCAATGAAATATGAGCAGTGCTATAACCATGCAAGAAATATAAACAGTGCTATAACCATGGTAATGAAATATGAACAGTGCTATAACCATGGTAATGAAATATGAACAGTGCTATAACCATGGTAATGAAATATGAACAGTGCTATAACCATGGTAATGAAATATGAGCAGTGCTATAACCATGGTAATGAAATATGAGCAGTGCTATAACCATGAAGTGAAATATGAACAGTGTATAACCATGGTAATGAAATATGAACAGTGCTATAACCATGGTAATGAAATATGAGCAGTGCTATAACCATGGTAATGAAATATGAGCAGTGCTATAACCATGAATGAAATATGAGCAGTGTATAACCATGGTAATGAAATATGAACAGTGCTATAACCATGGTAATGAAATATGAGCAGTGCTATAACCATGGTAATGAAATATGAGCAGTGCTATAACCATGGAAGAAATATGAACAGTGCTATAACCATGGTAATGAAATATGAACAGTGCTATAACCATGGCAATGAAATATGAGCAGCGCTATAACCATGGCAATGAAATATGAGCAGTGCTATAACCATGGCAATGAAATATGAGCAGTGTTATAACCATGGTAATGAAATATGAACAGTGCTATAACCATGGTAATGAAATATGAGCAGTGCTATAACCATGCATGGAAATATGTAGCAGTGCTATAACCATGACAATGAAATATGAACAGTGTATAACCATGGTAATGAAATATGAACAGTGCTATAACCATGGTAATGAAATATGAACAGTGCTATAACCATGGTAATGAAATATGAACAGTGCTATAACCATGGTAATGAAATATGAACAGTGCTATAACCATGGTAATGAAATATGAGCAGTGCTATAACTATGGTAATGAAATATGAGCAGTGATATAACATGGTAATGAAATATGAACAGTGCTATAACCATGGTAATGAAATATGAGCAGTGCTGTAATCATGGCAATGGAATATGAGCAGTGCTATAACATGAACAATGAAATATGAATGTCTAGTAATCTATGAAAGAAAACACATGTTGTAATAAGAAAAAATGTAAAAAGTATATAAACCATTTGGTAATGAAATATGACATACCATGGTAATGAAATATGAGCAGTGATATAACCATGGTAATGAAATATGAGCAGTGCTATAACCATGGTAATGAAATATGAGCAGTGCTATAACTATGGCAAGATAATATGAGCAGTACTATAACCATGGTAATGAAATATGAACAGTGTTATAACCATGGTAATGAAATATGAACAGTGTTATAACCATGGTAATGAAATATGAACAGTGCTATAACCATGGTAATGAAATATGAGCAGTGCTATAACCATGGCATGGAAATATGAGCAGCGCTATAACCATGGCAATGAAATATGAGCAGTGTTATAACCATGGTAATGAAATATGAGCAGTGTTATAACCATGGCAATGAAATATGAGCAGTGCTATAACCATGGTAATGAAATATGAGCAGTGTTATAACCATGGTAATGAAATATGAACAGTGCTATAACCATGGCAATAAAATATGAACAGCGCTATAACCATGGTAATGAAATATGAACAGTGCTATAACCATGGTAATGAAATATGAACAGTGCTATAACCATGGTAATGAAATATGAGCAGTGCTATAACCATGGTAATGAAATATGAGCAGTGCTATAACCATGGTAATGAAATATGAGCAGTGCTATAACTATGGCAAGATAATATGAGCAGTGCTATAATCATGGTAATGAAATATGAAGTGCTATAACCATGGTAATGAAATATGAGCAGTGCTGTAATTTTTACAAGGAAGTATGAGATGTGCTGTAATTATAACAATAAAATATAAGTGGTTCTGTAATCACAGAAAAGAAAACTAAGCAGTGTTGTAATAAAAGCAAGAAAAAATGTAAAAAGTATAGAAACCATTTTCACAGCGTATGTTATATTAAGGAATATAATGTTAGGCAATATTTAATTTTCTAATTAGGACACAGATAGTTGACAAGTATCCAGGAGCCCACTACAGCTGTTGGTCAGCATGTGCTGTTGAGGTAGAATTGGATGTCCTCACTGGACATTATCAGATCAGCCAGGTGGACTATCTTAATGACACTGGTACCAGGTCAGTTTTGTTGCAGATATATTTACTTTGATAGGGTCTGTATACAATCATAACAACTCTATGTAAAAATAGTTTTAAAATAATTTCGGTTATTATATAAAACTTAGAAGCACCAACTCGAAAAGTTAATAAAACTAACATTTCTGCATTATGGACAGACCCATAGGTGCTTAGACTTTCTCAACAGTACACACCTGGACATGCTGGAGTACAGGGTAATGAACGTGCTTACTTTCTTGCAAACAATTCTTCCGACTCAAGCAGGCAGAAGTATAAACAGAACGATGTCATCAAGGCGGTACGCTCTCATTTATATGATATGGACGAGTCTCAGACACTGGAACGAAGTCGAGAATTAGGAGGTAAGTTTGGACATGCCAGACAGTGTCATTTTCATGGTAGAGAGAGATGTACTAATCAACTTCTCATAGTACGGTGAGCAAATGAACTTTAGGATGGCTGCTGCAGCGAGGACAGAGCACAAATGGAAATATCCAATGTACCATGACTTTGATCGCATAACATAACTTTCTCAACAAATAAAAAACAAACAAATAGAAAAGAGAAAACATAAAGTGTGGCCACAAAGAGGATGTTCATCTAAACCAGCCTATGTCAACAGCTAGATTGCAAGATCTTGGATTGAAGATTGGAGTGGTCAGAAATGAGCAGCACAGCAGTCATACAAGTAGGCTCATCAGTCTGCATCAAACTGGTATGATTATTCGCTACACTGTTGGTGATATTGCAAAGGAGATTGGAGCACCTATAGACATGTCCTGAGTTTAATAAAGATATTTCAAACTGAAACTGATAGAAAAGAGAAACATGTTGATAAATAAAAGAAAGAAAAACAAATGAGAAATATTATTGTACTCAACTTTTTGATAATATTTTGCAAACATATTTGTACTAAAACTAGCACTCAAATTTTGGCTAGTTTATACATGACATCCATCCCTTTTGTTTACTAGACGTATTGTCTATATCTGCAATATTGTTTCTTGCATACACCTCACCATTTTGATAGTTCACGAGAGGTTTATGTAATTTTTATCCAGTATTGTTCCCTAAGCCAGTGAGTTTGCCTTAATATATGTTAATAGGGGCAGTCTTGAAGTATGTGTTCTGCGCTCTATGGTGTATTTCCACATGGTTAACCCAACGGAACTGCAGAGCCGATCTATCGGTTCAGAGTAATGTTCATGATGTTGCAAAACTGATATATCGACTTTTGGATGTCGACGAAAACGAGTGTATCTTCCCAACCCCTTTACTGAAGTTTAAAAACTCTTCAGAAACGGAAAGTACTTATATGTAGGAACATTTCTAACTTCTTTTAACAAAGATGTGAAAGTGGGAAATAGTGTATTATTATGTTAAAGTCAAGTAATGTTTTTTAACGATGTTTCCGATATTTGCCAACCTTGTCATAAAGAGTAAAATGAGTTTATACAGTGCAATCTTGAGTACTGCTAGATCAAATTATAACTTGTGATAGTAATGAAGAAGATTTAATTGATGGTAATAACGACATTTGATTGTTTATGTAATGTTCTATTGCTTTTATTGATAGTTGTAATTAAGTCTAAACTCTAATGTAATAATTACATCTAAAGAATGGGCATAGCACATTCCATTTGTTGACATGTCTTTACTAAAAAGTGAATATTATAAAAACTACTGAACCTAGTTAGATTGAACTTATAGAATATATCACACATGGATTATCTTCATTTTACTTCTATTTCTGGACAGATATGTAAATATTAAGATGTAATACAAACCCGAGAGTATATTTTGTTACGATTTAAATTTTTTTCAAAATAGTCATGCTACAATAATCTAATTTTCTCAACTGTATATCACCTGATGTAAAATATTATTATATTACTGTATTCCACATCCGATTAGCAACAAGTTAGTATATAATATGTCATACTTTAGAGAAAGAGTACTAGAGTTATAAAGGTTTAAACTACTTGACATTGTATGTTAAATTGGAATTGTAAAATAAATGCGTCCAGAGGTCAAAATAATACAGAGCGAAAGGGTTAAATGACTGGAATGTCAATTTTGCATGCATGTGGCTGCGGAGTAGATTGTGTCCAGTTCTAATGCACAGATAAACAACTTGTTCTAATTTATTCATATATTGGAAATTGTCCTGTGTTAGTATTGGTGGCTTTCTGAATCATTTTATCATCCTTTTTATTCCAATTATGTGTAACTGGTACCCTTGTCTTTGCAGCACTTCCTTGCCAGTCGGTCTGCTGTCTCATTTTCTGTTATTTAATAGTGAGAATATATTAAATGTATTTGTATTAACATGTTTTGGTAGTAGGAAACTAGAATTAGAATTAGTGGTTCAAAAACATGGAGCAAATACAACATTGTAAAGGTGAAGGAATTAGAAATTTATTTATAACTTAGTACAAGTTAACATTTTGTGAAGTGAGCAATATAATAAGCAATAGTCATAAGCCTCACACTGTTTAGACTGTTACAGTTTTAAATATAAACCTGATCAGGAAATTGATAGACAAAGCATTTGGTTTTGTAAAAATTAGATACCAACATTTCTAGTGAACTAAAATGCTGAGGATAATGAAAAGAATTGTGTTAAAAATGTTTCTGCTTATCTCCCAGTGTGTTCAGTTATGTTTTACCGTGTATAATACCTCTGTTGTGTTTGGTTCAATTCAAATGATGGCAGGAAGAACCAACATTCCTCGAGATTTCATTCTAGGTCGTCCGTGGCACCGAACCAAGGGTTACGATGTCCATGGCACCGATCCCAAGAGCTGAAAAGCTCAAGTGCTTCTGGATCAGAAAAAAGAAAGAAATCTAACAATAATATTTGTAGTTCATTTATGTATGTTCCCGTTATAATACCTATCTCTTGATATTTTATATCATCATTATCAAATAGCTTGTCCTGAGCAGAACTTTGCCACCCCAACATTCCTCCGGAATTTCTCTATCTCATAGGCCAGATGTCCCGCTCCCTCTCTGCAGCTGTCATGTTTAAACCATCAGTTACATCCTGAATCCATCATCTCTGTGGTCTTCTTCTCTTTGCCGGTATGTCTCCTTCCATGATGGTCTTCTCCACCCCTTTGTGTCTTTTTATATATCCAAAATACCTAAATTTTGTCTTTTTATTTGTAGCATCAGCCAGTTTACTTTGATTTTGAGTATTTTATATACAATCTGAATTAATTTCTTTTCAATTGACTTTAAAGATCTGCTGATCTTTCAAACAACAATTTGTCTTCAAGAATATTTTAATTGTCCTGTTGCTCTAAAAAATGTAAGTCAAAATTAGTTCTGTCAAAACTCCAGAAAACGTTATTTTCTGAAGGAGTTAACTGCACATGAAAGTTATGTGTTATGAGGCTAACTTTCAGTCTGTAATAATGGGTCTTACACTAATGTTTTAGCAGTAAGCTACGAGTAATGTGTTTAAGAATTTTTAACTGATCATACACTCAGATCAACAATAGGATAGACATCTGTTAAAGTATATATAGATTCTACAGTCTACCACATTGATGATGACAGCCATTTCTACTGCAATTATTTCTCTTATTGTTGCTCATTACTTCTCTATATTTTACCTTATATATATATATATATTTTAATATATATATATATAAAACCTAGCATCCTTTGTTTGAGAAATGTGGTTTGGTCAAAACTTTGATTTAGTCTATTGCCTTTTGCAAAGCTACCGTACTTTGTGTTTTGACATTTTGTCCGTCATATATAAAAATAAAATAACTGAAGTTAAGTGGTGCCTAGAAAACAATGACTCGTTACTGTATTGATGCTAGTCCTTTAAAGGATATGCTATGATTTTAATTTTTTCATATAAAAATAATAATTAAAGCAAAACCCATTTGGTTTATGGTGCTAAGATGGAATCAGCAGATCATAAGTTTCCAAAATCTCTTTCTGTGTGTGTGGATAAGTCTTTCCAGACTAATCCTTGATATTATCAGCCTATGTTTTTCTTTGCCTTTCTCTTTCTACCACTCTCAATTGTTCCCTGAAGAACTGTTTTTGAGAGGATTCATGTCTTTTCATATGTCTGAACCATGCACTCTTATGACGTTTGACCCCAGTCAGTTGTGCTTTCTACTGACCTGTCAGAGTAATTATTTTATTCCTAACAAATTTATTTGTTTTGTGCTCTTTATAAGAGAAACGCAACATCATTTTATAGCATTTATATTCTAAATTCTGATTTTTATATATACAATAAGGATATCAAAGAAATGAAACAATGTTGTTCAAAAAATGGTAAAGAGTATAAAACTGAACTAGCTATTACCTGTATAATGAACATCAATTTCTTGAAACAGTTTGAATCCAGAACTGGACATGGGTCAGCTAGAAGGTGGATTTATAATGGGCTGTGGACTCTTTCTCCTGGAGAGCATGAAATATGACCCAGTCACCGGTAAACTTCTCACTGATGGAACATGGGTATGATTGCATTTGAGTTTTTATTACTACTCTACTTCGTGTTTTTATATGTTTGTGATTGGATCTTCGTAGTTATTCAAAAATTAAATGTGTATTGGCACTGTTTTCTTCTCTTTCTTATTTTCCTTATTTTCTCTATCCTACCTCACAGCATCAGGATAAGAAGAGATTTCTAGAATGGGCTTTTGTGTATGCATCATAAACAGTGTTTTTTACTGCTTCTGTTATTTTTGAGATCCACCATTTGCAGGGACAACCTTTTGCTTTGTATCTTCTGTATTGGAGTAGCATTGCTCTATGAGGCATGCTGTCTGTTGGTAATCTGTTTATGTGGCCTAACCATTTAATTTGCTTTTTCCTGATAAAGTTCAGTGATGTTGTACCTATTTCTTTCCTGATGTCTTCATTTCTACACTGGTCTCTTCTTGATACTCCCAACATTCTGCGTAGACACTTCTTCTCTGTCATGACAAGTTTTCTTCTTTGGTGTCAGTGCCCAGATAGCATATTGTTGGGAGAAAGATTGTGTTGTACAGTTCTCTTTTAGTAATCATGGTGAGATGTTTGCATTTTAAAATTAGTACTATTTGTCCTATGATGTGATTTGCTAGGACAAATCTTCATTATGCATGTATCTGTTGTTTCAATGTACTACTGCTACTAAACCTTCTTGTTTCTAGTGGAATATAGAACTGCAACTGATTTCTCCATCAAACTCTATTTTGGAAGTTGTCTTCAGTTCTACCTACAAGACTTCATTCGCTCTGATCACCTCTTTCACAGTTTAGTTTTCACAATGTAGTTTTTGATCTCCCTACTCTCTTCCCCTGTGGGTTTGACTAAAGTGCTTATCTGGTTATGTTGTTTGGTTGTTTCTTGAAGGTGTGTCCAATCCGTCACCACTTTCTTTCCTTAACTTCCAGTTGTATAACATCACTCAACTCTTTCCACGGAGTTATTTCCAATTTTAAGCAGTTAATCAGAGGTAAAAACAATAAGATCCCAACTACTCCAATAAATAAACATATATATTTTATATACTAATTGAAAAACGACAACTCAATAGAATAACAAGGTTAACAAGTAGTATAAGTAAAACTAGAAAGACTTCTTATAAGGGAAGCAACTCTATGGCAAGTGTGCTAATAGCAAATGGACATCCGATGGAATGTGCCTTAAAGCATGGAAGAGTTAACTATCTACTACTGTTTCTTTCTGCCACATTTTTATGTATTATAATTTTTAAACCCTTTAGTTATACATTCATGTTCATTATAATTCCTATCTAATCAATTAATTTCTATCTCAACAGTTAATTTTATTAGTATTGCTAGAATAGCATCCCCCCAACACTAACTCATATAGTTTATCAATGCCAGGAATACAAGCCTCCTCTTGGAAAAGACCTTCCCATCATATTCAATGCAAAATTCCTGAGAAATATCCCAAACCCTTCAGGAGTACTTGGCTCTAAAAGTATGTATTTAAAAATATCCTTTGTAAAAACTACTGTACTCTGTTTTTATGTGTTTCACTATTGCTACATAGTTTTTCTGCAGTCTTCCCTTATATAAAAATTTGTCAAACCACTGAGAAAATTATAGACATTTTGTCTCATCAATATGAGTATAGCTTTCAGGTTTAGTCATACATTTCAAGAGAATAGACTCATATGTTCCTTTTACTAAACAATGACTGTCTTCAACAATATGAATTGTGTTTCTTCAAACACAAGATCACTAGGGGCAGAAAACAAACATGAAAACTACATACAGAACTTGAAAAAAGTATTCTCTCTTATATACACACACACATTGATATATTTATACACACAGAAATCAATCACATATATACATATATTATTTCTGAACAAGTGAACTAAATATTATGATTTTTTAATATTATGTGAATAATAATAAAATTCCCCCATACCGTTATACGTTATCATAGGGCTGCAAGTAATTTCTCATACCGCTTCTTCTGGGCAACTCGCTCAATCTCATCCATGGAACTGAGACCGATATTTCTTGCCTCTCTCAGCAAAGTTTGTTTCAGGTCTCCTTATGTCGACCTTTTTCTTGAACCTATTATGTGAATAGAAAATACTATTTTTGAAAGCCAAGTATCATCTTCTTGCCTTCTAGGTAGACTGGTAACATCTTATAACTCTGTTGTATCAAACTTAGACAGAATATCCATATTTAATTGACTATTTTTTATCTTGCATGTAACATTTGAGTAACTTTTCTGAGATGTTTTATTTCACATATTTTTTATCTTACTATGTACGTGTTTCTATGACTATATTTGACTGAAACCTTAACTCCTATATGCATAGACTACAATCATGTTTTTACTGGCAGTTTTTAATTTTTTTATTTTTAAAGTATGGTGCTTTAACAATATCTATTATAAGTTTCTTATGTTAAGTACCTGATCCTTATTTCCTATATATTAGAATGTGCAGAGTTAAAAGCTCTAATTTGTAAAACCACAATTTTGTACTCTGAAAAGAAGTATATACAAATAGCACCAAATGAATTTTGTGAATAATTTTGGTTTTTTAAAATGTTTTTGCCCATAATGTGGCTTGCCATAAAATTGTTACTGCCAAATCAGTTTGTCAGGAAGCTTTGGAAGTACTGCAAAAGTTATGAACTGGTCTGAAAGTACTAAATAAACCATGTCTTTGTCTCCATGAACATGTATGAGCAATACCTGAGGAAAGGAATCAGCTGTCTTTTCTTGTCAGTCACATGTACAGTAAAGTGTTATGAGGAGTGTTAAGTTCTCATTGTTGGATGAAGTGTGTTGCAGAAGTTGCAAGCTCATGTTGTTGTAGCATTTCTTTGATGTTATTTATTCACTTACTTCTTGGCTTTCCTTGTGCTCTCAGATCAGTTCTTCTACTATTCTAGACACACAGTTGTAGTTTACTGATGAGCTTTGTTCTCATTAGATAACAAGACCATTTTATTTTAATTACATTTCACTGTCAGTCTAAATAATTCTCCAAAGTTTGAACTTTTAGTTTGTGTGTTCCAAATAATGCTGACAATGATAATGTGTTGCTTTCACATTCACTGCTTTATTTTAGCTGGTTTATTTCTATATTTTTACTAAATATGTTATTTTATATGCGATTGATGTCATGGCACATTGAGCATTCTCATTCGTGATCTGTCCTCCGCTGCAGCAGCTATCCTAAAGTCCATTTGCTCACCATACCCATGAGAAGTTGATTAGTATATCTTCTCTCTCTACTGTGAAGACGACACTGTCTGGCATGTCTAAACTTAATACTTACTAATATTGACTTAACTGATTCAGTACCAGGTTTTTTTCACCTCTGGACGGAATTATTTTTAGCTTCAAAATATTGCACACATACTTTAGTTAAATTAAAATATTGTTTCTAAATATGATTTAAAGTTGAACTTATTATATATCAAATTAAAGATAAATGATTGTACTTTCATCAAATATTTATTGTATGCGAAAATATAATGTTGTGTTGACTGTGCATGACAAATATTAGCATGTAATAAAAAATTAATTGAAATTGTGAGAACAAAATCCAACTTACCAAGGGCCTTGAGGAACAATATGGTGAATAAGTCAGTGTAACTGCTCTCTTTATATAAGTAATCCATTTATGAATACACAAAAATTAAGAAAATATTGATGGAATATATGGTTTACTAACTGTTGCAATTAGCAAATTACATCTTTGAAGAAATTTCATTAAAATTGTCAAATTGAAGATTTCACATACTAAACATTCATGTCTCATAATATATAATCACATACAGTGAAAATTATAGCAATATTTACAGGAATAAAGAACTAAGTATATGAATAATAGTCCTAACATAGCAACTATATAACT
Organism: Arion vulgaris; assembly: GCA_020796225.1. NCBI lineage: Eukaryota > Metazoa > Mollusca > Gastropoda > Stylommatophora > Arionidae > Arion > Arion vulgaris. The sequence goes on from CM036761.1 coordinate 45,624,983, forward strand.
CTCTCCAAGTAGACTGTTAGGTTCTGTCTGAATCCTTCTTCTTTTGTTGCAATCCTACTGGAACCTGACTGAGGCAACGCCCCTCTCGCAGCTGGTTGGGAAACACTAGTATTATTTAAATTATTAATAATCGACGTATTTAAATCACAACTTGTGTATCAGAAGCTTATCCTTTCACATTCAGTATTCCATCTTCATGCAACCAATCTCACGCTTCTGCACTGTAAACGTGCAGAACAAGCTGATAACAAACCATTTCTAGACTCTGAATTGTTAGACATTATTTTTTAATCACAGGGTAACTTGAAAAAGAAAATTAAACTTGGTTTCACTTCTGATTCTAGTCAAAACTACGATGTTGTGATTTGGTTATCGTTAGTACTTCCTTTCTACTTAGTTTCCGTTGATATAAAACTACAATCGGAGTGAAAATTAATAAAAACTCAACGCAAGTAGCTCTGTCTTTGAAAAGGACGCTTGGCCGCAGATAAAAATATGTGATGCATGTTCCGGACCGAATCAGTTAATATTGACTAAATATTTTGATAATCTAGTTAATTTTACTCTTTTTAACTTTTCAGATTCCATCCAAAACTAAAACAAAACTAGTAAATAATGCAATTATACTGTGTAAAATTGTTTCATGGTTCTTCTTTTCGTTCGTCTTCTACGATCAATTTTAAACACTCTTTGTGATATGTTTGATCTTTGCCAAGAACGTGTTTATGTTGCACAAAAAAAGGTGGAGACTGCAGTAAAACTTTGAAAAATAGCTAAACACGTAACACAAAGTACTACAGTTTTACAAAATACATAAACAGTGACGATAACAACAGCTTTGACCAAAGGCCTTTATCAAGCAACAATACAACAAGAATGACAATTTCGAGAACACTACAAATGGACGATTACATGTGGAAACATAAACCTATCTAATGAAAATCTGGGAATAAAAACGAACAACGAAATGAGTGCAACACAAAACCAAAGTGGAAAGAAGAGAACAATAAACAATATAGTGGATAAATGACACATATATGGAGCAAACACACATATAGATAACAAGGCACGAGATAAGACAGTACTAAGAAGCATAGGAATGTAATGCGTTGAGTCCAAGAGGTCGCAAAGTGCCATAGAATGAAATAAAACGGTTCTCCAGGGCGAATCGACTGCGATCATCGGAGGAACATGATCGGATGGCTGTGACCTGGACATCGTCAACTCCTGAATGGCCAGTATCGTTGAAATGAGTGGCCACAGGAGTCACAGAGCATTGGCGAATATCGAGTAAGTGTTGGGCAAATCGGTCACTGAGTCTCTTACCGGTTTCGCTAATATAGGACTTGTTGCATCGTTTGCAGGTGATGGCATAGATGATATTGCGGGACTCACACGTGAAACTGTCTTGAATGGCATACGTAGCTTTTGGAAATTTTATTTCATTCTATGGCACTTTGATGACCTCTTGGACTCAACGCATTACATTCCTATGCTTCTTAGTACTGTCTTATCTCGTGCCTTGTTATCTATATGTGTGTTTGCTCCATATATGTGTCATTTATCCACTATATTGTTTATTGTTTCTCTTCTTTTCCACTTTCGGTTTTTGTGTTGCACTCATTTCGTTGTTCGTTTTATTCCCAGATTTTCATTAGATAGGTTTATGTTTCCACATGTAATCGTCCATTTGTAGTGTTCTTCGAAATTCGTCATTCTTGTTGTATTGTTTGCTTGATAAAGGCCTTTTGGTCAAACGTTCTGTTTATCGTCACTGTTTATGTATTTTGTAAAACTGTAGTACTTTGTGTTTACGTGTTTAGCTATTATGTTGCACACTGGTTTAGTAGGCCCTAAACACATAAGACTTCTACACGTTTAGGACATGTGCATCCGAGTTCAGCCAAAGGTGTTTCATGGTTTAAAGAGTCGAAGTTTCTAAACAAAGTAACCCTAAATTAAGGGTGGGCAAAAAACATGATAATTTAGAAAAATCAAATTGGTTACACAGTAAAGCTATTCTAAAAACAACAACTGAGCTTAACAGAAATAAGTGCCCGCCTGCCCAGCGTGTTCATAGCGCGTTGGACTACGGGTGACAAGTCCTCTGTGAATGCGGGTTCAATTCCGTGGACTGGCAGAAAAGCCACAGGTTCCCCAGATTTACGGTGTTCGTGACACCGAACCGAAGGGTTACAATGTCCATGACACCGAGCCGAAGAGCTTTCAGCTCAAGTGCTTCTGGATAAAAAAACACAAAAAAACAGAAATAAGTATAGTGCCTGTTACTGTTGTTTCATTATTATACCTGTCTCTCAGTTGTAGAGAAGCTCCAGTCAGCACTGGAGCATGTGTCCTGTTTGCTCTCAAACGTGCAGTAGAAGCAGCTAGGGCTGAACTGAATCATTTTGAATGGTTCCCATTCCGTGAGTATTTCCAGCTAGATCAGTGAACACTTTGTTGATCATTTCTGTTGTCTGTTTATTTCAAATGTATAGTTAATGAGAACATAAAATATTTATTTTTCATCTTGTAGTGTTTATTTTTCCTGAATAATTGAAGACATTCTATTTTGATTTTTCTTCTTCTTTGTTTACCCTAATATCATCAACATTAGCCTCTTTGTCTCAGGAGACAATAGTTTTTGTGCCATGTAGTTTGCGCTGAATCACATCTTCTGCTGTGGCTGTAATGTCCTATTATGGAGTGGCAATCCTTGCCACAGTTGCTGCTAGTGAAACTGGAGAAAACGCAAAGACTGGTCTCTATGTGCTCTCTTTTGCCTCCATTTGTGATGGCATTTCTCTTCTTTGAGCCATCCTCACTGTTGCTTGTCATGCTTGCCTGTCTTAGGCCACCTCTCCCAATTTTCTTTATCTATTCTGCATAAAATTAGATCATGCTTGCATATGTCAATGAAACATAGTAATGGGCGCCATGCTGCCTAGTACCAAATGCGAGTTGGCTATACAGAATGTTTTTGGGGATTTTTCTTTTTCTTCCTCGAACTCTCCATATCGACTACTTGTTAAAGTACTCTTTGTGATTTGTATATGATCTGAGCCTAAGAGCGATTGTACATTGTGCAAGTTATGCACCTACAAGTAGGCCAGCACATCTGATTTCTGCAACACTTTTTATTTACTAGGTAGCTTCCTAGTCCTCTACCTTAGTCATCTCTTACTACATGCCTTGTAGGTCGCAGTGTTATTTTTCATTGCTCCCTTGGGAGCCCGACAACACACTTTGAGATTCTAACATCGTTTATGTGGCACACATGTCCCAGCCAGTTCAGTTGTCGCTGACACAGCAAGGTGTACATGCTTGGAATGCCAGCATTGTCCAGGACTTCTATATTGAAGATGTGGACTTGCCATCAGATGTTGTATATTCACCTAAGACAGCGCATGTAGAAGGTATTCAATGGGAAGATGTACATCTTTCTTCATAGTAAAGCACTAATTACATAGGTTTTATAGATCGGAATCTTCTGCTATAATGTTCGTTTTGTATTGCCACATGTTCTCTTTGATAGTCTGCCAAATGTATTGGCCATATTTCCTATTCATGTATTGATTTCTTCAATTCTTTTAGAGCTCCTTTCTCAATATCAAAAAGATAATTTTTTTAAATTATAAAATGTTTATATTTTATACCTATTAGTTGTTTTGCATTTATCTTTAATGTTTTTACTTGCTCATCAATATTGTATTATTATAGTTTAATCCCTGCAGAACTGAGCATATATCCTTATTGTTTTTTTTATAACATTTTTCATTCAAACAGGCTAATTTTGTTTATCTATCTTTACAGATGCTCCAGCAACAGTTGAGAACATTCAAACAGCCTGCTTGAATGATATCAGCCAGTACACATTTGGAAGCTAGAAGATACAGCAATAATATGAGTTTCCTGAGAAGATACAGCAATAATATGAGTTTCCTGTATATCATTTAAATTGTAGAGCATAAAGTACTTATATTTTCTGTAAAATGTCACAAGAGAATTAGGAATTGCTTTCACTTTTCCTTCGTGTTCAAGATTCTATTTTAACTCTTTGTATATTGTTACCCTGATGAATGCCTCTGGTAGATACATGATTATTTGATTTTAACAGAGTTTTCAGAATAATGTCTATAACTTATTTCATTTATTCCAGCCTCATTGAAACTACAGATTTTGATGTCACCATCTGTCTTATATGTCACAACATATATCAGAATGAACTTTATTCCTCTCACAGGAGTGTGAATGTAGTAGCAAAATTTGAAATAAATAACAATAAACACACCAATTTTCCTTATCAATAAACAAACTGAATGAACAAACGGTAGTATTGAAATACTAGAAATCATCAGTTCCAGATATTTCAAATAAAATGCTGATTAACACCATCAGCAAAGAAAAATTATTGCAGTTTCAATTTCATCACTTTTTGTTTTCACAGTTATTACTATTTCTATCACTGTCATAAAAAATCGAACACCATGTTCCGTGGTTGGAGGCCAGCTCTGCCAAAATTTCTTGGTGTACACACAGTGCATGGTTGGACTACAGGAGACTGATTCTTTACTTGGGGATCTAAATTACAAGTACCTCTGAAGATGGATTAAGACTCGCCTCAATGACTACCAACACTGGTGATAAGGAAAGTAAGTCTTCATGCAAAATCAGTGTTAGGAGCAATGGCTATGTCTGAATTCATAGTGGCGAACAAAAATCATCATCATCTGAGTCGCTGCTGACATATTCTTCACTAGTATCAGTATCAAGCAACTGTTGAGTACAGTTTCTAGTTTGCTCAGCAGTTAGATGAGATATAGAAGTGTTAAATGTAACACTAATAATGGCTGCCATTGTAAATTGTTTGCTATAATCTGGCACTAGCTTGAAATAAATATCAAATTCATCACATTAACTAATTTTACCAACTTCTTGATTGACCCATGATGAAGTATTTGATAACTGTGCAGTACATTAACAACTGGAAAATGAATTGAGTGCATTAATGTAAATTTAGCACTAGTTTTAGATGAAATAATATTTGGCACACTGCAAAATTTTGGTTATTTTAATAGGTAACCATGGTACAGACTGTGGCTTTTAATAGGAATGCGTTAATGCTTCAAAAGTACCCTTTTTAATTACTTTTCTTTTATTGAAATGTATGTAATATTTTATTATCTTTTTTTTATTCAGAAATGTATGTTTTAATTACTTTTTATTAATCAAAATTTAAATGTTTTTAATTACTTTTCCCAAGTGTATTTTAATTACTATTAAAAAATTTTAAATATATGTCTTTGCAATTACTTTCTCAAGGTTTGGTTTTAATTCTTTTCTTTGATTGAATTTTTTGTATATTTCTAATGTCACTTTCTCCATCCAAGTGTATTCTAATAGTATCCTGAATCTATTTAAATTCTGAAACTTTTTGTACTATTTTAGCTTACATACAAAAAAACTTTGAGTTAAATATATTATTTAGACAATTCTGACTCAGCAGGTATTATATTCATTATTTTGAAATTAACTTTATATGCATATTTAAGATTGTTTTTTGTAGACCCAAGTCAAGTTTGATGGGATCTTGTTTATAGTTATTAGTTTATTCAATCATATACCACTGTAATACTTAAAATCTTGGTAGGGGAGTCTCTATGGCAAAGAGGTTAAGACGTTTGTCTGTCGTTCTGAAGGTTGTGGGTTCGAATAATCCCAGATACATGTGCAATGTTTTCATGAGATCCCTAGGACTGTTGCTGGAGCTACAGAGTTTTTTTATTTGTGCAACACTCTCGCCAGATGACATGCAGTTTCTGCTGACAGGGAAGAAGCCAAATATCAAACCTGGTGAATGAAGTCAATCCTTCACATTTTAGACTAAAATATGTAAAAGTAACAGTTATATATACTGTTAACTTATCATGTATTATTTTGTGTGCACAGTTTATATAGTCATTAAAGCTATTATCTGAAAATGGTTTTGTCCATGCTGTGTTGACAATTCAAATTCTCGAAGTTTATGTTCATAATTGCATTCAAGAAGAAGTTGTATATGTTCATATTGATTGCATTCAGAAGTAAAGTTATATGTCAATGATTGCTCAAAATCACATGTTCATTTCTTTACATATGTTTAATGTCGTCTAACATCATGTTATTAATATATGTATGTACCTTTTTCATCTTAACAGATGGCAATTAAATGCTTTACTGTTACAACCTCTGAATTTTCAGCTCAGAACATATCTTCTAAATAACTGCGCCGTTCGCAATATCGTTTCCACACAACTCTGTCAGCAGCTAGTTTTACCCATGTACTGGGACCTATAGAAAATTCTTCATTGAGGCCTTGCAGAATCTTTATATCTGAGCAGTGATTTGTCCTGTTGCCTCTTCCCTCCAAAGTTCACAAACATTTGTTTTGGTATGCAACAAGTTTCCATTCTTCTCACATGCCCCAACCATCTAAGTCGTCTGATGCTGAGCATGCCCATGATGGAAAGCAGGTTTGATGTTGCAGTACTTCAAGAGTTGGTTATCTTGTCGTACCACCTGATGTTCATAATCTTGCGGAGACATCGAAGGTGAAAGATGTTAAGTCTCCTCTCTTGCCTTTTCATGTTTCTGAGCCATATGGTAAAGAACTAATTGCACAGGCTCGATATATTTGAATCTTCGTCTGCAATGTTAGTTTTGTGTTGTCCCACTTTGATAGTTTGCCAAATGTAGTAGAATATAATATATAACAATTTAAAAAAGAACAAACATGACCTTACAAAAATTTAACAACTAAAAACAGTATGGAATGGAACTGATAAGAAAACAAAGATCAGAATACTAAGAGCATGCATTTCTCAGTGGCAAAATATGGGTTTGAATCATGAACATTTAACAAGGCAGTAGAAAAAATATATGTGCTTTTGAATATAGTGTTACAGATGAGTCCTTGTATACCATGGACAAGAAGAAAAAAAGATCTTTCCAGAAAAACTCAAAAATCAAAGAAAACTAGCTGATGCTAAAAATAAGATTGATAAAATTTAAGTATTTTGGACATAAAAAGACATGAAGGGTTGGAAATAACCATTATGAAAGGAGGCATTCCAGCAAAAAGGAGGAGAGGTAGACCACGGAGAAGATGGATTCAGGATGTAACTGATGATTGGAGCATGGCCGATGCAGAGGCAAGACATCTAGCCTATGATAGAGAAAAATTCCAAAGGACTGTTGTTAGGATTGCAAAGTTCTGCATAGGACAAGCTATTTTATGAAAATGATTTATATAATATATATTTACAAATATATATATTTATAACAAAGAAAACACAAAGTATGGCAGTTATACAGAAAACAACAGTAAAGTATTTCTGTCTTTAAATTATTCTTGTTTTGTTGAACTTCTTCACCATGAGCCGACTAAACAGGCAATTGTTGAAATGCCTTGTGGTATCTTCAACAAAGTTTAATACTTCTCAGTAGGTCCTAAGTCTGACCCAAATCTGAAAGAAAGCAGACATGCTTGCATCAAAACTACTTATAGACAACCTTTGAAGACTCCCAAGGGGGACATACTGCAGCAGCATAGTGACTATACTGGATAAGAATGCATCAATTGATAAATGAAATATAATGCAACTGAAGTTTTTTGGAATCAAATAAAACTAGGCAATTTATGGACTGAATAAGAAATGTTTGACAAGCAAGTCGCATAAACCATCAGCATGCATACCCTTTAACATCTGCCTGTGGGAGACTAGGTACCTATGTGTCTGCTCAGAGTGTTATGAGGTTGGTTTAGTAACTAGTAACACAAATATGTATCAGAAAGAAAAAATTATACTGCAATTTTATAGTAATAAATTATTATCACACAATATTCAATTGACAACCTAATTAGGCACACCATTAGTAGTCAGCTAGAGATGCCTCATAAAAGTACGTTTAACTCTATAAGAGTATAAAATATGTGATGCATAAATCATCAAACAATGGCAGGATAACAACATCAGTAATTGCACAGGCTAACAAAAAACTGTAACCACACAACCAATAGCAACATCAGTAATAAACAGAGGTTAACAACATTAATTAACTAATTTAGAAAAAGAAATCTGGTGCACATTGAAAATCATGTAACATTATATGTGATGATAAAAATGAGTGCACCACATCTGCTGAAACAATGTCCCATATATGTGGAACAGAAGATACCTGTGTCCCTGTCATTAATACCACTCAAGGATAAGATCTTTGGAAGCTCAAACAGTGTCAGGCTGAGCACTGTTTTCATTGAACACATACAAGTTGATGACTAAGTGGTGTATGCAGATGACGATAAGACAAGATCACACAAAATGTGATAACAACTTTCTCTCTAACTTCCTAATGTGTACAGACTGATATTATTCAAGCATGCTGTCTGAATATTTTCTACTGTGGCTGGAGCATCTGTCAAGAAATATGAACATACAAATTAGACACATAAAATCATAAGTCTGTATTTAACAAGAAATATTAAGTAATAAGCAAATTTACAAGGTACAACAAAAGACTAAATCAACGGTTCAACAACAGCTTTTTAGTGAATTATATGTGATTTAGATGTTATCATCATCAAATAGCTTGTTGTCCTCAGCAGAACTTTGCTACTCTAATAGTCTTTAAGAATTTCTCTCTTTCTTTAGGCCAGATATCCTGCCTCTGCTGTCATCATGCTCAAATCATCAGCCACATCCTGAATCTATCTTCTCTGTGGTTTTCCTCTTTGTCAGAATATCTCCTTCCATGATGGTCTTCTCCCACCCTTCATGTATTTTTATATGTCCAAAATACTTCAATTTTCTCATTTTTATTTGTAGTATCAGCCAGTTTTCTTTGATCTTGAGTTCTTTCTGGATAGATATATTTGGTTTATTCTCTGTCCATGATAACGGAGGACTCTTCTGTAACACTTATGTTCAAAAGCACATACATGTTTTCCACTGCCTTTCTCTCTCTCTCTCTCGATCACCGCCCAGACCGATGTACCAGACCTCCCCATAAGTTCTATTCATGTGGAAATCTGATTCATGCAGCCATAGCATTGGTGTGTTTTACGTCACATCTTCAGCACCATTTGGAGCTTTTCCTTCGTCAATGTGTCCGGTTTCAGCCAGCGTTTACTCGGTTCGCTCTCCGTTCTGTAGCCATCTATTTTTTTTACGGTGTGGGGTAGCTAGCCCCACCCCCAACCTCCTTAGTCGCCTCTTACGACATGGTGGCAGGTAACAGTGGTTCTATTCTTTACACCCCAATTTGGGCCCTGGTAACCACTTGAGCGATTGCCTTTCTAGATGACATAAGTTGTAAAAAAAACCGAATGACTTGTCACATTGTTAAAGTTTGAGAATTATAACAGGTTACTTTCACATCAGATTTTAAGTCATCAATGGAGTTGCGATTCACCTATTCATAGATACAGCTCTATTGTTCCTTGGGAATGATGATGCTAATACAAAAGTTTGTCAAACTACTATAGTTTATGTAGGAAAGACAAAGTTATAGCATAATTCAGTATAAAATAAGTATATTTTTGATACAATTGTGGAAGAATTGATCTTGCTAGTCACATATGCCCGAGTGGTTACCGGGCCCAAATTTGGGGTGTAAAGAATAGAACCACTGTTACCTGCCATGCATGTCGTAAGAGGAGATTAAGGAGGTTTGGATGAAATCGGATGCATGTGTCCTAAACGTGTAGAAGTCTTATGCATTTAGGGGCCTACCAAACCAATGTGCAACGTATACACGTTCTTGGCAAAGATCAAACATATCACAAAGAGTGATTAAAATTGGTCGTAAAGAACGAACGCAAAGAAGAAGGGGGAGGAGGAGCTAGTCACATGCTAAAATTTCTCGCTGCCTTTTCAGACCTTATGGTATGAAGTGTCTGTCTCTTGACATTTCTAGTCCCTAGTGTGCAGAATGTAGGAGGCAAATTCCTTTCCTCATGTGTGGAATGTCAAGTATTGGATTGAACCCACAACACTCTTGTGTTTGAGTCAATAGGCAAACGCTTAAGCATTACACTAATCTGTTCCAGTCACATGCACTACTATCATGAATTGTGGTTTTTCCTTCTTTAGAGCACAACCTTACACACTATCATTTGTAAAGAATGAAAGATGACTGAAACTATCCTGAGGTAATCTTAAATCTTTGTCTTTTTATTTCTCAATCCTGCATTCCACTGAACCATTTTTAGATAACTGGTTAGGTTAGACGCACTACTCTAATTTTCTTTAACCATTTTGGTTTGTAGAACATAACGGTTGTGTGTCATTTCAACGCAGAAAGCCAGGCTCAACTCCTCCCCGGATGCAACTGATAGAGAGATAGCTGATACCATGATGATAGTTTAGACTGTTACATGATTTTATTTCTGCAGTTGTGTGTGTTGTCCACATATAAACTTGCAGATTGCAGCTGCTACTCCGTTTTTGAAGGCTGTTCAACTGTATACTATCGTGGATGATTAGGTTGAAAGAGTTATTCTGCTATTCACCACCCATGGATAGCATTAGGTCTGAACGGGGTTATTCTGCTATCACCACCCATGGATACATTAGGCTAACAGGTTATTCTGCTATCACCACCCATGGATACATTAGGCTGAACTAGGTTATTCTGCTATCCACCACCCATGGATACATTAGGCTGAACTAGGTTATTCTGCTATTCACCACCCATGGATTTATTAGGTAGAAATAGGCTGTTCTACTATTTATCATGTATGGATGCATCAGGTTGTCTCTTATATTGAATTATCATTGCCTACACTGTCTTATTTATGTATGTTTTGCTAGGTTTTGAATCATGATACAGTGAGGATTGAAAAGTTGAATTACTATCAATCTAGTTGCCAAATCACTGAACATCTAAAGATACCAGAATCAAATCCACAATATTTAATAAACAGAAGATAGGATCGAGGAAACAGAGATGTATGAACAAATATTTCAAACATAACAACAAGATCAGAACAAGGAGTTTTTTGCAAGAACCCCAGAGGAAGCAACGGAAGCGAAGAATATGATTAACAAATAAACAATCTACAGGTATTAAGAGCTTCCGTATGACTCGCTGGCTGTGTTCGTAAGGACGCTTGTATTGCTAGGCTAGGCGATGGATGTCGTAAGATATGAGGGTAAGTGGTTCAAATCCTGTGTTTGTCTATTTGTTTTTTTCGGAAGCTCTTAATACCTGTACATTGTTTATTTGTTAAACATAACAACAATAATATATAGTACGTACTGAAAGTTGATACATTTAAATTGTGTAAAACTGAAATGGACAATGAAGATGAAGTTGTGATAAACTTACTAAATGGGAACCATTCACTGTGGCCGAGTTCAATTCTAGCAGCTTCTACTGCACGCTTCAGGGCAAACAGGACACATGAACCAGTACTCACTGGAGCTTCTCCAACAGCTGAAAACCAGACATAAAGTTCAAAAGTTTAGCAAAAGCATTGGATATATCCGTAATACCTTCATTTAATATGGCACTACATTTCTCTTATAATTAGATTAACTACAAGAAATAAGTAAACAGTGTCTGTAAAAGCAAGTGAAGGAACCCCTTTTTATACCATGTGGTATATTGGGTAATAACAGTGTTAGGGCTTTTCATTGACCGTCGGCACAGAATGAGTGATGCGGTCAAAATCACGCCGGCTGCCTTTAATTCCCCATGATTTTCCTGGTACCCAATTTGATTCTGAGAGCTTTTATGGTCAGAAAAAATTCCACGGCTGTGGAATTGAACTCAGACCACTAGCCTATGAAGCAAGTTCACTAACAACTACGCTACTGTGGCTCTCTAAACTGTGTCTGTGCTGCTATATGACACATATTTATTTACTAGATGGCATCCTTAAAGTCTTCATCTACAATATGTGTACCATAAATGGTAAGGTTTGAATAAGTAGCAGAGTATTTTGGGTGTGATTTATATCAGCAAACTATCAAAGTGGCTTACTCAGTTCTTTATCAGTATTCAGAGTCTGCTTCCAGCTGCTCTTGTCTATGGCTAGTTTTTCTCAGTTTGCTGTATTTATGTCTAAAGCCTTTAAGACTTGTTTGTCCATGTTCTTATAGTGCAGGATGGGTAGTCCCACATTTTACTGCCAGAAACCAGCTCTCTATATACAATATAAGAAGTGATATGTCCAGCACAATTGATGCAGGCAGCTTGGCAGAGAAGAATAAGCACACAAAAAATCCCATCATATTTTAACACCTCAACATCTGTTACCAACTTCTGAAGAACGAGAGCACATCTCAGGCAATGTAAAGTTGCTTATTAGGGTCATATGAGAAGGTCACAGCTGAATTCTATTTATGACACTCCAATGTTTAAATCACACATGATCAAACGCAGACCTGTAACTTGGGTTAAATAAAACTTAGGTTATTATATTTGGCAAATACCTTTAGAGCTAAGTACACCATTTGGGTTAGGGGCATTTCTCAAGAACTTGGCATTGAACTTGATAGGTAGGTCTTTTCCCAAGGGAGGCTTGTATTCCTGGTAAATAGAAGTTTTTTTATAAGTACAGATATCAATGAGGAAGAAAGGCACTTTTCTGATTCTGATACAGACTTATAGACGTTGACAACAAATGGTGAGACATGTACACAATTGTTTAGTCATCTTCGATGCACAAATAATTAATAAGCTATTTTTTTAAATAGAAGAATCACGGAAGGTTCAAGGAATGAGATTTTACAGAAGAACATTAAGAATCCCATCATCATCATCAATGTTGTATCCTTTATAGGACATTGCTCTCTTTGCAGCACATCTGAAATTAACTCTGTTTCTAGCCAGTTCACCCACTTCGTAGATGGCCATATTCATGGTTTCTTTAATATCTTGTAGCCATTTTCTTCTTGGTTTGCCTCTGCGTCATGGGACCCTGCCCTCTAATATTGTTCTTTCCAGGCCATCGCGACGTTTAATGTGACCAAAGTATCTAATTTTTCTGTATAGTAAGAATCCCATACACTGCTAAATATGTAGATGTGTTGAAAGTTACTATACACAGAGAAAGCTCATTATCAACATTAGATAGAGACAATCATCATTTTGAGGAAGGTCATGAGATGAGCAGTTTTCAAATCACATAGTGACAACACGCAAAATCAATTGAAAATGAAGAAAGAAAAAAATAGAGATAGAATATACTAGACAGTTTAACTTTAAACCATGCACAAATGTCAACATCAAAACTGATAATCAATACTAAGGACATATATTTGTGGAGATCAATAACTGCCAAATCCAGTCTTCCTGGAACATGATGATGATGAGCTTTAAAGATATCAAGTAAATAAAAGTGTCAGCTTTAATAATACTCAAAAATAAAATCAAACACAAACACTAAAAGCAAAATATATTTACGAGAAGAGAAGGGGTTTGATACAATAGTACAATAGTACATTAATAAAAGTAAACTACCACTAAAAAATGCAAAATGTAACAAACAGAATCACCAATAATTAATAAAGAATGACATACACAAATTAAAAAACAGGTTAAACTCAAGAGTGGAAAGTATTCACAGACAACATGCAGACCTACCCAAGTACCATGGTTGAGAGCTTTACCAGAGACAGAATCAAACTTCATGCCCTCCAGGAGGAAAAGACCACAACCCAAGATGAAGCCACCTTCAAGTTGCCCCATGTCCAGTTTTGGATTTAAACTATCAGAAGAAATAAAATAATTGCACAACTGTCCTTAAGGTAAGTCAGAAAATACACACTGTCAAATCTATGTCTTGTTTTCTGGAACGTAGAGACAAATGTCCTGTCAATGGCCATGCATTTATGTATTTAACTGCAGCAGAATCACTTTTAACTCAACCTAAATCACAGCGTCACATTTATATTGATACACTGTTGTTTCAGTTGGTACAAGGAAGAGTTGACTTCCATGTTTGACATTTGGAATAAAAACTTTAACTTATTAAGGGTCTTGATGAACAATATGTTGAATAAACAAGTGACTGCTCTCTTTATATTGGTAATCCATGTATAATTATGTTTCATAGACTACTCAAAAGCTTTTGATAAAGTAAAACATGGAGAAATAATTTGGATGTTAGAAAGTATAAATGTTGATGGGAAAGATCTTGCACTGATCAAGAATATGTACTGACAACAAAGCACAGCCATAAGACTAGAGAATCAGTGTGGAAACTACCAGGTGATACACTTAGGGGTAAGACAAGAATGCGTACTCCCACCAGACCTGTTTAACCTATACAGCGAAAACATCATGCGTCATATAGAAGAAAAGGCAGAAATAGCAGTTGGAGGACAAAACATGAACAATCTAAGATATGCTGATGGCACAATTCTCATGGCTACAAATGAACAAGATCTTCATGGCTTGATAGACATATTAGTGAGAGAAAGTGAAAAGAAAGGATTAAGCATGAATATAAATAAAACAGAGGTTATAGTTGTCTCCAAGAAACAGGAAACACCAATATGTAATAACATAAATAACACAACACTGAAACAGGTCCATTGATTCAAGTACCTGGGAACATTCCTAACATCAGATGGAAGATGTAAAACAGAGATTAAGAGTAGAATAGCTCAAGCGAAAGCATCTTTTATGTAAATGAAAAACACTATGCGTGAATTCACTACCAATGACACTGCGAAAACGAATACTCCAGTGCTATATTGATCCAATACTTATGTATGGCAGCAAATCATGGATAATGAATAAATAAACAATACAATCATTGGTAGAGATGTGGTTTTACAGAAGAATGCTGAAAATTCAATGGACAGCGAAGTAAACAAATGAGGAGGTTTTAAATCAGGCCTGCACACAAAGAAACCTTATCAAAAGAATAAGAATCAAGGTTCTTCGGGCATATAGTGTGAAGAGAACATTTGGTAACAACAGGTAAAATTCAGGGAAGGAGAGATCGTGGAAGACAGAGGGAAAAGATGCTGGATGGCTTGACATCATGGTTCGAACACAAGATCGAAGTCAGAACTGAGTACATGCACCAAGCATAGAGAGTTGTGGAGAGACATGATTGCCTATGCCGGCAGGCATGGCACTTGATTAAATCCATGTATGAATCCATAAACATTACAAAAATTGGGAATGGATGCATAGTTCATTAACTGTTCACAAACTAGCATCAAAACCATGAATACAAAAATATATAGTTTTTGGTCACAGGGTACACTAGAATGAAGGATAAACTCTGTTTCACTTCTATTTCTAGCATAAACCATGAGGATATGTGTTCATTATCATTTACACTTCATTTTTAAGTAGGTTATCAGTTAATATAAAAGTTGAATAGGAATGGAAAGTAATGAAAATGCAACAAAATATTTAGAATCTTTGAAACGATGATACGTTTGTATAAGTGAATTTTATTAACATTTATTTTAACACTCATCCCTCTCATTTTTAGTAATAAACAGTTATAGGGGGGAAACAAATGTCCCACACCCCCCAGTCTATTCCCTGAAAATATTCCTGTTGATGCCCATGAATAACTGCGAAGATAAAAACAGGGTCAAGTCAAGGGATTACATTATTAGTTTCCGTTGGACAGTTAGTACTGACCTGATACCTGTGTCATTAAGAAAGTCCACCTGGAGGACCTGGTACTGTCCAGTTAGGACATCAACTTCCACCTCAGTTGCACAAGCACTCCAACAGCTGTAGTGTGCAGCAGGGTACTTGTCTTCTACCTGTGGCCTGTTTGTGGTACAGAATCATTAATAAATATACAACAATCTTAGGGGCCGACATGTCTGTGAGTAGATCCTTGATGACATACTTCACAGTATTAGCATGGTGGATGTATCTAAACTACACTTAAAATAAAAATCGTGGCATATCCTGTATAGGACTATGCCATCAACCACAGTAAACGAGTCATCGCTTTTCTAGGCATGAATTATACGCTCTGTAGATTGCCATTGCTTTTGAACGGTAAGGTCTATTTTTACAGTTTGCAAAATCCACAGAAACGAATTTGCTTCCAAACTGCCTGCCGTGAATTTTGAACCAGGTACGCTTGGGTGGTGATCAAGCTCACTACCGTTTAAGCTACAGACGCCCACAAACTATATATGGCCTTTTTCGTCTTTACAGATGGTCAATTGGCAAGTGTTTTACTGTGACAACTTCTGAGTTTTCACTTTTCTCTCTTGTCTTTCAGCTCATACATAAGTCTCTTCTCAAAAGACTCTGCCCCTTTCGTAATTAGGCTTTCCACACAACTCTGTCATCAGCTAGTCTTTCCCATGTGCTGGGACCTATAGAAAAGTTTTTCATTGAGGCTTTGCAGACATCTTTATATCTAAGCAGTGGTCTGCCCTGGTGTCTCTTTCCCTCCGAAATATATATCAGTGATTGTACGACACAATGAATTTATAATTAATTATGGGATGTGGAAAGTGACAAAGGACAGAGTCCCACAAAGTGTTTTCTTATGCCAGGTTAGCTTCAATGAATCTTTAGCATGTTCTATTTCTTGCTGAATGTTTGTTCCACCAGTTCTTGCAACTGTTGCTACCTTTCAGCTTAACAATTCTGAATCATGTCTATATAAAAGATTATTTATTATTCTTTCCCTAATGTTTGGTACTGTTTGCTATAACAATTGTTTCTGTGTAGATGTTAAATAGAAAAACAGTTCATATATTGAAAACAAAATCACTAAACTTTGATAAAAATCAAAAACATTCATTAACCCTTTCTCTTCATTGCACCAAGTGAGTATTGTGTGGATTTTCCTAAATTGAAGAGCTACTGGCTTAGTGAATATCACACAAAACAATACATTTTATACACTAACTGAATGAAAACGTGATAGAAATCCCAGAACTATATAAAATCCCAGAACTATGTAATTGAAATCCCATCATTTTCAAACATAGACATTGGGAAAACTATGTGGATTTGAAAGTATTTTTTTTAAATCTGCATGCTTCAAGTTTTGTAAATGTTTGATGCTAATGAGTCAATTATTTTGATGAAGATCAAAGCAATATTCAGCTGTTGCAGCTAGAAAATGGTTAAGCTAGAAAATTGTTAGTCTATCAGTTATCATTTATATGAGGACTATCATCATAGCACTCCGAACATGTCCATAGGTGCTCCGATCCCCACCTAAGCAGGTCCAGCAGTGTCCAGCGGCTCAACATGCTAGTTCAATGTTGATTAATTAATCTTTTTACATATTTGGTATGTTGTTCTTTTCAGACTGTGCCAATATCGACTTATGTACCAAAATTCTAGTTTTTTCAGTTTTAGTCCCATTTTCATTTTAGGGCAGTTAGAGATTTATCGTCTGACTGTATCTGTGTCATGGAATTGTTTTAATCTCGTCGTTTGTTTTGTATCCTTTGCTTGATAAAAGCCATTTGGTCGAAACATCGCAGTATTTTGTTTTGTACTTTGTACAGATACATTACTTTGTCTTTACATGTTTCACCTTTGAAAAAAATAATCAAGAATGAAGAAAAAATTAGGAACATTTTTTCCACGGTGAAAAGGACCTTCAAAGGAAACCTACAGCCACATTGATAAAATCAATAATGGTGTTAGAAGACAAATGACCGGTGACTACACATTTTAAAAAAAAATGCCATTAAGTGATTTAGATAATTATATGTTAATTATATGTAACATATCAAATATATTCTCTTATTATTGTATTCCAAATTAATTTATAATCAGTTTGGTATCTAATACATAATACTTAAGTGAAATAATATTGAATACAGGTATGATTGATTGAATCAAACAATCAATTAAAGATAGCTATGCCTAAGTACTTGACATATATGGGGAGTTTCACAGTGTGAAAATAACTGCATCTTTCTTTTCTTTCTTTTCTAAATCCTGTTTTGCCTCACA
This sequence comes from Arion vulgaris, assembly GCA_020796225.1. Taxonomy (NCBI): domain Eukaryota; kingdom Metazoa; phylum Mollusca; class Gastropoda; order Stylommatophora; family Arionidae; genus Arion; species Arion vulgaris. Next base: position 45,642,941 of record CM036761.1, read on the forward strand.
GTGTCAGGATAAGAAGAGATTTCTAGAACAGGCTCTTGTGTGCGCTTCATAAAGTGTCTTTCGCTACCTCTGTTATCTCTGAGGTCCATCTTTTACATGGTCTGCCTTTTGCTTTGTATCCATTGTATTGGAGCAACATTGCTCTTTGAGGTGCACTGTCAGTTGGTAATCTGCTGCTTAGTGGCAGAATCATTTAATTTGTTGTTTCTTGATAAAGTTCAGTACTGATGTTGTACCCACTTTATTCCTGATGTCTTCAGTTCTCAGCCGATCTCTTCTTGTTACTCCCAGCATTCTTCGTAGACACTTCATCTAGAGGTCTAAAATACTTGGAAGGTATAAAAGGTTTAGTAAACATTTACTTTCTTTTTTCAGTAAAAGTACTCACAATTTAAATAGTAAAAAGCTTACATAAAAATTGATCTCAAATCCACCATGTCCTCATGGGCTTGTTTCACAATTTCTTTCCATGTTGGACTAGACAGTTTGGCTTTTGAAGATGCCATTCTCTGAAGGAGGTCATCGCAACACTTCATGATTGACTGAAAAATGAAAAGTGATTACAGACATATAATACAAGGTCAGTTGTTTGATTAGAATGTAAAGATTTCTCAGAAATAATAGAGGCGATGAAAAACACTGTTTATGAAGCGCAGACAAAAGCCTGTTCTAAAAATTTCTTATCCTGATGCTGTGAGGCAAAAATGAATTATAGAAAAGAAGAAGTTGTTTAATTTCAAGGTTAACTTTTTCCCTAATCTCTGATCTCATGAAATTTCTCTTTCAAAATTCTTTGTCAGGTAGTTTTTAGTCTCTCCATTCATCTCTTTCCATGTGGGTTTCAGTTAAGTACAATTCTTTATGCTGTTTGGTTGTTTCTTGAGAGTATATCTAATCCCTCACCACTTTCTCTCCCTAACTTCCAGACCATAAAATAAGACATAAGACAATATATAATTTCACAGAAAATATAAGACAATATATAATTTCACAGAACATATAAGATAATATATAATTCTCCAGAAAATATAAGACAATATTTAATTCTCCAGAAGACATGAGACAATATATAATTTCACAGAACATATGAGACAATATATAATTTCACAGAACATATAAGACAATATATAATTTCACAGAACATATGAGACAATATATAATTTCACAGCACATATGAGACAATATATAATTTCCCAGAACACATGAGACATTTATAATTTCCCAGAAAATATAAGACAATATATAATTCTCCAGAAGACATGAGACAATAGATAATGGAAGACAAAACACATCTTTGACATGGAATTCTCCATTGAAGGAGTGGATGTAACCAAGATATGTCTCTCAGAGCATCTGTATGATCTCTCTCTTTAGCCTGTTACGCCCTTGGCGTTTAGGGCAGCAACAAACGATACACCATTCTTCCCTGTTCATGGCCTTCCTCTGTATTGTGTTCCAGCTATGATTCATTTCCTTCAGCTCTTGCTCTATCGTCTCCTCCAGGTCGTCTTGGGTCTTCCACGCTTTCGCCTACCCTCTGGAGTCCATCTCAGTGCAGTTTTCGTGTCGGAGCCAGTCTCCATGCGCATCACATGTCCAATCCATCTCCAGCGTTGTCTTCGGATGATAGTGCCCATATTCTCTTGTTGGCATCGTGCAAGCAATTCTTGATTCGAGATAGTATCGCCAGTACACGCGAAGATTTTTCGCAGACAAGTTGTATGAAAGGCGGAGAGTCTTGACATATCCTGTTCTGTCATTCTCCAGCATTCCGATCCGATACAGCAATGTTGACAGCACACAGCTGTTATAGATACTAGTCTTGGTTCTGATGCATTATTGGGCAGATTTCCAGGCGGTCTGAAGGGTCATGAATGCACTCGTGCCTTACTCAGTCTGTTTTTAATGTCAGATCCAGCGCCTCCTTCATTGCTAATAACACTTCCAAGGTATGTGAAAGCGGTTGTATCTGGAGGGTTTTACTTTCTAGTTTGACTGGTGCTGGGGTTGCTATGTTCAGAGTCATTACTCAGTTTTCTTCTGATTTATTTTCAGCCCAACCATCTCACTATATTGGTTAAGGCGGCAGGTCTTTTCCTGGATATCTCTATGTGTATGAGATAGGAGTCGATGTCATCTGCAAATCTAGGTCTTCCAGAGTGGATGTGAGCGTCCATCTAATACCTCTTGCCTTATCTTCCGTTGTTTACGCATCACCCAATCTATGACAGTGTTGAATAATAGGCTGACATAACACATCCTTGTCGCACGCCGTTTTTACTTCAAACTTTAGTTCTGAAGTTTCAACACTGCATGCAAACTTGCTGTAGCAGCTTTTTATAATATTTATAAAACACAGTGATATTCCATACCATCTTAAGATCACGCATAGACTTCGGTGTATGCTATCAAAAGCTTTTCAAAATCTACAAAGTTGATATAGAGTTTGCTTTGCTATTCTGTGCATTGCTCTATGATATTTCTAAGAGCAAATATTTGGCCTATACAGCTCCGCTTCTCAAATCCTGCTTGTTCCTTTCTTAGTTTCATCCACAGCATCAGTAATACGCTGTACGATGATTTTGCTTAAGATTTTACTTGGGACAGAAAGCAGTGTTATTCACGCCAATTATTACAATCGGCAAGGGAGCCCTTTTGGTATCTTGATGATGACTCCTCTGTTCCATGCATCAGGTATTATTTGGGCATTCCATATAGTAGTAAACAAGGGTTGCAATATATTAGTTGCAAGTTCTGGGTCTATTTTGAATAGTTCTGCGTTTAAGTTATCATTCCTGGTGCCTTGTTATTCTTAAGAGATTTAATTGCTGTAATGATCTCATCCGGGCTGGGTGTTTCAATGCCAATTTCTAATTCCTCTGTTGGCTCTGTATGTCTACTACACTTGCATGGTGGTCTATTTAGCAATTCTTTAAAATGCTCTGTCCATCGTATTTCTTGTTCCTTTCCTCTGTCAATAGTATTCCATTTTTATCCTTTATGAGAGTATTTGATCTCCTGTAATGTTTCCCGCTTATTAGCTTTGTAATTTTGTACACTGTTCCCTGATCACACTTTTTGCTGCTTCTTCTGCCTGCACTGCCAGGTCTTCAACATACATTCTTTTGTCAGCTCTCACAGCCTGTTTGATTTCTTTACTTGCGCTTTTGTACTGTTCTTGGTATCTTGCTTTCAGTCTTTCGGACTTTGCTTCTAACAATTTCTTTTAATATTCTTCGGCTGTCTATTATTTTCCATGTTGTTGGTGTTATCCATTCTTTTCTTTTCTTTAGTGGTACCTAGACATGTTTCACTGCTCTGGCTATATATGATGCTATGTTGTCCATGCTCTATCTATGTTGTCAGTTTAATCCGTAGTTTCATTACTTTCTAGGGCTTGGAATCTGTTCTTTATCTGCATTATAAACTTATCCCTTACTTCCGTGTCTTTTAGTCTATCCACATCGAACCTCTTTGGAAGTTTTTCTGTTGTCCTGTTTTTCTTAGTTTAAGTTTGACATAAGCTGTGACTAGGTGGTGGTCGCTAACAACATCTGCACCTCTCTTGACTACAACATCTAGCAGCGAGCGCCTCCAGGGTCCATTGATCATTATATGGTCTATTTGGTTTTATCTCTGCCATTAGGGGAATACCATGTTAATTTGTGGATATCTAAATGTTGAAATAGGTTCCTCCTATAACGAGATTGTTCATGCTGCAGAAGTTTACTAAACGTTCCCATTTTCGTTCATCATACCACATCCATATTTTCCCATAGTTCTATAACTATGCTTGTTGTCTTGTCCGACCTTCGCATTTAGATCTCCCATAACAATGATAACATCATGGGATGGTGACTTGTCTAATTCTGCTTGTAGGTTTTCGAGTAAGAGTCTTTCTTTGTATCTTCGCTATCATTAGTTGGCGACAGCATTGTAGGATTGTGATGTTTGTATGTTTCCCTTTAGTCTGATCTTAACAGCTGCTACTGATAGGTTTCCATTCTAACAGACACTTTCCACGCCTTTTCTTAGGATTACTGCTACTCCTTCATGGTGTAGGTCATCGTCTCGTCCAGAAAAACGGACTGTTTCACCTGTTGCAGTGGTACTTCTTCCATTTCCTGTCCATTCGCCTCGCAACCCCTAGGATATGTAGATTATATCTTCTCATTTCTGCTGTTATTTGTGACAGTTTTCTGGTTTCGTACATTGTTCTTACATTCCAGCATCCAATTCTGGTCTTGGTTTTGGCATTCAGGACTTCTGTCCTCATGAAAGTAGCTTCCTTCGGCTTTCACCACTTCCAGTCATGTGAGTCAATGACTCTGGTAGCCCTTCATGCCTGTAGATAGGTTGTATGTTTGTTGTTGTTTCCGTAACTTTAATTTTTTTAAAGGATGGGATCGTTAGTCCCAAGCCCAACCCCAAACCTGGAGGACCAGGAGACCATGCTTCGTCTGTCCCCCTCTTCAGTGACCTTTCCGGCTTGTAACCTTCCGGAACATAAGTTCCCGCCCGCCCAGCTCACTGATCATTGAGCACGAAGCTCTCCCACCACTACAAGGAATGGCCTCATGGGGAGGTCTGTATGATCAGCAAGTCTCACCATCGCATCAATTTAAACTGAGTAGCATCACTAAACAGCCTGACTTACCATACAGATAAGCTCTGATGTTGTTGATCCTGCAGTCCAGTTAGAGTTTGTACTTGTAGTGGTTGAGTAGATCTTAACATGAATTTGGTCCACACTAATACCTAGCTTGTATGCACAGCACTGAATAGCCTAAACAAACAGAACAAATGTAATTATTTATCCCTACCTTTCTATTATTTTGTGAGAGGTCAAAATTAAACATAGGAATAAATGGATAAGAACTGGGAAAAAGTAAACATTATCTTTGGCATACAGTAACAGAAGGTGTCCAAAATAAACAAGAGTACATACAAACTCATATTTTCTTGAGGATTGAAAGAAACAATCAACTATTCTAATTTTTTTCTCAAGATAGTTGTCTAGTTTACTGTAAAAGTCTATGCTTTAAATATCTCTGACAACTAAATGAAACATGCAATCAAAATATATGAATATTACAGAAGGTCTGAAGTTTATAAATATATTATGGGACATAAGTTTGTGGGTGTAGTGTGAGTATATATTCTGTAACATAAGTTTTAGTGTAGTTTGAGTATATATTATGGGACATAAGTTTGTGAGTGTAGTTTGAGTATATATTCTGTAACATAAGTTTGTGGGTGTAGTTTGAGTATATATTATGGGACATAAGTTTGTAAGGTGTAGTTTGAGTATATATTCTGTAACATAAGTTTGTGGGTGTAGTTTGAGTATATATTATGGACATAAGTCTAGGTGTAGTTTGAGTATATATTTGTAACATAAGTTTGTGGTGTAGTTTGAGTATAATTCTGTAACATCAAGTTTGTAAGTGTAGTTTGAGCATATATTATGGACATAGTTTGTGGGTGTAGTTTGAGTATATATTCTGTAAAAAGTTTGTGAGTGTAGTTTGAGTATATATTATATGACATAAGTTTGTGGGTGTAGTTTGAGTATATATTATATGACATAAGTTTGTGGGTGTAGTTTGAGTATATATTCTGTAACATAAGTTTGTGGGTGTAGTTTGAGTATATATTATATGACATAAGTTTGTGGGTGTAGTTTGAGCATATATTATATGACATAAGTTTGTTGGTGTAGTTTGAGTATATATTCTGTAACATAAGTTTGTGAGTGTAGTTTGAGTATATATTCTGTAACATAAGTTTGTGGGTGTAGTTTGAGCATATATTATATGACATAAGTTTGTGGGTGTAGTTTGAGTATATATTATAGGACATAAGTTTGTGGGTGTAGTTTGAGTATATATTCTGTAAATAAGTTTGTAAGTGTAGTTTGAGTATATATTATGGGACATAAGTTTAGGTGAGTGTGAGTATATATTCTGTAACATATGTTTGTAGGTGTAGTTTGAGTATATATTATGGGACATAAGTTTGGTGTAGTTTGAGTATATATTCTGTAACATAAGTTTGTGGGTGTAGTTTGAGTATATATTATGGGACATAAGTTTGTGGGTGTAGTTTGAGTATATATTCTGTAACATAAGTTTGTGAGTGTAGTTTGAGTATATATTCTGTAACATAAGTTTGTGGGTGTAGTTTGAGTATATATTATAGGACATAAGTTTGTGGGTGTAGTTTGAGTATATATTCTGTAACATAAGTTTGTGGGTGTAGTTTGAGTATATATTCTGTAACATAAGTTTGTGGGTGTAGTTTGAGTATATATTATATGACATAAGTTTGTGGGTGTAGTTTGAGTATATATTCTGTAACATAAGTTTGTGGGTGTAGTTTGAGTATATATTATATGACATAAGTTTGTGGGTGTAGTTTGAGTATATATTCTGTAACATAAGTTTGTGGGTGTAGTTTGAGTATATATTATATGACATAAGTTTGTGGGTGTAGTTTGAGTATATATTATATGACATAAGTTTGTGGGTGTAGTTTGAGTATATATTATATGACATAAGTTTGTGGGTGTAGTTTGAGTATATATTATATGACATAAGTTTGTGGGTGTAGTTTGAGTATATATTATATGACATAAGTTTGTGGGTGTAGTTTGAGTATATATTATAGGACATAAGTTTGTGAGTGTAGTTTGAGTATATATTCTGTAACATAAGTTTGTGGGTGTAGTTTGAGTATATATTCTGTAACATAAGTTTGTGGGTGTAGTTTGAGTATATATTCTGTAACATAAGTTTGTGAGTGTAGTTTGAGTATATATTCTGTAACATAAGTTTGTGAGTGTAGTTTGAGTATATATTCTGTAACATAAGTTTATGAACAAAAGTTGGATATATTTTCTATGACATAAGTTTTTGAACCACAGAGCAGGAGAGCTCTTACATCAGCACTTAACATCCTTCAATGTTTCTTATGTTTATATGTATTTATATTTTGGAATGAAATCATAGAATGAGTAAAGAAGCATATAACAGGATGGATAAAAAGTATGTATAACCAGAAAATCAAAGATACCATCAACACACACCTGTTACTGGACTCTTCTTCTTCAAACGCTCCATATCGACCACTTGTTAACCACTCTGTGTGATTTTATGTGATCTGAGCCTAAGAGCGATTGTACATTGTGCGTCATGCGCCTACAAGTAAGCCAATGCATCCGATTTCTGCGATGCTTTTTATTTACTAGTTATCTTCCCTAGATCCTACATCAGTCGCCTCTTAAGACACGCCTTGTAGGTCACAGTGGTACTATTCTTTGCTTCCCTTATGGGCCCCGGTACCACACAAGCGGTTACTGGACTCGAGGTGCCCAGTTTCCCACCAGTAGACATCACAGGGTAGATGGTTTCTGTGGCTTGTTGTTCCATCCCCACCTGCTAAAATACTAAATAGCGACTGAGCACCTGTATATCTACCAAGTTCTGATTCCATGAAATCTCATTACATACATTTAATATAATCAAGAATAAAAATATTTTCAAGTGTTATCTAACCAACCATCTGTTGAATTCTTAGCAAATATGTAATAATATATAGCTGACCTTTGTGTTGATGCCTTGACCCATGTCAATACCACCATGACAGATATTCACACTACCATCACCATGATTGATGTTCACAGAAGCTGTGTGACAAAACTTGTGCCAAAACATGGGGTATCTGTTTGGCATTACATGAAAACCACGCTTCTTCCATCGATTGGCCTGATGAAGAGTAAAATGATGAATTGAACACATTTTATATTCACACACAAAAATTGTCCTGATAGATACTTTAATAGTAAATAATGTAACTGGAATCCATAATTTTTTTATTTTGATAGAGAATTGACATTGAACAGTGACAGCAGGAACTGTGAAACAACACATGGTTTAAAAAGGACTTGGAGACTTTTCGATAAGGGGGCAAAATTTGAAACAGTCGCTAGATCTACAGTAGAAGTTCTTTGTCGCTGACACTTTAACAGCTGCAATTGACTGAGTACCTATAAAGGTGTTATGAGTGCATAGATGTTGATTCTATCCAGTTTTACAGTAATTTCACAAATGACATGTGACATTAACATATGTCCTTGTTCTTTCTTGTTCTTGAAGATGAGATACACTGCAGTTGTCACTTTACAAGAATCTTGTAACAAAGTTCTTTACACATCACTGCAATAGTGGTGCTTGAAGTAGTTTGACTATTTGTTACTGAACCAGTTGTTACAGAACTCCAAGTGTAATCACAGATACTCAGTCTCATAAACGAGATACTGGTGGGTATGAATGCTAAAGTAGTTTGCTTAACTCAGCCATCTCCTGCACAAACAATCTTAGAATCTTTTGAGATATACTTTTTATTGCACAGTTGCAGCACAGGAGCTGGGTTTGAAGATTGGAGTAGAAGAAAAGAACAGCATAACAGGTACATGAGTAAGCTCATCAATCAAAATCAAACTGGTACGGTCAGTTGCTGGACACTGTTAGAGATATTGCGAAGGAGATCGGAGCACCTATGGACGTGTCCGGGGTGCAATGAAGATATTCCAAACTGAAACTGCGCAGTTGTGCTAATGGTCTCAAGTCCCAGCCAAATCTCATTTAACTTATTCATTCGCCCGAGTAGTTACCAGGACCCAAGTTTTGGGTGTAAAGAATAGAACCACTGTTGCCTGCCACGCATGTCGTAAGAGGCGACTAAGGAGGTTTGGCTGAAATCAGATGCATGTCTATGCGTTTAGGGGCCTACCAAACCAATGTACAACCTCTACATGTTCTTGGCATAGATCAAACATATCACAAAGAGTGATTAAAATTGGTCGAAAGAACGAACGCAAAGAAGAAGAACATATTCATGACCTTAGTGTGGAATTGAAAATTCTCGAGATATGACAACTGGATGGATCTTGCTCTTTATCAATGCCAATGAGAATCATGTCCGGATTGTCTCAAGGTTTCCTGCTACAATGCCTGTCCTATTCAATGTGTACACAAAAAGTCTCATGAGTACTCAGAATGCAGAATAACTACAGCACCGAAAAACATACTGTGACTGAACTAATTTCTATCCACTATTTCAAATGTGCAAATTAAGCTCTCATTTTTTTCACAAAATAAGGTGACTAACTAGTCATTTTGTAGATATCCTTTTATCACATACTAAGAGAACGTTAAAGAATAATTTCTGAATCTGTGTTAAACAGAATGTGCTAACATAAAAGTGTGGATACAAAAGCCCCTGGAAGAATATGACCACTCCACCCTACCAAAACACTTCAAAGAGGATTAAGAAAACTTTTCACATGGTACTGGCAGCCTTATTAATAAAACTCTAACCAGAAATATGAAAACGTGTTAATGAATAACAATATACTTCTGGTTACAGACATACAAAAACTGCTGGAGATACCTTATTGAAGTCATTGACTGCCTGCACTCTCTCAGCAATGACAATCTCTGCCTCCAGCTGTGCAACAACATCACTAATTAGACAGTGTTCCAACACTACACCAGCCAGGGTGGTCTGAGAAACACAATAAATAATGAAATAGATGTAACAATTAGGTTTTTTTTTTTACAGAAAAATACAAAATAATCAACAAAATCTGTGTACTGTTCAATAAGCCTTCATAAGTGGGGTCCAAATTCCATTTCATTTCATTTATTAGATAAAAATGTGTGATTTAAAATTTATTTCATTAGGCAAAAAACATATGATGATTTTTCAAGACAGTAATCTATAGCCTTACATCTCCATTTTTCAACAAGTTGATCTTTGGGACAGCCAGATGATCTTTTTCAAGTAGGTAGCTACATGATCAATCATACATTCCATACCAAAAATAGCAGGAGCTGAACCTAGAAAAATATCAAGAGAAAGAACAAAATAGAAAAATAAATCAAATATGTTGAAAATCACATACACCAATGCTTTCAAATGAAATGTGTTTACTATAGGAAACAAACTAGAGTAACTAATAAGATTGTGTACGTGCACTGGAGGTTAGTATACAAAGGTAACATATTGCTCCAGTAAGAAAGAAGTAGAAGATGGTATCAGGCATGTTATGAGATAGGTGAATGCTGAATATGTCAAGTGGGTAGAGCACTTTCTTCACGATAGAATGAAACAGTATTCGTTTCCCAACTTCAGCATTCTTCAGTCAATCAAAGAAAATATTAACAGGTATCTTTGACTGCAGAGCACATACTTCAAGACCACCCTGAAAATTATATACTGAAGAAAACTCACTGGCCTAGTGAAACAACACTGGAAATATAACTGCATGAATCTATGTGTGAGCTACAAAATACAATGACATTTATACAAAAGTGAATATATAAACAATGTTTCAAGCAAATGAAAGACAGGAAGGATCATTGTTATAACTAGATGCCATTTTAATCAACATAAATTTGTTACTATTAAACAGCAGACATGATATCAGGTAAGGTTATAGTAAGACAGGTAAAGACTCATATATAATAGATGCACAAATTATGCACTCTTAACAAAGGATAAACACATTTTATATGAACAGAAATTACAAGTAAATGAGAAGTGAAATCTAAAATGTTGAATGGATCAAACAATGTTAATGTTTTATTAAAAACTTGGTTAAAATTGACTAACTGTGGCACTCCCTTTAAGTGGTGTGTTGTACTTTAGAGTTAAGCTACCCACAATGCTTCTAGATATGTGGTTTTACAAGACAAGACAGTACTTTAGTTATGTTGTCTATTTAATTAAGTGTACACATTTCTGGTCTCTTAGAATTGTGGTCAATATTTGGAAATTATTCCCCCAATCCCTATTCTTATTAAACCTTGTTATGCCTGAATGCTAGTTACTATTCTACATTGTAATCTGGAGTGTTTCTTCTCTGTACTTGATTTCTTTCATATGAATTTAAAAGAAACATGGATTGAAATATGATACACACAAAAAAGATACAAAACAACATATATATAAAAACACAAAAACAAATCTGATTTGAGTCATGAAATATATATATGTTAAACAACTTACCTGGTGCTCTGACAGCTGTACTAAGTGGCTTGTTTGTCTTGCATGGCTGGATGCTCCATGACCAGTTGGGACACATGTAGACTAGAATGGAAATAAAGACTCATCTTAAAGACTCATCTAAATCACAATTATTTTAAACATGGCTAAACACTTACAACTATTTTTGTATGGCTCTCTTATTTACAACTATCAATAGATGACTTTTCAGTTCTGTTTATCAATAAGTGTTTGTTGGCTATCTGCTTATGTGCCCAAATCATTTTTTTTCAGATCCAGAAGCAATTGAGCTTTGAGCTCTTCGGCCTGGTGCCATGAACATCGTAACCCTCTGGTTCGGTGCCACGAACACCGTGAATCTGGAGAACCTGTGACTTTTCTGCCAGCCTGCAGAATTGAACCCGCACTCACAGGGGGCTTGTCACTCATTATCCAGCGCTACGAATACGCTGGGCAGGCGGGCATCCCAAATCATTTAATTTGTTGTTTCTTGATGGAATTCAGTATTGATGTTGTACCCAAATTTTTCCTGAATTTTTATTTCTAACTCGGTCTCTACTTGATACTCCAAGCAATCTGCATAGACACTTAATTTCTGTTGTGACTAGTTTTCTTCTTTTTTTATCATTTGATGTCAACGTCCAGGTTTGGCACGATAGCATAATGTTGGGAGAAAGATTGTGTTGTTGTACAATGCTCTTTTAGCATATCATTTGTTCAATATGATGGTTGTAAGATAGGCTGGTTTCAAAGGTGATTTCAAGATAGCACAACCTGTCACAATGATCAAAGTCCTGTTTATCAAAGGTGACTGGGTAAGGCAAAGTATAAGAGTTGTTCAAAGAATACCACAATGGATGGTCTAATGGACGAATGTTTGCTGTGTAGATGTTGAATAACACTGTCCTGTGGCACCCCTGGCATATGCGTGCAGTCATGTTCATGTTCCAAAACATAGTCCAACCATTATTTCTATCAGAGAAGCAGGGTCCAAGGACTCCACATTCTATTATTAAAGAGAGTTTCATGATCGATAAGTCAACTGTGTTATAAGAATCCTCTGTCATTCACTACTGAGATTTCTGCTTGGATTAGAAGCTTTCATAAAGCACATCCTTCCTAATACGCTGGGTAGCTGTATATAGCCTTTTTCGTCTTTACAGACGGTCAATTGGCAAGTGTTTTACTGAAACAATTTCTGAGTTTTCGCTTTTCTCTCTTGTCTTGCAGCTCATCCCTAAGTCTCTCTTCAAAAGATTCTACACCTTTGCGTAAGGTTGTTTTCCATATATCTCGATCTTCAGCCAGTTTTTCCCATTTGCTGGGACCGATAGAAAAGTTATTCATTGAGGCCTTGCAGACATCTTTATACCTGAGCAGTGGTCTGCCTTGGTGTTTCTTCCCCTCTGAAAGTTCACAGAATAACATTTGTTTTGGAATGCGGCCATTGTCCCTTCTTGTACATTCCCTAGCCATCTAAGTCTTCTACTGCTGAGCATGCCCATCATGGAAGGCAAGTTTGCACGTTGCAGTACTTCAGAGTTGGTTATCTTGTCGTACCACCTGATGTTCATAATCTTGCAGAGACATCGAAGGTTAAAGATGTTAAGTCTTCTCTCGTGTCTTGAGTAGGCTGTCCATGTTTCTGAGCCATATAGTAAAGAGCTAATTACACAGGCTCGATATATTTGAATCTTCGTCTACCAGTCAACAAAAATGACTTGGCACAATGCTATGTTCGCATATGATTATCCATTTAAGTCTATCAATAACAGACATTCCATTTATAACAACCAATTCAACAATAACTATCTTTTCATGGCCATATAAAAATCTACCAAAAACAAAATAATGATCTAAATATGACAACAAAATATTTGTATTCAGATTAAAATTCAACAGGAAAAGGTATATGAATATTTCAAGAAAACATATAAGGACTAAAAACATTTGTTTAAAAAAAACTGTAGCAAGAGAAAACCATGTGTCAACCACTAAATAATTTTTTAAACTGTATTAAAAATGTGCAAAAGAAGTTAAAAAAACAAAAATTCCAAGACATATAATATGAGTAAAATAATTTTCAAATGTAACAATCATTTCAATTCATTATAATTGATACATGCATCCTTTGATTTACTGCCATGGACAGAATCATCATCAAGTCTGTTTGTTGCAATCACTCACTTTTATGAAACAAAATAATTATATAACCAAGTGCAACAATCTTCACATATGACTTAGCTGCACAGGAAAATAGCTCATGAAGATAAGTCATTTTTGAACATATTCAAAGAGATATTATTATAGTGCATTATCAGCAGGACAATCCTGCTCCTTCAATACTATCAGATTGAGAAATGTTAAATTTAGCCTGAAATTGTTAAGTAAGTGTTCACTTGTGCTAAAACCCAAACAACCAGTGTTGCAAGTTTATTCTACACTGCAAAAATGATATTGCCGTGTCCTTACTTGAGTTTGTTTCTGCAATCAGTATGATTTTTTTCAGTTTACTAATATCTATCCCCAGTTGGATGATGAAATTGGTTGTCCACTCTTGCCGTTTAGCGTAGGGGTGGGAGCTTTGATTTGCATTCCAGGGCCAGATGAGTCACCCTTGTTGTGTTATATCCATGTTTATTTAGTGTGGTCTTGATATTGTCCATCCATCTTTTTCTTGGTCTTCCCTTGGCTCTAGTACCTGATCTCTTTTATTGTATGCTGTTATTAGTAGTTAGTTATTTATTTAGTGTGGTCTTGATATTGCCTATCCATCTTTGTGTCTATTTTGTTATCCAACTATTGTCTATCCATTGTATGGTCTTCCCTTGGCTCTATAACCTGATCTCTTTTTTTAATTGTTCATGCAATATTTTGCATTATACAAAAACCTTATACAATTATGGTGACTATACAGTTAGTAATGAGTCAGTAACCTATGTAAACTATGGTTGACTAACTAGTAGTGAAAAGTAACCTGTACTTTGACAGCAAACCTCAAACAGCAAGTGAAGATTGTTAATGAGAGTTACAAGTCAGCAGATAAAATTGAATACCACTGTCAATGTAAGCCTGTGTGTACTCATCACCATCTAGTGGGAAAAACAAAGCTCCTGTGTCAGAGTTGCCAGTGGCAATAATGGCTAGGATTTTCCCATCATCATCAAAACCCACCTGGAAATAATATAAGCAGAAATATCTGTGTTGTCACTTCAATAGAAGAAACACCACAGGTCAATCAGATCCAACCAAAGACATATTCAATTTCTTCTACATACTATACTAGTCACTTAATTGTTTTTGTATTTTTTACTTCCTAGCATATCCTTTCCTGTATCTGTTGCATGAATGCAAGCCAGAATACACTTATAGTCCTGCTCAGTCTTCTGCTACTAATCAGTTCTGTTGCTAACTTTCTTGTACACCATGGTATTAAGCTATTCAATATTCTCACTGTATATCACCTCATGTTTCTTCTTCTAAAATATTTTGCCTGTTATCGTGAGCTCTGACTTTCATTTTATTGTTACATACTAAAAAATAAAATTGTGAAGCGATCTGAATAAGTTTAACTTGTACAACGGTTACTCTCAACACTTTTGTATTTTTATCTAACCATGATGTTCTTAACATTCTTCTGCAAAATTATATATTTTTCACATCCAATGTTCTTCTTTTTTCATTATTTCTAATTGTGTATTCATACATGCATCTCTAAAAATATGGTGAACAATTAAAACAATAAGTAAGCTAGTTCTACAAAGGACAACAACAGACTAAATTAAAAGTTATTACCAAAAATACCAAGCAAGAAAATGAAGAAACAAATTCAATAACCCTTTCACTCAGCAGTTGATGTTACCTCCGGAAGCATTTATTTTGCAATGTATACAAAATTTGACAGTATACTGGCTTAGCATCATCTTTAAAAATACTGTGAGCCAGTGTATCAGCTCAGAAGAGTCAAGGGGTTAAAATTAAAATTGCACTGTGAAACTGATAGAAAAAATCAATATCGAACACATCTGAAATAAAAGTGTGATTTTAAATAAAAGTAAGAAAAGTGCACCTTAATAGAATTTAAATATTGATTTAAATAAATTCAAAAGCTACAAATTAATTTAATTGTTTTTCAAGTGTCATTCTGTCAGTGATGTGTATAAGTTCTATCTTCTGACCGGCACAACCGTTTAATTTCATTGTTTTCAAGTGTTATACTATCAGTTCTGTACAAAATCTAACATCAAATACTATCTTTTAACACTTTCTGTCCTGCCCGTCTGCCCAGCGTGTTCGTAGCGCGTTGGACTACGGGTGACTATCCCTCTGTGTATGCGGGTTCAATTCCGCAGGATGGCAGAAAAAGCCACAGATTCCCCAGATTTACGGTGTTCGTGGCACCGAACCGAAGGGTTCAGATGTCCATGGCACCGAGCCGAAAAGCTCAAGTGCTTCTGGATCGGAAAAAAAACCTTTCTGTCCCCAATTTTATTTTAAACCCCCACACGCATTTTTTTTTTCAATGTGTACTGACTTGCCCTATATACTTGCTTTGTGTCATCTTATAACATTTCACAAGCTGGTATATCGACTCAGAAGGAGTAAAGGGTTAACTTGTTTTCAAATGTCCCACTATCATTACAGTGTCAAAATTCTAGCATAATATTGACACTGTAAATAAATGTCCATCAATAAAGATACATTCCCAGAGACACGAATGGGAATGCCCAATGTGCCATGATGTCGATCGCATAACTTAACATATTTAGCTATCTCACAATATCAAGATGAATGGTGAATTCGTTACAGAATTGCTTACCTCGTATTCATAGACATAATATGTTCTTTTCCCCTGAAACTGCATGTTGGTGTGAAGATCAAGATTAAGAAGTACAGGGCTGCAAACCAGGACACAAGGACATAAAATCAGCTGATGCAGTAATAACTACAATAAGACCTGCTAATATCACTTCTGCACCATTGCACATAAATAATACATTAACTACAAAAATCTAAAGGCTGCGTTAGTTTCTCTGTTTCATTTTCTATGAGCTGGGTACCTAGCCATGACTTATTTCATTGTCAAATTAACTCTATAAAATTACATTAACACATTCAGATTATTACCAGTTTCAAACATATTCTTAAACATCTTAGTCTTGTCTTTCATCTTATCCACTTGCGCCATGAAGCAGCGTGGGGAGTTTCAGTTTTCTATTCTGTGCCAGGTGTATTGCATCTGCAGTTGTTAGTCTTTGATGTTGCAGGATATCTCTGATATTATCTATCCATCTGTTTTTTTTGTCTTCCTCAGACTCTGCGTCCGGTTGATAAAGGTGTGATATGGTAATTGATCTTAGTAGTTAGTGATAAAATTACATGAATTTATCTCTCTCTCGCGATCCCGGCCTAGACTGATGAACCAACTTTTTCACAAATTTTACCGTGTTTTTAAAGGACTCCATTCCTCCAGTACAGCTCTCATGAGCTCTGTGTTTTAGGGCCAGGTTTCTTTTCTTATACCTGCTATCAGTTGACATTCTTGCAGAACGTGTTCTGCAGACATGTCCGCTTTTTTGCAGGGGCACAGGCTAGTTGTGCCAATTTTAAATTTGTGAAACATGTGGCGCACATGAATTTATCTAATAAATTACATGTCCTTTATCAAATTTTGTAAATAAAAATAAGAAAACTACAGCTATGCAAATGAAAAAAAAGAACAAAATGTATTCAGTCACAGAACCTTTTCAAGGTAATATTTAATGTGTTATTGAGTCAAACCATGATGTTAGACCAACAATTGCTTATGTGAAAATTTGTAATACATATCCTCTAAAATGGTTACATTTTTATCAGACATTAATACTTTTTTTTTCTCCAGAAGCACTTGAGCTTTGAGCTCTTCGGCTCGGTGCCATGGACATCGTAACCCTTCGGTTCGGTGCCACGAACACCATAAATCTGGAGACATTAGTACTAAAACTCACCTCTTGGTGACATAAGCCATAAGAGAACACATTCCTGCTATTGGTGGAGAGTAGAAAATTTTGCCACCAAAACCTCCCCCAAGTCTTTGAGTTTCTACTGTAATGCTGTCAACATAAAACATATAATTGTGCACCGATGATATATTCTCTTAATATATTCCAATTATAAGTCTCTTAACTACTAGAAGCTCAAATGCCAAGTTATGTGACGCTTGTGTTGGACACCAATTTACAAATGCCACTCTAAGAGGTTTTTTTAAATCTAAGAGTTAAACAGTTGTAGTAGATTTCTATTTCAGTCCATCTTTATTAATTTAACCTAAGGTCATTCGTCATTTCTGGCGTCACATGTGGACCTAGTTGTTTTCGATTTTAGTTTAGTAAACTGTGATAAAATCAGAAACAAATGTAAACAACTGATTTTTTTTAAACATGTAATTTTGACTTAAAATAAATGCTTCATCTTCTGATATAAAAACTGTTTTAAAAATGTTATTTATTTATAAAAAGTGATGAAACTTTCCTAGAGTGTTTAATTATGAATGTAGTATGACTAAAAACATGTTTTATGTCTTGCAGATGTATACAATGTATTCAAATTGAGTGGTAAGTGACAAGTTTATTCTCACTTTACTATTTTTTTTTCTTTTTATTAAAACTTATTTTGCATTTCCCTTTACTTATTCTGAAATATTTCACCATTGTAAATAAACAGAGCATTCAATTCTAAACATTTTGATATATGGTACATGTTCTATATATAAAAAATAACAGTTTTATGACAAAACTAATAACAGCTGTCTGTATTAAAAAGGTATGATTTTAAAAATGGCGCGTAAAACGAGACTTTGCTCTGGTCCTCTAAGATTTAACTGAACAAATATCTCATATCTTCCTTCTTGTCTCTCCAAATTCTAGAACAATTATCTCATAGCTTCATTCTTATCTATCCAGATTCTAGAACAATTATCTCATAGCTTCATTCTTATCTATCCAGATTCTAGAACAATTATCTCATAGCTTCATTCTTATCTATCCAGATTCTAGAACAATTATCTCATAGCTTCATTCTTATCTATCCAGATTCTAGAACAATTATCGTATATCTGCATTCTTTTCTACCTGGAGTCTAAGACAAACAATCATGTCATCAGTCATATCTAGATTTTAGAATCAACATCTTTTCAATGCTATCTACCTAGATTGTGGCATTCCCAGAACTTGAGATACTGTCTCACTACAAGCATCCAACCACTGGGAGGTTGCTATGATGTCCATGCCACCTGTATCTGTGGGTATACAGAGGGCAGCCTGATTCTCCAGGTGAAAGTTGTACTGGTCAGTAGAGTGGACACTTCCCTTTACTCGATGAGGTGCGGCAGCCATGGCCACTATCACAAATACACATATAAATATGTAAACATGAGCATTGAGATAATCAGCAGTGAGAGAGAAAATCGGCGGTGAGACAATCAACATTGAGATAATCAATTGACAATGAGAAAATAAATTGACAATGAGACAATCAAACAACAAAATAATCAATCAGCAATGAGACAGTTACAGTTTGTAACTGGTAATGTTATAAATTTTCATTCCTAAATGTTACACTCAACAGAAGCTGCACAGAACAAGCTCCTACTATATAAAAAAAAAGATGCCAGAGTTATGGTGGTTGAATGCATACTGATGGCTCCATGGTTCGATGCAAACAGAATACATGGGCATTTACTGTGAGCTTGAGATGCAAAACTGTAAAGAAAGACACCAGTGACTTGGCTGTGATTTCGACTAGCCTCACAATGGAGAACAAAGTGGTAATTATGGCTCTGAAGTGGTTGAGCACACCAGAATTCACATATGCATATATATTGAATGACTCAATGAATATGCTCAGGAAAATTCAGGCAGACTGTATAAGGCAGGAATGGTTTGTCACAGACAGACAAAGTAAACAAAGACAGATCAGGAATGAGCTGACATGATGTAGGTATACTGTCCTGGGCATGCAGGTGTTTGTGATAATGGAAGAATAGACAGGCTTACATCAAAAGAACTGATACTTGGAATCTGAAAATTATACGGTTGATGTTCTTTGATTGCTCAGTAACTGTCGGCTGAATGAGGACGTTGCAATTTATGTTGAATCTATGCAGCATTTTATGGAGTTTGTAATCCCATGCTGCTTTGGTATGAGTCAGATCTGATGGTCTCACTATGACCAATCAGATCTGATACCATGCTACAGTATAACTCCAGATGTAATAAATTAAAGTGAGGATTTTCTGTATATTTAATTTTACAATTACAAGTCAGTACAAATTTGTGTTCTGATGAATAATATGCATACACTTTGGCTGAAATTTGAATGTGCTTGTCTTATATGACATAGGGCCTAACAGGGCACAAAGCACTGACATTCTCGGGGGTTAACATGGTTGATAGAACGAACACAAACAAACATGTTGCATAAGCAGGACTGTATGCCAGGGGGAAGGATGAGTAGTGTTTAGCCGGCAAGAGATGAGAACTATCAGCATGTACACCATTTGATATTTGCTGGGGGAGACTGAGAACCTATGTGTCTGTCTGAAGTACTATGATGTTGGTCCAGTAACCTTTAACCTGGTGATTGTGTTCATCAAGATGGATGAAAACTTGGAGAACAGATTAGTTGGGACATAACCCAGACTATCATAGATAAAGTAAGACCCCTAAATCTGACCTCAATTTCACAACACCTTGAGAATTTTCAACTCACCTGCAGTGTCACCTTTTGTAAAGGGTCCAATCTTTTCAAAGAAAGACTTTTTCTCCATAGCCTCCTCGACACTAGTTATGGCAGGTTGTATGTCTGTGTATGTAACCTTGACCCCATATCTTGAACTATGAGCTGTCACTTCATCCTCTGTAAATATCAAATGCTTCTATGTTCACACAGAGATATATTATACATTAATCTATATACATATTCTTTGACTGTTGAGTAATCTATATATTGTTACAGTAGTAGTTTACCAACTTCAAAGTTATTCATATGTTGTTATAGTTGTAGTCTACCAGCAACAGGGTTACACAACAATGTACCTCACTTATTTTTCTATAACTTGTTAGATTCAGTTTGGAATATCTTCATTGCACTCCAGACATGTCCATAGGTGCTCGATCTCCTTCGCAATATCTCCAACAGCGTCCAGCGACTGACCACACCAGTTCAATTTTGATTGATGAGCCTACTCACGTACCTGTTATGCTGTTCCTTCGTGCTACTCAATCTTCAAACCCAGCTCCTGCAATCTAGTAGTTAGCGTGAATTGGTTTAAATGAAAATCTTCTTTGCGGCCACACTGTATGAGGGTGTTCAAAATATCAGCTCTATCAATTGGCTGGCCCTCTGATATGGTGGCAGAGCCAGCCAGCCTGTCTGCTCTCTCATTGCTAACGACACCCATGTGCCCCGGAACTTATAAGCTCTAGTTTAACCACTCTGTTATGTTAGCCATGTGAGCATAAAATACATTAGTCTGCAGTTCACACATGGGATGTGGTATCTGCCTTCTGCCAAGCACATTCGATTTGGCCTAGAATGTGCCTCAATTAACTCATTCGCGGTGTGGTGCCAGGGCCAGCAAGGAAGCAAAGAATAGCACCACACAACCTATAATGCATGTCCAAAGGCGACATGTAGGACCTAGGCAAGCTACCTAGTAAATAAAAGCGTTGCAGAAATCGGATGTGCTGGCCTACTTGTAGGCGCATTACTGGCACAATGTACAATTGCTCTTAGGCTCAGATCACATACAAATCACACAGAGTGGTTAACAAGTGGTCATTGTAGAGTATTTGAAGAAGAAGAAGAAACGCATTTTGTTCCTGAAGATCACTTTATAGACTTCTTTGGTCCATGAAAGAGCCTGAGGATCATTATAGTGACTTTGACGATATTGTTGTGTTTTTGGTTACTTTTGGTTATATTCATTGAAAGCACTTAGTCAAGTGTAAGCAAAAACACACATATATCATCTTGGGGTTTTTTTGTGCTAGAAATTGGAAAAAATGTAAGTTACCCATCTGTATATACTAAGAAACTAATACATAATCAACCTACCACATATGGTTGCCAAGCTAACCTATTTCAGTGTGTTTATCATGCAATTTCAGTAATCTCAAACCCTAGAAACTCTAAAAGTAGGAAAGGTTGCAAACTATTATTCTTACTGTTTAATCAGGTTGGTTCAAGTATGTTCCATGTTTTATCAGTAAAATGTGTGTGAGTCATAGGAATTTTGAAGGTGACGCAGGAAGTGTATCATTACTTTTCTTCGCTACTAAGTTTCATTTACGTTGTAATAAATAAATTTTACAATCATTGTCTCTCTCCATTCTTATCTATCCAGATTTTATAACCAGCATCTTCTCTCCATTCTTTTACTCCAGATAAAGTGTTTGCTCAGAGCTCTGTTTATGAAAACAAAAATAAAACTATTGGTTTAAACATGTTCTAAAGCAGTTCAGCAAAGATATCTGGATATGTGATGCAGCTTTGTTATGCATATCTTGATCTAAAAGCAACGATGCACCAAGACATGACAGCAAACAGAAAATTCGTAACTAATAAGAATGTAAGTTTTAGGATTCAAACGTTAGCTCATTTTAAGAAAAGAAAAAATTTTAAAGCCAAAGGATTGATTTCATTTTTCGGGTTTGACCCCACATGGCTCAGCCCGTCTCTGTATAAATGGCACACCATCAACTGAGAGTATTGCACAAAGCATGAACTTCGTAGCTCTTGCAACAATCCTAGAAGTCTCTGGAAAAACTGCATTATATTAGCTAATGTAGTTAATATTTTCTGAAAGAACATCTATTTGTCATTAATTTGATATATAATAGGTTACACTTTAATCACATTTAGAAAAAATATTTTAGCTTCAACTAACTTATGTTACCCTACTTTTGAAGCTAACAAATATAATTATGTCTAGAGGTCAAATAAACTCTGTAGGGAATTAGTTACAATAAGGGGATTAAAATAAATCCCATGCTCTGTACTGTATACACTCAATGCTAAAACTCTGCGTATTTGTGGCATAGAATAAAGGTTCTAGTGGCCTATAATTAAGGCATAAACATAGAGATAAAGGGCAATATTTAACCAACACAATGATAATGATGAGGTGTATCCATGATAAATGAAGATTGTTTACCTGCAACAAGGATACCAATTGGTTGTCCAGCATATAAGACCTGACCTGAACACAGAAGCTAGACAAATAAAATAAAATTATTAAACAGCTGCATTGATAAGACATGTTCAGCTAACTCAGTTATGCTGCAATGAAATTTTTTAAATAACAAGATGAAACAACTTCATGTAGTAATTGTGCCACCACTGTTATGAGATTATGCTGCTAGACAAATGCAAGTTGTTGGTGTAATTATTGCTTATGGAGGCCCGTCTGCCCAGCGTGTTCGCAGCGCGTTGGACTACGGGTGACTATCCCTCTGTGTGTGCGGGTTCAATTCGGCGGGATGGCAGAAAAAGCCACAGATTCCCCAGATTTACGGAGTTCGTGGCACCGAACCAAAGGGTTACGATGTCCATGGCACCGAGCCGAAGAGCTGAAAAGCTCAAGTGCTTCTGGATCGAAAAACAAAAAAACAATTGCTTATGGAGACAACTATATAGAATTCTGGGCAGACTCATATGTCTCTTTCCTCAGCAATACTGAAGGGCATATATGCTGATTCCAATAGCACGCTGTTTAATCCCACTTGCTATTCTGCCCTGTATATGTCCAGTACTACACATGGAAATTCTTGATACAAAATTTAATGTGGTAAAATGGTAAAAGAGTTGGCTTCTCAACTGAATCCCCACTGCCTCCAGGAATCTTTCGTTGGTGGCTGAACAACAGGCCATCCATGGATTATCATATCAGACTCCATGAATATGCTTCAAAGGATTGAGTCTGGAGGTCTGTGCTCGTAATGAGTTGGATGGTAAATCTCAAGACCAGACTTGGCTGTCACGGCATGCTGAGTTCAGCAACTCTACTTCTAATAATGCCTACTCAACTGAGACCAGATTGGCCCAAATTTGGGGTGTAAGAATGACCACTGTTACCTGCCAGCGCAGTGTACTAAGGAGTTTGGCTGAATGAGCACAGTCAACGTACAAATATCGTTAGGTACACAATGCACGTTCGTTTTGGGCAAAGATCAAATATCACATGATTAAAATTGTCAAACTGGCAGAAGAAGGAAACTGGCGAAGTATGGACAGAGCTGAAGTCATTAATGCAGTACACACTCAGTTATGTTATATGGGCGAGTCTCAGACACAGGAACGATTGCAAGAATTATGAGTATTAATTGATTAAAAAAATTAACCAAAAACACTTTAGATACATACTTCCTGCTTGTCAGTTTCAGAATAGTAGCCATGCGGTCTCCAATCATTCACACCTGGAATGTCAGATGCTTGTATGAACTTAACCACACCTGGAATTTTCTGAGGGTGAGAATAGTATATGGTTATCGCAAGTGCCTTGGAACAATGAGGGTCTAAATGCTCATAAAACAAATAAATAAACAATACACCTAGATCAAATACTCTGTGTCCAGTCACTTTAAAAATAAAATTACCTACCTAGTTTTGAAAATGAAAGATACACTGAAAGTCAGAACTATACACCACGCAAGGACTTTAGTCCTCATCGTATCAGAACAGGTCTTCAGAGAATTTTATTCATTAATTACACACATTCTAGCTAGTCCATCAGGCAAGTGGGGTGGCAATGCTCTACCCCTTTATAAAAATTCACATGCATGGTATGCAACCCACATAACAGCAGCATACACACAGCACTATGAGAGCCTCACCAAAAGAAGTTTAAGTGAGACAACCCACAACTACTAATCCTAGCCATCATTCTCAAATCATGTTACATCCTGAGTCCACCTTCTCCCTCTTCTCCTCTTTGCCAGGATACCTTCTTCCATAATGGTCTATGAACCTTCGTGTCTTTTTCTATGTCCATAATACTTCAATTTTCTAACTCTTATTTGTAGCATCAGTCAGTTTTCTTTGACTTTTTAATTCTTTCTGGATAAATCTATTTGTTCCTAAAGTACAGAAGTAAAATATATGATTCAATATGTTCTACTACTAACCAGCGCTACAGTAGGATCAATACTTTGTATTTTGGCATTTCCCTGAGTGCTAAGTATAGGAGATGCATAAAGTTGGCCTTGTCTGGGAGATAGGTCAGCCACAAACTTCACTTCTCCTGTAGCCTGAAAGTTACGGGACAAAAAACAAGAGTTACTCATTTGAATCCATGTAATACAATTACACTGGGCACTGATTAAGCAACTAGAAGATAAAATTGCAGCCATTGAGATATGTATTTATAGTAGAATTTGGCACAGTCTATGAGCATACATTGCTTCCCATGAGATCATTACATTGTAGTGGTGTTGAGGCTTGCATGCTCAAATGATACAGTGGGCTTGGACGGGAACTAATTCATGGCAAAATCACCTAGACTGGACAGGTCATGGAGGAAGCATCACACTAAATATGGTTTTCTAGTCCTTCAGGTTGGGAGTATGGCTTGGAGCTAACAATCCCATCCTGTAAAAAATCTTTATGGTACGGAAACAGCACCAAAGACACTACCTATTCACTGCATCAAGGGCAACCAGAGTCATTAACTCATATGACTGGAAGTGGTGGAAGCTGGAAGGAAGCTAAAATGTGGAAGACCCAAAACGACCTGGAGGATAGCAATAAAACAAAGACTGAAAGAAATGAATGACAACTGGAATACAGAGGAAGGCCAAGAATAGAGAACAATGGTGTGCATTTACTACCACCCTAAGCATCAGGAGCATCACAGGCTAGAGAGACAGAGAGGATGAGCATAGAGCAAACAAAGATAAAACCTGGAAAAGTTAGGTTTGATGAGGAAAATGTCAGTCTTCTTCTTTTCCTCCATTGTACCTCAGTGAGGTGTTGAAGGGAGATGAAAGGATCATCTGTACATCTTGTCTAATGTGCTTTCTGCGTTTGTATTCATTTCTTTAAAGTTGTTCTTGATGCTGTCACTCCATCTTTTGAGCAGTCTTCCTCTTGCTCTGTATTCATTATATTTTTTCAATGTGGCTCTATGTGGTAGAACCATTAAATTTTCTAATACAGTAAATATTTAGTGAAACTACATCAATTTGTCTTCATCAATTTGATAAATAATACAACATATTTTAAGTGATATTTAGATACAATATTTTAGTTTAGCTAAACTATGAGTGAAATATTTGGGAAACTAAAAAAATAATTCTGCTCAGAGGACCAAAAAAAAACTATTTAGCGAATCAGTTAAGTACCATTCTAATGGGTGTAATTTTAGGCCTAGCATAAATATGAAAGGTCGACCTAAGGAGACCCTGAAACGAACTTTGCTGAGAGAGGCAGGAAATATCGGTCTCAGTTCCATGGAGGAGATTGAGCGAGTTGCCCAGGATAGAGCGATATGGAGAAATTACTTGCAGGCCCTATGTAACGTATACGTACGAGAGGATTATTATTATTATTATAAATATGAAAAAATATCGTGACAAGTTACTATTGACAACAAACCACATATGAGACACAACCATCAATGCTAAGACCTCTCTAACAGATTATTGCTGCAAGTGCATATTACATACAGATCATGCTAATCTTAGTTTTAATGTCTTTTCCAAACTAGTTATGAACTCTGCTGAAAGTGTCTATGTCCTCGCCTTGAATGATGAGGTATTGGTTCTAGTGACATCTAACATCCTAATGAAATATGACTTTTTTTCTTTATGTGTTCATCCGCTATAAATTCAAGTGTAATCAGTGTGCCTGGTATGGCACTTCTGACTGATATTTGTGTGAAGGCATGCTTTCTCTGACTTCAGAAGTAGAACATGACTTTAAATTGTACTCTTTTGTTGGTAACTTTATTGAATCCTAAAAATCTTCTTGAAAGTAAATCTGACAGCCTTACCAAATTGAAAGCTGTAAGCTTCATAAGAGGCTTTGTGGCTGGGTATACATTTGAGTCCTCAGTACCATAGTCTTGAGTTCCAGACATCAGTGGTCTGTAGAGATCAAGGCCCCACTTTAAAGTGTGGTGCACATTTGTTCTTACATACCTTTAGAACAAACTGAAATAAACAAAAAAAAGAACAGTTTAATTAACTACTTTTGTAAACAATTGCTGGAGTACTGTGTAAGCTCAGGCCCTTCTAGTTAAAATGTAGACTATATCTGATGTTCCCTTTATTTCTAACAGTGTCTTAAAACTTGTTGCTTTTATTTCAATGATGATATTCAGTTTCTTCTTCTCTTCTTCTTTGCGTTTGTTCTTTACACCAATTTTAATCACTTATTGTGATATGTTTGATCTTTGCCAAGAACGTGTATATGTTGCACATTGGTTTGGTAGGCCCCTAAATGCATAGACTTCTACACGTTTTGGACATGTGCATCCGATTTCAGCCAAACCTCCTTAGTGCCTCTTACGACATGCATGGCAGGTAACAGTGGTCTATTCTTTACACCCCAAATCTGGGCCCCAGTAACCACTCGGGCAATATTCAGTTTGACTTGGGATCTCTGTGGCATAGAGGTTAGGAGCTCACCTCTCATTCCAAAGGTACTGAGTTTACTCCTTTGCGAAGCCATCAGAATATTTTTCCAGTGATCCCTGATCTCAGTGTATGTGAGATCGAGTCCCTAGTCCTATTGAAGATGGACGATAAAACGTAGGTCTCATGTTCACGCTGAGAAGAACCATTGGCAGTTCAAAACTGAGAAGAGCAGGCTGAAAAGCCACTGCCCGAGCACAATTCATTAGAAAATATTAAAAAAATAAAGTTCCTACAAAGTTACATCGTGGACCACTGCCAGTGCTATGGAGTTTGTGCACTGCAATGACAATTGATTGAAGTGGAGACAAACTCCATTTTCAGCTGGGTAAAAAAACATCTACTTCTTCTTCCTACACTCCATATCAACCACTTGTTAACCACTCTTTGTGATTGGTATGGGATCTGAGCCTAAGAGCAATTTTACGTTATGCCAGTTATGCGCATAATCACCACTCGCTCCATACTCGATCCATATACTCGCTAATGCTCCATATCAACCACTCGTTAACCACTCTTTGTGATTGGTATGGGATCTGAGCCTAAGAGCAATTGTACGTTATGCCAGTTGTGCACCTACAAACAGGCCAGCACATCCGATTTCTGCGATGTTTTTTATTTACTAGAGTAACTTTCCTATCGCCCTACCTCAGTCGCCTCTTACGACATATCTTGTAGGTTGCAGTGTTACTATTCTTTGTTAATTTTGCAAGCATCGGCAACACATGAGCAGTAACTACTACAACTTGCATAGTGAGAAAAGAAAATGTGTCAAGAAACACCTTCCTAAACAAAGCTAAATGTTACACACCAAGCATTCTTCAAGGAAGCATTATCCTATAGTGAATCCCGACTGATAAATGCTACTACTACCACTATGAGGGCACATAATCACATTAATATAAAATATTTACTATGCAAATTTATCTCAAAATCTGACAACTAGAAATTGTTCTACAGTCTTCCAAGAAAGTACTGTGTGGTGGTTTCATTTACCTTATAGAACTGCCCTATAGCCAGTGATTTGCGGTATGCTGGACTAGCTAAGATGCGTTCGCTACTTGGAACAATCTCATCTGATAGAATGCTCAAGGCACCTAAAGGAAAGAGAATGTACAAGCTATTATCTCAACCAAACTAAACTGTAGAACCTAATCATCATCCTTACCTTTATTGCTTAAATAGGAAGATGATGCAATCACCATAGTAGGCCATCTTGCAAGAAAACTGTACAAAGCATAATTTGTTTGACATTTAGTTGTTGGAACATACAACATTTCTTAGTTCCATTTAACAACATATTTTGTACGGAAGTAGGATTATTCTTTCTCCAAAATCAATGGCCCCAAGATGTACATAGGAAACAGGAAATGTGAATAAATACTTTTGTAATCACTGAGTTCTATTACTATTAATTCTTTCCATGCTGAGTTATTTCCTCATTTTTTAAAACAGTTAATTCAAGGAGGTAAAAACAAACTTTAAAAAATCTTAACTCATCAATAAATAAACATATATATATTATTATATACTAAATTGAAGAAAACTGGACAACCCAATAGAATAACAAGGTTGAAAAGTAGTAGAACTAAAACAGTAGAAGTAAAACTAGAAAGACTTTTTATAAGGTAAGCAACTCTATGGCGCAGTGTGCGGCTAATAGCGTGCAACGGACTTCCGCTGTGGCGCAGTGTGTGGCTAAAAGCGTGGAAAGAGTTAAACATACGAATCGTCTTTGTGTGTAAATGTGTGTGTGCTGGCGTGAGCATTGCATGCGTCTGTGTGTGTTTGCATGAGAGAGAAAGAGCTGTTCTGCGTCTCCATCCTAATAGTCTGTTTGCATTGAAGAGGTGTAGTGGCACTAGTTGCTTGCTTAGAACTTCCAGTGTTGGATAGTAGAGTTGACATTTAAATTAGCATGAGATTTTGACAGATATTTGTAAAATGTTACTCACTTTGAAGCACAGATGGGTCCCCTAAACTCTTGTTAGTGAGAAAGTTCTCAGTCTTGACTGCATGAATCTGGCCATTGGTGACAGTTGTTACATATTACATACTTCTTTAAGAATAATGCACATATAAGGGCTGAACAGATACATCATCATCTTCATCAAATAGCTTGTCACTTTGCCACCCAAACAGTCCTTGAAAATTTCTCTCTCATGGGCAGCTATCCCAAATCTGCAACCGGTATGCTGAAATTATCAGTTACATCCTGAACTCATCTTCTCTGTTGTCTTTCTCTGCTCCTTTTGCCGAATGCTTCATTCCATATGGTCTTCTCAATTCTTTGTCTCTTTATATATCCAAAATATGTCAATTTTCTCATTCTTATTTGTAGTATCAGTCAGTTTTCTTTGATTTTGAGATTTTTCTGGATATATCTATTTGTTCTTTTCTCTGTCCATGATATACGGGTACACACACACAATTAATTTAATATTTCAATCAGATGAAATCAGGTACTGACTCAGTCACTGAGATAAAATCAGTTACAGACATAGATGAGGCCATTGCATATATGAGGCTGTCACAGATGAGATGCACACAGATGAGACCAACACACAGATGAGACGTCACACAGATGATGCTCACACAGATGAGCAAGATGAGACCGTCCACAGATGATGCCTCACACAGATGAGACCAACACACAGATGAGACCGTCACACAGATGAGACCACGATGAGGCCACGATGAGCCACACGATGAGACCAAGCACACAGATGAGACCGTCACACAGATGAGGCAGTCACCGGATGAGGCCATAACGGATGATGCCATCACACGGATGAGGCCATCACACGAATGAGGCAGTCTCACGGATGAGACAGTCTCACGGATGAGACAGTCTCACGGATGAGGCCGTCACACGGATGAGACCATCAAACAGATGATGCCGTCACACAGATGAGGACATCACACAGATGAGGCCGTCTGACAGATGATGCCGTCACACAGATGAGACCGTCACACAGATGAGGCCGTCACACAGATGATGCCATCACACAGATGATGCCATCACACAGATGAGACCCTAACACAGATGAGACCGTCACACAGATGAGACCGTCACACAGATGAGACCGTCACACAGATGAGGCCGTCGCACAGATGAGGCCGTCGCACAGATGAGGCCGTCGCACAGATGAGGCCGTCGCACAGATGAGGCCATCGCACAGATGAGACCGTCGCACAGATGAGACCGTTGCACAGATGAGACCATCACACAGATGAGACCACACAGATGAGACCATCATCTCTGCTATTCTGAACATTTCTTTTATTATTCTTCTAATGTTTAAAATATGACTGAAGTAGTATCTATTCCTTTTGAAATCTGCTTGTTTCTTCCTTAGATTCAGATCTTCTGTTCTGGAGAGTATGATGATTCCGCTGGATTAACACTGAGCAGTGATTTTACAGAAAACTACTAACAAAGGCTAATGTTGATGTGCTTCTTCTTCTGCTTGTGTTCGCACGCTCTAATTAAGGCGTAGTCAGGGCACCTTGTATGGTGCTTCTGACTGATTTTTGCATGAAGGCATGCTTTCCTTATTATCAGTGTCCCCACCATACAGGCATATCTTCTCCCACTTTGGAGGTATTTGTTGAAGTACTGAAAGTAGAAGTTTCTTCTTCCTTCTTCTGCATTCTCCCTAGATTGGGATTTCAGAATCTCTAATAAAGGCAGTCGTCTGCCTCAGATTATCAGACACGCCATACAGTTTGTCTTGTCTTGGACGCTGTTGCAAGCGGCTACCTCTTTCTTCCCAAGTCTGCATACTGGGGGCAGTTCTGTAGGACACAATTCCCATGATTTCTGCTTCTCCGTTTGTGCCGAACTCTTCCCGCAGTAAGTTTTGGCCACCCTCGCGATGGTAGGTCAGACATTCTTACTGCGTGGCTAAATCTCTGAGGCAGATTGGTGACCATAGAATCCATTATCTCCTTCCTCATTGTGAGGGGTCGTTGCACCATGTTATGCGCCTTATGCATCCGTTTTTTGCAAGCATTTGTTTCAGGTTAGCATTCCCTAGAGGACACATGTATCCGATTTCAGCCAAACCTCCTTAGTCGCCTCTTACAACATGCGTGGCAGGTAACAGTGGTTCTATTCTTTACACCCCCAATTTTGGCCATGGTAACCACTCGGGCGGAAAGGAGAAGTTTATCATCAATAGAACTTCAATAACAAACTTCAATAACAAACTTCAATAACTGGATTGGAATTCCCCTACTCTAAAAGTCTACCAAACACTGAAACAAGAATCAACCAGAAGAAATAGTATCATCTAGATAAGCAAGAAACATACAATATAGCAAGAACAAAAGCAGTAAAAAAATCCTATAACAACCAGTAATAATGTGTATCTAATAGTGAGCATCTGTAGCTTAAGCGGTAGTGAGTTCAATCTCACAACCCAAGCGTACCTGGTTCAAACTCCTCGTGGGCAAGTTTGAAAGTAAATTAATTCCTTGGATTTTACGAACGATAAAAACATACATCACATTTCAGAAAGCAATAGCAAACTACTGAACGTATAAATGGTGCCTAGAAAATCGACTCTGTTTACTTTTGTTGCTGGCTAAGTCCTGTAAAGGATATGCCACAATTTCCAATAATGTGTAAGCCGATGACGCAAAAATAGAAAAAAACTAACCAGTTGGCCATTGATACCCTGTATAACAATAGTAGGTTTTGTCTTGACCAGGTAGTTATTTGTATCCACTTGAAAGTTGAAGCCAGAAGTCACATGAGCATGACACAGCTGGAAAAAGGAAATATTCATGATAATTCTCTTAAGGAGATAAATATAATGTCACAATTCATTGTGAGAACATTTTAAATGTTTGACACAATAAAAGTTGGACAAATACACAACAGTAATTTGATGTACACTAGCTGGCTCAAGTCATATAATTTAATGAGGACGTCTGTTGCGCAGAGATTAGATGCTCACCTCTTGTACTAAAGGCACTCGGTTCGCTCCCTCATGGAGTTGAGCCATTAGATATTTTTCTACAGATCCCTGATATCAGTGTAGGAGAGACTGAGTTCCTAGTCCTATCGGAGTCGGATTATGTATTATTATTATATTCTATCTATCATATATATTTTATTATAGCTATCTCATGTCATATGTTCTAATGTACATTTTTAATCTGGCCTTTCTCATAACATAAGATTAATTTCTATCCAATTTCGTTATCTGATACTTCTACTAGAAGTAGAGTTTTCAATTTTCCAACACTGTACATTCCCTTTCGATATTAAATATTCTGAACAACATTTAGTAACCAACTCTCTCCTGAATGTCATTTTTTTTTCAGACCCGGTCATCAGTAACATGCCCATGTTGTTAATTTCTGACAGTCTGTCATGGTACAGTGCTGACAAGAATCTTGTCTCTTTAAGATAATGCTAATCTAATGTGTTTAGCACCAGAAAAAAAACCAAGGATTTCTGGCCAAATTAGTAACAGATGTCATATGTCAAACTTTATGATAGAAAAGAGATATGATAAGCATGGTTTTAAGCAAAGTGATGTTAGAATTGGATAGCCTTGTCCTCAGCAGAGACCCTGGTACCAATCCCAGAACCATAATGCCACGGACAACAAAGGGAAGAAAACAGAGTGCGAGACAGACCAAATACAAATAGTGGAAAACTGTAAAAACTGATGTGAAAAACCACAAAGTAGTTGTCGTGTACTCTCAAGGGATGCACCCAAACAACGCTAGTTCACAAGAGTTTGTTGGTGGCATACAAATACATCACCAGATTTAATGGTCAACAATTATTACGACTATCTATGGTCACAAAAGAATAAGAAGAACCATGGTTTTAGAGCTTCATTAATCGTTCACCATCATCAGGTTAGATAATTCAAAGACTTAGTAAAAAGGTCACCTAATCATATCTCTAAACATAAGTCTGAACGGATATAAGTCAATATCTGCCCCTTTTGACTCAACACATCCACTGACAGGATGGCATCTTTCTGCACACTTTTCCATTCCCTCTTCAGTCTCTAAAACATAGCCAGACTTCTCTGATGCCATCTGTTACTAGGGCCAGCACTTGAAGAATGAGTAAGATCTTGGTGCGCTATAGTTTGTTAAACTTGATACCGTCTTATGTCATCTCCTTCACTGCATCTAAACCTCCCTTGAATTTTAATGGAATCCAAGTCACTTACTTGTAGCCTGTGGGAAGTCTTAATTGTCCGAATGAAGATATCAGAGCTGCTGTATTTGGGTAGACGCATGGACACAATAACTTTCCCTTTCAAGTTTAGAGACAAGAACTCTAACAGAGAGTACTGTGTGCTTACACCATCACCATCCACTGAAAATGTATTCATATATCAACAAAATAATACACACTGAAAGTTTGTATTTTACAACATATATCAGACTCATCAAATGTTACATTATTTTATATGTGGAAAGGGTTTTACATAATGTTACGTGACAAGATAATTATACACTTTTCTATCCGACAAAAAATGTTTTACAATATTTTATGCAACAAGAGTTTCACATTATTTATTTTTTACAGAAGGTGTACACTATTTCATATGACAAATCAAATAGTAGCATGTCCTTTGCAAAATGTCGCTTTCATCACAGCCAGCCTGAAACACTCGCTGTCTCTAGCAAGTTCTCCTGCCTCTTCCAGCGTCATGTTCAAGGTTTTTTTAATGTCCTGCCACCACCTTCGTCTTGGTTGTTCCCTGCCTCGTACTCAAGGAGCCATGTCTTCCATTACCGTTCTCTCCAAAACCACTGTGATGTTTAACGTGGCAACATATTTCATCTTCCAGGACATGGTGTTATTTATGAGCCAATGCTCCTCGATATGCAGGTCTTGTAAGATGTCTATGTTTTTTGTTTTTTCTTTTCTCTGTCCAGGATGTTCTAAGAACTTTTCTGTAACACCTTGTTTCAAAAGCTTCAATTTTGTTCTTTAATGTTTGTGTTATTTGTGTTATATGACAAATAGTGAAGAATATTTCATGTGACTTATAATCATTATACTGGATATTGTACTCTGTACCGTACCTTGTAATCTAAAATAAAAAAACTGAGAATTGACATTTAAAACCTTACCAATAGTTAGTTGTGTTCCAACTGTTTCAAGCATGGTAAAGACATCAGAGGGAAAATCATTATGAAGATTCTTCAAGGCCAGATTTCCTGCCCATGAACTCATCTAAAGTAATGAATATACAATGTATGCATTTATTGTATATCTCAATGTACATTTTTATATTTAAGAAAGTGCAATAAAATAATATCTCTAGAACTATATCTCAGTTCCCACAGACTTGTGGATAAGAAAAGGACAGGAACCCATAATGACCCTGATTAAGAGGAGAAACGGTGATGGGTAGGGCATACTCTAGGAAGACACGAGTGTCACTGGACAAGTACTTGAGTGGAACGCGCAAGGCAAAAGGAAAAACCTAATCAGACCTGTACACGGAGTAGGTTTGAGGTGCTGAACTATCCTGGGAGCCCATAAGGAAAATAGCCAGAGACCGGGAAAAGTGGTGAACAACTGTTGAGGCCCCATGCTCTACTAGGAGCGGAGAGAAATAAGTCAAGTGTATCTCAGTCAGTCATGGTTTTATCCCTTTGCTTCCCTTGGTGAGCATATACACTCGAGATTAAAACATCCAGGAAATGGCAAGATGCTTATAACTTCACATCAACTTGCTACAGAATGTTAGAAATGTCACAAAAACACTATATCTACTCAATTTTAAGTACAGAAGTTAGCATTGGCTGCAACAAAACATCCAGCTGAACTGCTCTAGTCATCAACAAAATTGTGTCATGTGTAGCAGCTATCTTTATGTCTCCATAAGCTTAAACAGCAATATTCCTTTGGTTATTGGTTACTGAACCGATATCATTGCATTCCAAGCAGACCCACAGGTGCTTAGTCTCCCTCAACAGATGTTGAAGGGAATTCATACTAATGGTTTCTGTAGCTTGGTTAAACAGACTCCCCACTCTTCCCTTCAGGCATCCAGTTCTATTTGTACAACAGATAACTCCAAACTCCTTAAATCAGTGGATCGATTCAACATCTATTTTAGTGTCTTCGTCCAACATGCAGCTGTGAAGAGACCAAGGAACATCCCCCTTATCCATCTTAAACTCTCCGACAATCAATACTGTTGATACAAGCCTGCCCGTTCTCTTATTGCCACAAACACCCACATGCCCTGGACAGTAGATCAACGCAAGCTCTGGAGGTTAGACACTTGATAGACAACATCCACTCATACCGAAACCTGTCATTTTGGGTCTTCCGAAGTATAGACTGAGAGTCAGATACAACCATGGCCCTAATAAACGGAGTCACAGAGAGCCAATGGAGGGCAGCAGTAAGGGTCTCCCACGGCCTCACAAAGGCAACACATGTGAAGCTGTTTACGCACTTCTCCTGATGTAAATAGGTGGACCATATTGAAGTCCAGTATAATGTATTAAAGATTGGACTCTACAGTCACCTCCGCACACACAAGATGTGCAGCAGCACACGTCTGAGACTGTTGTCATCATCGCTTGTGATGGACGGCTATTATTAAAGATTGGATGACACTCTTGAAATCTTGGCATCAAATACCCTTATCTTCAAATCCATTATTTTCCTTCTATCACATTGGCATGCTGTAAGCAATACTCACATTTCTAACACTAGAAGATGCCACTAGTCCCAGATGTTTGACAAAGACTTGAGCGTAAGGCAAACCAGGATCAGTGGTCTTCTCAAAAATCTCTTTCAGAGCAGTCAGTGATACATTAGCCCCAAATGTGATATGGTCACTCAGGGTTAGCTGTAGAGAAAACACAAAGGTACTAATTGTATAATGGGCATGTTAAAGAAGTGCTTATAAATATAGTTTAACACATTAACTCTACTTCTCCAGTATGCCCATGGTAGTGGCTCAGGGAGTTGAAATTTACAGAACTGATAACACTACATTCAAGGTAACACCTTTCCTCTCAATATGTATTGAAAGTATCAAAAGCAGAGCACTTATACAGTAGCTCTGGCAACATTTTCAAATTTTCCTCTAGCTTAAAACAGTTTAGCATAGATTTTAAGCTGCATGGACTGATGATCATACTACTCTAAGCATAAAGTATGTTTAACCAGCAAGTCACAGGAACCATCAGCATGAATACTATTCAAGGTATGTTGAGAAAGATTGAGGGTATATGATTATGTCCTTGTGGAGATGGAGAATAGGGGGATTAATGATGTTGGTTCAATAGTTTATATAAACAAAAAGAACTTGGTCTATGAATTAATTTAGTTCTTCCATAATTGTGATGTTCTTCCTTTGGTATTCACTACTTGTGTATATCATCTTGTCATCATGATCATCAGGTTAAACATGTGATAGTCATCTGGTAATGTCTCTCCAGTGCATAATATGGCTCACTTTCAGTCAGCATTAGCATGATGACTAAGGTTCTCCTGTGTGACTGCGCAATGAAGGTGGTCCTCGGATGTAAAGTTTTTTCTTCCTGAAATTTATCTTTCAGTACTTTCTATAGGAGATCTTTATGTATCACAATATGACCTAGTCAGGAAAGTATCTCTCTCTCTCTTTGCTTTTTACCCGGGTTGGGGCATAGGCCCTCAACCAACTCATGCCAAGTCTTCCTATCTCTAGCTATCTCCTGCAGCCCCCTCCAGCTCTTCTTTATATTGTTGATCTCCGCCTCCAAATCTCGTCTCCATGTAATCCCAAGATGCCAATCCGTGAAATTTCATCTCATTTACAACCTGTGCTGTCTTTCCCATTTGATACATACTTCTAACATTCCAGGTGCCAATTCTGGAGCTTTTCCTAGGTGAAAGGAAGATAATCTGCGGTGTAGACTCCTTGCGGCTTTCTCTGCATCGCTTCATACCTCTTTTAGAAGAGCTTCCTTTCCTCTTGGTTGGCACAGTTTTTATTTTATTTTTATGTGACTTGTTCATGGTTGGTTGGATTTTGTGGCTAAAATTTTCTACTGGATAGGGTAGCCAGCCCTACGCCAAACCCCACCTTAGTCGCCTCTTACGACATGCCTTGTAGGTCGCAGTGCTGCTACTCTTTGCTCCCTTGCGGGCCCGCAGCACACGGGCGTCAGGAAAGTATACATTTGTATATCTTTTTCAGTAGTTGTCTGTATGCCATTATGTTTTCAAGAACTTGTTAGTTTATCTTCTTTAACTTCAATGATCCAGCAACACTTAAGGTCTTGTTCTTTATCTCAATCTCATGTAGTGGTATCTGCGTGTATTTGTAAGTTGTTATTTTGTTCATACAATGTATTCCATTGATGAAGATGAAAATATTTATATATATATATATATATATATATATG
Source organism: Arion vulgaris (assembly GCA_020796225.1). Taxonomy (NCBI): domain Eukaryota; kingdom Metazoa; phylum Mollusca; class Gastropoda; order Stylommatophora; family Arionidae; genus Arion; species Arion vulgaris. The sequence continues at coordinate 45,680,083 of CM036761.1, forward strand.
GCCTTTTTCATCTTTCTTCTTCTTCTTCTTTTGTCATCACACTGCTACCGGGTTGTTGCCCAGTGTCGTGGTTTTCTGTTTTTGTCTTGCTGTTCTGGTGGCTTGTGTGATTGTTATCTTTGCTCTTTCACAGGATGCTGCCACGCCATCTAACCATCTTTTCCGTGGTCTTCCTCTTGCCTTCTTTCCGATGTTCTGTTGTAGAAGACTCTGTATACTGTGGAGTTTGGATGCATTCTTATTAAGTGGCCAAACCACTTCATTCTTTGTTTATCTATATAATTCAAGCACGGTTTTGTGCCAACTTTCTTTTTTTTCATCTTTACAGATGGTAAAATGGCAAGTGTTTTACTGTGACAACTTCTGAGTTTGCGATTGTCTCTCTTGCCTTTCAACTCATCCCTAAGTCTTTTTCAAAACATTCTGCACTTTTGCGTTATGTTGTTTTCCATATAACAAGGTCATCAGATAATTTGTCCCATTTGTTGGGACCGATAGAAACGTTCCTTACTAAGGTCTTGCAGATATCATTATATCTGAGTAATGGTCTGCTTTGGTGTCTCTTCCCTTCCAAAAGTTCACAGAACAACACTTGTTGTGGTATGCGACTATTGTCCATTCTTTTCCCATGGTGTATATATATATACATATAGTACTCTTATATTGCTTGTTCATTCATACAAAAATGACTAAATGAAAACACAGTTAATTTTGTAACAATATTACTGTAGATTACTCTAGATACACAATCATGAATAATTACATTAATTGTGTACAAGTCCTGGATTCCTCTGATATCTATGAGTGTCTTAAAGTTCCAAGGTCCAATTTCTCCAAAAATTCCTGCAATACAAAGTCAACTATCAGCAACAACTACTAAAATATGATACTATTCTATTCTAACAAAACCTAAGAAATTAAAAATGGGACCTTTGCTACTTAAGTATAAAGCTATGCTTGGATCCTTAATTAATCATTGTATCATATAATTAATTCTTCCTCATCTATTACGGTCATCATCTGACAAAGTAGATGTTGTATCTAAATTTACATTGTGACTCGGGGTATACTCGGTTTGCTAGATTTTGTAGCCTATTTAGTACAATGCGAATGAAGACATTCCCCACGAAGCTTAGAAATGAGATACTTCAGTAGTTGTTACAGTCACCATGGTCACCTTTAGTTTTGTATAAGGTGATAATGTTTGCATCCCTCATGTCCTGAGACACTTCTCCCTCCTCCCACAAAGACCTGATAAATACTTCAAATATAACAGATTTTCTCAAGCCCTCAGCCTATTATATCCAATTTCATTAATGAGAAATAACTTTAGCTAACTACTGATGCTGAAGATCATAAATTATATATTTCTTTTTCACCGTGTGGTGCCGGGCCCGCAATGGAAGCAAAGAATAGCATCACTGCGACTGACAAGGCATGTCGCAAAAGGTGACTGATGTAGCACCTAGGGATACTACTCTAGTAAATAAAAGCGCCACAGAAATCGGATGTGATGGCCTACTTGTAGGAGCATAACTGGCACAACGTACAATCGCTCTTAGGCTCAGATCACATACAAATCACACAGAGTTGGTTAACAAGTGGTTGATATGGAGCATTCGAAGAAGTCAAAATTTCTTTTCTCAAAGAACATGTGTATACTTTTGACAATAACATCAACAATAAACTTATGGATGATATTATGAATAAACATACCAAAACCAGTGTTTCCAAAAACTAGTCTGTACTTTTCACCATGATACTGCTTCAACAGGGGGTACAACTCTAACAAACTTAGTGGTTTATACCACTGAGCTTGTTCTGCTACAATATGTAGACGTTGAGATACAACACTGTTGCAACTTGTGCTATGCCTATTTTGACCATGGTTACTACAGTGACCGACACATGCCTTGCCTGTCTTCTTGCAAAGCTTGCCATCAAGTTCCTGTCACAAAATAAATAGACACTGAAGACTCACACCAGAAGTTACCCCTGCCACAATCAAATCTAGCACAAAACACCTTACTTAACCCTTTCGCTGCTACATATTCTCCGAAGGCTGAGCTAAAAGTAGCTACTCTTTGTTTCTAGATCACAAACGTGAATGTACGCCTATAGCAGTGACAGTAGCAATGTATAACGTGTTAACATGTCTTTAGCCCACAGAGGAGAGATAATAACAGATGTGTTAATGCATCTTTAGATATGAATGGGAAAAACGTATATATACGTCTTTAGCAGCTAAAGGGTTAAGAAAATCTGTAAATAACTGTCAGCATCTCTTGCCATTTACAATGTATGACCTATATGTAAATAAATAGAAAGCAAGCTTGATCTGTTGGAGAACCAGATGATAGTGCATTAACTCTCACCCCGCTGCAGCTCATTAGAAATATTACACCTTTAAGTAGTTTGGAATTACATGTTGCATATGTAGAGATGGATGCTTGTGGGGCAGAGAGAGGAGTGTGTTTAACCAGCAAGCCACAGGAACCATCACTATGCATACCCTTCAACATCTGTTAGGGAAGACTGAGCCCTTATGAGTCTGCATGGAGTGCTGTGATACCAGTTCAGTAACCAATAACCAGAAAGCAAGCCTGAAACCATTAAATACTTTACCCACCCCCCTTTTTGTAATATCCTTATTTGAAGCTGTGTTTGCACTGAAGGTGTCCCTAGGGGTGCTCAGTCCTTTTCAGTTAGCTGAAGGTGTCAGCAGCAGGGCACTAACACAGTAGGCCAGGTGAAACAACAATTAAAAATTGTCCTGTCCAACTTTGAGAGTCTAGGTATCCAATTTCAAGCTGAGCAGTCTACAGCATAGATTTCCAAACTTTTTTGGCCCACCGCCCACTTTGCACAACATAAATTTTGTAATGTCCCCCTCCACATTATAACCGTTTGCTAACTCCCCCATATATACATGTTCTATTTTCTCTTTAACATAGAAAATTGGTATATATTTCTGTCATACATGGTCAAATTTCAAATGATTATATGCATGAAATAGAAAATTGATTAAAAAATGGATCGCGTAAGACAGGCATAAGATGAATTTAAATGCAGAATTCAAATTTTAAATGATTATTCAATCGCAAAATCACAAAAATTATTTATTTTAAAATATTTATTATTTTCTTCTTTAAGGAGCCACCGACCCATAATTGCCTGAACACCACCCAAATTTTTCTGAACCCCTATCGCTCCCTCCTCTAGAACGCTTCATCGCCCACAGGGAAGAGGGCGGTACCGCCACTTTGGGAAACGCTGGTATACAGTATCGGATGTATCTGGATACTAAACACTGTACTTCTTCTTTGTTCTAATCCTCTTTCACCTCACAGCGTCAGAATAAGAAGAGGTTTCTAGAACAGTCTTTTGTACGCGCTTCATAAATAGTGATTTTCACCCCCTCTGTTATTTCTGAGGTCCACCTTTTACAACACAGTTTTAACCAATTTACATAGATAAGCATAAAAATGTAAATTTTGTACATGGATGCGTTAGATGACTACAGTGTGACCATTTAGTGCTTTATAACATCAAATAACTCAAATTAGGAGGTCTCTTTGGCGATGTGGTCAGGTATATGCCTTGTGCTCTAAAGGTCCTGGGTTTGATCCCAGACCGCATCATTCAGTTTACAGGTGCATTTTTTCCTGAGATCCTTAGGATTGTTGCTGGAGTTACAGAGTTTGTGCAATACTTGCAGCAGGTGGCATGTCATTTCTGTGGAGATGGACCAAGCGATATGAGAAAACCCTGTTAAATTAAGTCAATCCTTCACTTAAGAGAAGCTTAGCTTACAAGAATGGAAAGACTGCCACTTAGTAAAGCACACAATATGAATGAATGAAATACCTCTATATCAATAACTCCTCCCTTCTGACTTAGTGAGGTTGGAGCATCTGCTGCAAATGATTTCATGGCATCCAGGATTGATCTGTAGCCTATAGTGTCATAAAAAGGTCAAAGTATTTTTACAGAGTGTAATAACATAAGAGTGAAAAGTATTAGAGATACACACCAACACCAGATGTACTTGACCAAAAGTTGCAAATATCGCAGCTTCAATGTAAACTAGCAGCATAACATACTCTCAATGTATCATATAAGTAAAATCACAAAGAGTGGTTCAAATGTGATTATTTTAAAGTGAACACTGAAGAGGAAACTTATAGTACTGGGTCTTAGCATTGAGATGTAATGACTGGTTCATGTCCATGCCAGCTCAGTATTTCAGCGGAATAAAGTGAAGTTTGTCCACACCAGAAACCAATCCTGGTATCTTTTAGGTGTAAAGCAAGCACTCTAACCACTTGGTTATGACAGAACTGTCCCATAACTCATATCAGATATCATTCTAGGACTTGTCACTGAATTCTTTGACTGCACTACGAGTTGGAGACTCCTAGATTTTTAAAGAAAGTACCCAGAAAGATTGCGGTCTTGCCGCTAACAGTTAACTGCCGAAGAAGTCTGACACCTAATGGTCTGTTCAATGTGTGGTTATACCTGTGCTTAAGAAGTCTAAACAACTGTAGGTCTGCTTGGAGTGTGATAATATAGATTCATATGTATTGGGAGTTTGGAGACTGCACTACAAGTATATATCCAGACAGGAGAAAAAAGAGTATTCGACAAGGTTGAACAGAACAGTGTGCAATATATGACAGTTACTCTGAGTTTTCTTAATGAAAAATATCTACAAGATCTATGGGTCCAGGTATTCATGGATGGGTTCAGGTACACATGAATAGATCTGCAGAAAATGCAGTAAAATATGGATGAGCAGGACTTTACATTGAATAGTCAAAGAACATTAGAGATAGGATCAAAGTACCAATAGGCAAATTCTGCCCATAACTATGATGCAGAAATCCAGGCAGTCAAGGTGAGAAATTACAGACTTTTGAACATTAAGCTTGACCTATAACCTGTCATATTTTGACAGATGAAAATCAGCACTCCAAGCACTCCAGTCCAGAAAATTTCTAGGTCTACAGCCGTACTGTCTGAACTGTGCAAACAGCACAAGGTCGTCTTGCAGTAGATACCATCTCACTGTGGAATATCACAAAATTAAACCACAGACTGACTGGTCAAGTAAGGAGCTGCAAGAGATCAACCAGATGTACCAGTTACCTATCACCTAAAGAAAAGGATGATTAAATCAATAAGAAAACTACCAATACTGACACAGGATGACTACCAAAATATTAGTAGATTAGAACAGGTTGCAATTTTGCTCCTCAGAACAGGACACAATAGACTCTCAGCCACATGTACACAAAATTCAAGATTGGATCCATGTGTACATGTGGACAGGCACTCCAGAGCACATACTTCAAGACTGCTCTGATTATCATCAAACTGACGCAAACTCACCGGCCTAGTGTAACAACACTTTTTTAAGAAAACTGCATGTACCTCTACAAAAGACTGTGAAGTTTATACAAACGACAATATTAAATATATAGAAAATATTTCAAGCGAACAAAATGAAGGATCTGCTGAACATCTGTAGGCCTGCTTGGAGTGCAGTGACATTGATTCTGTTAACTAACCAACTAATTTACTAACAATATTATTTCCAACTTACCAGTACATCTACAAATAGTGGCATCAAATGAGTCTTCCACTTCTTGCATGGTTGGCTTTGGGTTGTTTTGTAAGATTCTGAAGAAAATTGACATTGACAAAGAGGTTTACAAAAACAAACATTTGATTAAACTAGAATATGAAATATTTCAGACTACACACATAGCGCTATTTTCAGGGGTTCCCTGTGGCTAAGTGATTATGCCCTTGCCTTGCGTTCATAAGGTTGTGGGTTTAAACTTTGTTCTGTTCACAAGTGCGTTTTTTTCAGAAACCCCTAAAATTATTGTTGGAGCTACGGATTTTGCGCTTTGTACAATATTCTCGGCAGGTGGCGTGCCATTTCTGCAGAAAGGGGTCAAGCCATGTGGGATAAATGCAGGTACAATGTAGTAAATCCTTCGACTTTAGACATTTTTAACGTTTTGATTACATATTTTTTAATTATTTTCAAATTAAAATTTAATCATCTTTCTTGTGCCCCCACCTGCAAAGATGTTATCACTGAGTGATATGAGACACATTTAATACCACAACAAACTGCTCACTAGATGTGTATCACTAATCTACATTTTAATTGACTACATGTGTACACTTCACATTAGAAAAGTGTTTGCATTCGTTCTAGTCGAAACTTGTCAAACTATGTAGCAAACCATGCAACTATTCCATCATGTATGCTCTTCTATTGTTCTCACCAACTGACCATAATCATCAAATAGCCTGTCCTGAGTAGAACTTTGCCACCCCAACAGTCCTTTGGAATTTCTCTCTCTCTGCAGGCCAGATGTCCCGCCTCTGCAGCCGCCATGTTCAAACCATCAGTTATATCCTGAATCCATCTTCTTTATGATCTTCCTCCTCTCCTCTTTGCCGATATGCCTCCTTCCATGATGGTCTTTTCCCACCCTTCGTGTATTTTTATATGTCCAAAATACCTCAATTTTCTCTTTCTTATTTGTAGCATTAGCCAGTTTTCTTTGATTCTGAGTTCTTTCTGGATAGATCTATTTGTTCTCTTCTCTGTCCATCATATACGAAGGACTCTTCTGTAACACTTATATTCAAAAGCACATATTTGTTTTTCCACTGTCTTGTTAAACCAACTACTCACCCATACATAGTCATGACCTGACCAGGTGTACAATAACCACACTGAATACCATCAAATCTGGCAAGTCTTTCTTGTATAGGATGAAGACCAGTTTTCGTGTTACCAAGACCCTCAACTGTAGTAACCTCCAAGCCATCACATGTGTACAATTGCAGGCAACACTGCACGAGAAACCAGATAGTAAACAATTTCATAAGGATAACGTTTGGACATTTAAATCAATATATCTTATATCACTTTCTACACCTTAAAGTAACAAAACATTTGTTTTTAAAAATCACTTTTAAGGGGGATTCGGAGTATGAGGATCATGAAGCTATTTTCGTTATTTTCACATTAATGTAAAATTTGTATAGCCATTTTGAAAGATTATGACTTAGAATAGTAGAAAAAATGTGTAAAAAAATGTCAAAGCGTTGCCATGGAAACAATACAAAATGGCCACCAAAAACAAAATTTCAAATCCCTAAGGCTCTGAATCTAATGAATGTAAATGAATTCTGTTTTCGCTCAAAGGTGTGCAGTTGTAATATCTAAAATATTAGTTAGTTAGTTAGTTTGTTCCTTTCGTGCCAAAGGCGCACATAGGGCAGAGGTTTTAGATCTCCATGTGATACGGTTCTTTGCTAGCAGTTGCAGATCTTGCATGGTTTTACATCCCAATAGTTTACTTTCTTGTTGGATGGTTCTTGAAGAGTGGTCTTTGGTCTTCCACGTTTTCTTTTCCCAACTGGTGACCACATAAGGACTTGTCGATTTAGTCTCTTTTCGTCTGATCTAAGCACATGACCTAAATATTTCCACCTTCGTTTCCTTATAATATTTGATATGGGTTGTTGGTGTGTTCTATCTCTCACTGTGTTGTTAGAAACGAAATCACTCCATTTGACTTTTAATAATTTTCGTAGACATTTATTCTCAAAGCTGTCCAATTTCTTATCAATTTTCTTTGTTGATTTCTAACTTTCACAACCGTAGGTCAGTACAGGAATCACACATGACCTAAATAATTTAACTTTTGTGCATATACTAAAGTCTTGAGATTGCCAGATATTCGTTAATTTAGTGAAGGCACTAGCTGCTATAGCAATACGATCTAAAATATTACACATGATTTTTAGGATATATTAAATATTTAATTTTTATAAATTTTTTTTAAAATTCCCTCAAAATTCGGTCAAAAATAGATGTTGGGGGTTTTACCAAAATTCATTAAAAATGTAATATTTAATATATCCTAAAAATCATGTGTAATATTTTAGATATTACAATTGCTCACCTTAGAGTGAAAACAGAATTCATTTATATTCATTAACTTCAGAGCCTTAGGGATTTGAAATTTTGTGTTTGGTGGCCATCTTTTATTGTTTCCATGGCAACGCATTGACATTTTTTAAAACTAATTTTTTTCTACTATTCCAAGTCATAATCTTTCAAAATTGTTATGCAAATTCTACATTAATACCAAAGCAACGAAAAAAGTTTCAAAACCAGAATCCCCCCTTAAAAGATTTTGAGAATGTCATTTGTAACTGACAAAGACAACTCCACTTCAATGATAGCAAATGTGGTTTTTAGTAGTAGTTACAAAAGTTATGATGTGAAAATACATGAAGTGGAAAATTAAGTGTTTGTAGTTGCAACAAGTTAACAGGTTATTGCTGATATAGAATAGAATTGTAACATAGCAACCCCAGCACCAGTCAAACTAGAAGGTAAAACCCTCCGAGATACAACCGCTTTCACATACCTTGGAAGTGTTATTAGCAATGAAGGAGGCGCTGGATCTGACATTAAAAACAGACTGAGAAAGGCACGAAGTGCATTCATGACCCTTCAGACCGCCTGGAAATCTGCCCAATACAGCATCAGAACCAAGACTAGTATCTACAACAGCTGTGTGCTGTCAACATTGCTGTACGGATCGAAATGCTGGAGAATGACAGAACAGGCTATGTCCAGACTCTCCACCTTTCATACAACTTGTCTGCGAAAAATCTTACGTGTGTACTGGCCGACTACTATCTAGAACCAAGAATTGCTTGCACGATGCCAACAAGAGAATATGGGCACTATCATCCGAAGACGACACTGGAGATGGATTGGACATGTGATGCGCATGGAGACTGGTTCCGACACAAAAACTGCACTGAGATGGACTCCAGAGGGTAGGCGAAAGCGTGAAAGACCCAAGACAACCTGGAGGATAACGATAGAGCAAGAACTGAAGGAAATGAATCATAGCTGGAACACAATACAGAGGAAGGCCATGAACAGGGAAGAATGGTGTGCGTTTGTTGCTGCCCTAAACGCCAAGGGCGTAACAGGCTAAAGAAAAGAATAGAATAGACACATATCAGACTGTGATTGTTGCCATTCTGCCACTATTCTACTAACTGCTTCCTATGTCAGTTCACAATCTTTCAACTTTCCACAGTTCTTCACAATGTTTATTATTATGGCCAAGTCTTCTTTTCCCATCCGTTGTTAATCAAAGAGCTGTCCTAGCCAATGCCCTTACTGGCATACAACACACATGTCCAATCCACCCCCTTCTTCGACTTTTAATGATTCTCTCCAATGATGCACAGTTTGTTTGTTTCAAATGCTCTTCATGTGCTATCATACTTGCACGAAATTTGCAGTATTCTTCTTAAACATTTATTTTGGAATGTCTCCCACTTGTGTATGATGTGGGTTGTTATCCAGCACTCACTTCTGTATAACAACACTCCCAGAACACTGTTTCTATATACTTTAAGTTTTTTTTTAAAATATCTAATTATTTGGCACTCCAGATTTTGTTGAACATGGTGAAAGTTTTGACATAAACAAGCAACTTGCACACGTATTAAATGCATACATCAACCGACAGAGTGCCGACAGAGTGCCAACACCGCCATCCGCCACTTGAATTTGTAATTCACATAGAAGAAAACAACCATATGACAAAATGCAGCAGTCTGCTGAAGCAATACTGCATAAGGCCATTGCTAGATCGCCGGCAACTAGATTTCAACCATTTTCTAAATATGCAGTTCACTACACAACGATAGTGTGTGCAAACAAAATGAATTTCAAAAGAAATTCACAGCTCACAATGTTGCTCAAATCTCTAAATTTAGTAGCTTGGCAATGAATCCGTGTCTTACAAATCCAAAAAGAAAGATGTGATAACAGCCGGCCTCAGAAGCAAACAACACCCCAAGGTCTTCCCTGCTACATGTTGTCACCTTTCTTTTCCCTAATGCTAGTTATTAATTATATTTACTTGTTTCCAAGTCATGATCATAAACTGTCCTAGTTTTGTTCTTCCATCAAGTTTGAACTCTAATTCTCATATCTGTTGAAAGGTTCAAAAAGTATGTAGTCTTACTTTCTGGTGTATTTGACAATCTACCTTTTATCACTGGCTTCCTGTAGCACTGTTTCATTGGTCTTGTAAGCTACATGACTTTTAATATTTTTTATAAAATCATGTCACTGTGGCCATAATGATCTTCTTCTGCGTTTAATTATTGTACATTATAAGCTGCTATATAATAGTGGGAATCTGTGGCTTAGCAGTCGTGAGCTCGATCATAACCCAAGAGTACCTGGTTCAAACTCTGCGGCGGGCAGTTTGGAAGCAAATTTGTTTCCATGGATTTTTACAAAGGGTAAAAATAGACCTCACCGTTCAGAAAGCAATGGAAAACTACTGAACGTATAAGTTATCAATGACTCATTTACTGTGGTTGATGGTGATGTTCTGTAAAGGATATGCCACGATTTTCATTTTTATTTCATAAGACAGGACTTGCAATGTGTAACACTGAATAGCTCTTTTTTACCTACCTTCTGTCTTTCATTCTCTGAAATACATTTTTGTCTTGCAATATTAATTCTCTGCTTTAATTTATCTTTTTAGATAAAAAGAAAATGAAACTACAAATTGCAAGACTATTTCACTCACAGAGTTGATCGTATATGACCTAGTGGTGCCAGTCAGAGGGTCCAAGAATTTCACTGTCACCAAACAGACTCCACATCCCCCTTCATAGCAACAACCTTTTGTTCCCCTTGAGATACCAGTTTTACGCATGTACTCCAGAAGTGAAGTGGCTGGGTGGTGCTCATTGCCAACTGAGAACACACAAAAGCAAAAACTTATAATAGCCCCAATTGCTAGTATTTTGTTATTATAAAAAAAAGGAACTCATTTTCATACTACGGGGTATATTTGGGAATAAGCTGTTTGGTCCTTATTTATCAGCATCACGTCGGCCACCAGTGTTTCTCTTGTACTCAATTGAGGCTAGGTCAACCAAGGAGCCAGTGCAGTCAGAAAAAACTTCACTCCAACTGTGGAATTGATCCAAGGACCACAAAACTAAAATGCATGTTCTAACCACTATGGTATTGCTGATCTAATTTTATTACTATATCAACCAATATTTGAACTAGGGATCTCACCAATGATCTACATGATTGAATCTTAAACATTTTACTCAGATGTTGCATGACCTCAACAATGATATACATGATCTATGTATGAGTGGTTTTCAAACAGCTGAGGACTGCTGAACAGTTCAAATTCATTCTTAGCATCACCAACATGAACATTGGTTCTTTTTATGAACAGGAAATTCAGACTTTATGTTAAGTCATAATAACCAACACAGTATCATTACATCTTATTAACTCTTAGTGGACCAAGCGCCACGCTAAGTGGCGTTGAAGTGGACGCGTTTTTACATTCCGCTACGCTAAGTGGCGTTTGGTTATCAAAACGTGAAAGCGCTTGTAAAACGTGACTTTTGCCCTGGTCCACTAAGAGTTAAACAAACAAGCAAGACTAATATACCTACTTACCACAGTATGGTGTTCCATTGACTGTGAAAGTGATGTTTGCTTTCATTACTTTCAAATCTTCCAAAGAGCAAGACTTGAACAAATGGTTGCAGTTTTCCTTTAAATTACTCATGTTTCCAGTCTCTGAAAGTGTTGAGAAACGATTTTATTTCCTGTAAAGCTCTTGTTACTGCTATTTCAAAGTTTGGGTTAGCATACACAATACATTTATGAGCATCCCCTAAATACTAGTGTATACCAACCAACATGTTTATTCAGTGTTTATGGTTGAAAAGACACAACTAAGCAAAACATTCCTGAAACAAAACATGTGTCAGGCTAAAGTCTCATTCACAAGGACAATAACATGTAGATGTTATAGGTGTTCTGTTCCCATGTAGTAGGTAATTTTTACTTTGCTGCTTTGCTAGTATTTGAAAACGTTACCCAGTCAGTTTCCCATGGAATTCTACTTTTTAGTCATAATTTTTCAACTGAGTGATTGATTATTGGTTACTAAACTGACAAGATACTCATAATAGCACTTCAGGCAGACCCATAGGTGCTCAGTTTTCCTAACAAAAGTCAAAGTAAAAACTGAAAAAGTCTGTAAAGTAAACGTTTTCGTCGGGGGCAAACCGTTGAAATATGTTTTGCGAATCCGCAAAAATAAACACTTAAACAGTTCAACGATAAGTTTAGTAAAGTTTAGTAGTTTTACCCATGTATCATTCTTTGACTCACAATGACCTATCTAGCTGTACAGTGTAACCAGTTACTAGACTAAGACTGTTAATGTTGTCAATTATACAGCGTACAAGTGGACAGACATGATGCAATTTTGTTTCATGCGGTTTCAATCGCTTGGCTTGTTTATCATCATCATCAGGTGCCGTCTCTACATCGAAGGTTGGCTGAAATGAATCTCAGCATTCTTCGCTCTCGCCTTGGTGTTGCACTCTGCCAGACTCTAACCTGCTCATTTCTTAAAGTTTGTTTATATAAATTGTTATTATATTAAACAAAACACTAAAACACACGGGTTTGGCTTTGCCTTGCAAATTAATTTAACATCCATCCATATTAGGAGTACTTCTACAATCAAATTTCGTTTGGAAAACACCAAAAACTTTTTATGAAAAATTTACCGTAAGTAGCGTCACGCGTTTGCAAGTACGGGCTAGAGAATTATACCGATTTCATTCGTTAAGAAGAATTCTAGCGATTTTTGACTACTACATATAGAAGGAGATTTGGGGGCAAATGGTTTCTTCACATTTTCGTTTGAGAGTTGGAAGAAAATATTTTCTGGTTATCTTTCTACAAGCTAAATGAACAGTTTTTGGTGAGTATAGTGCAATTATCTTATACTTTATATGTACATAACTTAAAATAGACATCATATTTGAATTTAGCATCCTCTTTAACATGTGTGTATGAACTTTGAAGCCTCAGTGTTATTCAGAGTTATTGTAACTCAATTTTTTGTGAGCTATGGGTTATGCGTAATTGGCTTGGCGTCATCGCGCATCCGCCATTTAAAAAAATATATTAAATAACTAACATGATTCTGTCTGTATTAACTTATATTAACTGCAAGAGTGTAAATAAGGTACAACATATTTGTGTTCTAATGTTTAAAGCAATTATTTACAAGATTGTTAATCTGTAATCTCATTATAATTTAATTATTACTCAGCGTCGTCGTCTGCGACTTTAAAAAAAAACTTATTTCTAAGTCGAAAGTACTAACTAAATAGAACAATGTGTTTTTATGTCTGCAGACTCACTGATTTTATCATTTCTGAATTGATTTAACTTGGACCATGGAAAGCAAGAAGTGTACTAAAAATCTGAGATCATATTTGACGCAGTTTGAAGCAATAATTCTAATACCCCAACAATGTTTTTATTTCTACAGATTCACTGATTGTGACAAATTTTATCATTTTTGAATTGATTTAACTTTGACCATGGATAGCAAGAAGCGTATTGAAGATCTGAGGTCACATTTGATGCAGTTTGAAGCAGTGTACCCAGTTAAGGAGTACGTAGCGCAGATGCTATGTTGTACCGTTGCAGACCCACTGGCACTATAATTATAATGAGTGAATACTATTTCTGAGGTGGCAAAGAAAGTATTGACTGTTGTGTTTGCAACAGAAACTGGTAAGTATGGCAATGAAATGTGCCTTATATCTTGTATCTCATACTTTGACAAACTGATAAGATACACAAATAGAACTTTAACTGATTAGCTACTGAATTGAAATGCAGGTTGCGGCTGAATTAAATTTAGGTCTCATTTTCAGGTGCATGTACACAACCAGCTGCAGTTTTCTTAATTACTAACAGATGTTTATGAGTAATATACCATTTTGTAGGTAAATGAATATACTTTAAGATAGATCTAAAAACAATTGTTTGTTAATAGGAAATTTGTAAATGTAAAATTATTTGCAACAAAAAGCAAATATTAAAAATAAAAAAATGTTCCAACTTACCTTCAAGTTTAGACTTTCCAACACATTTAATACCTATCACTTGGTGGTTACCACACACATATATATATCTACACAGTATATCCAATAATAAGAACAAATCCCAAAAATAGAACAATATTTAGTAAATAATTTACACTGCTTATAGTCTATAACCTTATCACTTGTTGCCATGGTAAACAATTTTGTATAGTTTGGTAACTGGCTTGATAACACAATAAATATGACAATATACTGATCTACCAAGATCTCATTGTAATACTATTTAAAGACATTGAAATTTGTTGCAATAGATAATTCTGTCAAGTCTTGAATTTAGGAATGCTTGAATTTAAGCATGGGATATAGATCGGAAGAGCGTTCTCTACATCAAGAAAGTTGTGTCGTTCAAGACCAAGACAACAGCTGACAAGAGGATTATTGCTATGTACCCTAACTTGGAGAACATGTGATGCCATCACCATCAGTAAGAAGATTACCACATGACCATGTCAAAATTGTGAGTGGATTGATTATATGTTCTTGGTGATGCCACATATTTGATATTCAGTATTGTTTCATAGTTGATGACACATCTAAGTATTTTTTTCCTCATTTATAGCCAGTAGTACAATATTATTTAAGATAACTTCATTATATTCTGCTATTATTACTCGTCTATTTGAGACGATGAAAATGATATGTCACAATCATGTCATGTGCTCGCAATTTTCCGCAAAACTTTTTTATATTATGTAATTTGAGATATTAATTGCTAATTACTGCTCTAATTAGTGTTACATAACATCTACTACATAATTTCTACATTCTGTGCCTGATATTTACTGATTTAACATCATTCGATCTGCATTACTGTTGTAGTTTGATGTGAAAATAACAAATGCGGCTCAAATGCCAATATAGTAATTATTCAAAATATGCAAATTAGCCCACCATTTTGAATATTAATTAGTTCTGCGTGTTTCAAAACATTGCGACAATATAATCTATGAATGCATTTTGTGTTCCTGCACACAAAAATGTATGGTTTTTATGGTTTTGTATTATAAATAAGAAAGATATTTAAGATAATGTAAGCACTTTGCTATAACATTGACACAGTTTATAGAGATCCATATTTTCAATTTACCCTATATTTTTCATGTATTTATTATTTAGCAATTATTAATTCATAAAAATTCATAACTTTTCAGAATTGAGGTACAGACTTGGGTGAGGTGTCATTGAATTGCAAATTTCAAGGCCTATCTAGCTATGTTGTTTTTAATCATATAGCACCATTTTGAAAAATGTATACACATCTTTCAACGATAGCATATGTGCTTACCTTGTCTGTGCAGATTGTTTACAATCATACAGTACAAGATAACAGATACATTCCGTTATATGTATCATATAAATCGCACTCACTCGGAGTAAATACTGCACACGTCGATAGATTGTGCGGACTTTCCTAAGTTTTGTTTCACTCACTAGTGTGGTAACACTTTTTAAGGTTTATGGATACAACTTATGCAATATTAAGACGTATTGTAATTTGTAAAACTACATTACTTTGTAATTACGTGTTTTGCCAATCAAATAGTTTTACTGCAGTTCCATATATATACTGAATATTTAGACATTTCTCTGCAACTCTTCGTTGTGACGTATTGTAATTTGTAAAACTACAGTACTTTGTAATTACGTGTTTTGTCAATATTAAGACTAACACATTGACATGGTACCGGTATTTATCACCAATTAGCAGACTATCATAGTATCATATATCATCACCTCTTTCAGCACATCCAAAAGTATTATTTTCTGACAGTTTAGTCTTACTTATGAATGACTTGAAGTGGATAAGCGTAGCCACAACGCTGAAAGTTTACCAGGTCATAGTGCTAACCACATTGCTGTAGCCTACGCAAGCGAAACATGGACAGTGTGTCGCAGACACGCAAGAAAACTAAACCACTTCCACACGAGCTGTCTACGCAGATTACAAAAAATAAACTGGCAATATAAAATTCCAGATACCGAAGTCCTCACAAGAACAAAGATCCTAAGCGTCAACACCCTGTTACAGAAGTCACAAGTGAGATGGGCAGGTCAGATTGCTCGGATGCCTGATAAACGAATTCCAAAACAGTTGATGTATAGCGAACTTGAAGAGGGCAGACGTTCCGCTGGTGGACAGGAAAAACGCTTTAAACACTCTTAAAGTGTCTCTGAAATGCTTCGATATAAACACCACCTGCTGGGAATATCTGGCGCAAGATCGCCAAATGTGATGCTGTAACAACACAACAAGAACTCGCATAGCTGAGAATCGTCGTGTCATTGAGGCACAGAGAAAACGAGCTGCACGAAAAGACAGAAACATAACATCTACATGTCTAACCTTGATTATGTATGCCCCACCTGTGGTAGGGGATTGTGTTAGAGGACTGAACTCTATAATCACTTCCGTGCACACCAGAGAGATGCAGCAGCACACGTCTGAGACTGTTGTCATCATAACTTGCAATGGATGGCTATTATTATTATGACTGACAGCCTTTAAGCGGTATTACAGTTTTATTGCACCTATACGATTATTTCATATGACCATTATATAAGGCCCTTTTTTTATTCTTTACAGACGGTCAAGCAAAGATGAAGTGCTACAGGAAAGTACGATCCTTATTAGTACAAACAATAACGTGTTTTGGAAATACCTGGCTGTGGTAGTGCAAGTCAGGAGCAGATATCTAAAACTAATATTGGAACAACTATAGAAGCTATTTCTTACGTCAACTCTTGTTGAAAAGTTTATAGTGCTTCCAAATGGTATTATGAAATACTAGAGAGAGTCAAGATGCCTCTGCTACATAGAAAGTAAACAAGCAGCCAGTATAAGTGCTAATTGGGACAAACCATGACATGATCTACGAAGACTTGCATGCAATGATAGTATCAATTTCCAAAGCAGATGAGCTCGTGATTCTTGGCGATTTCAATGCAAGTATAGAAGCAGACAAAATTTCATGGAATGGTTTTATGACTCAGTCCGGATTCGAACACACAACTTCCAGAACGACAGGTACACGTGTTAACCATTTAGCCATAGAGACCTCCTGAAGTTGTATTTTTAGAATGTATAACGTGAGTTGGTCGATGCAACAACAATAGACTCCTTCTACTTTAGACTTGCGTAGAAAATGAACACCATGTTCTATCTATCTCTATGTGCTCCCACTTGTGTCGCTGTGCTTCAATTATGATTAATAATTGGCCATGCAGAATTACGTGTTTGAATTACATAGAGAAACAAAGAATGAAGTGGTTTGGCCACTTAATAAGAATGCATCCAAACTCCACAGTATACAGAGTTTTCTACAACAGAACATCGGGAAAGAAGGCAAGAGGAAGACCACGGAAAAGATGGTTAGATGGCGTAGCAGAATCCTGTGAAAGAGCAAAGATAACAATCACACAAGCCACCAGAGCAGCACAAGACAAAACAGAAAACCACGACACTGGGCAACAACCCCGTAGCAGTGTGACGACAAAAGAAGAAGAAGAAGATGCAGAATCCGATAGGTATCACTGGTTTATAGCTATTCCGTGAGACTAATATGTTTCAAATGTCATCTGTCCACTTTCTTCTTGGGTTACCTTGTATCACAACTGTGTTGGTATAGCGTCTGGGCAAGTGTTTCATGTTCATGCATTCTGACGATATGATCAAATCCCTTGATCTTATATTGCTCGATGAATATGGCGCAGGATATCGTTCTTACCCTCTCCCTAATAGTCTCACTTCTAGCTCTGGCGCGGTTGGTTATGATCGCGACTTTTCTTGGTTATATCATGTTGATTTTTCGTATGTGTGATTTGGATAATGACCATGATTGACACTAGCAGAATAGGGTAGGTCTAAATTTGTTGTTTATGATCTGTTGCTTTTAGAACATAGGCATATTTTGATGTCTCAATATAGGAAACAGTTGATATGTATAACTGCTCTTGCTGGTACTTATTCCTGTTGGTCATTAGTTGACCTCAACTTACCGGAAGACCTATTTTTTAGAAATGTCGGAAACTGTCAGCTATTTTTAGATATGTTGTAAATAGTCATGGACATCCCATTTTGAGAACCAGGGAAGTCACATTTGGTATTGGTATGTCGATACATTAGTATTCGAAGTTTTCCTCTTGTTTTTTTGGGGCATCTGATTTCGATTTCCTTCAACTCTGCCGTCTTCAGTGAATATACTTCCTATATATTTAAATTCCTTAACTTGCTTCAGATGTGTACTTATTACCCCTGGTTACCAACACATTTTTTCCAATTCTCAATAGGACGCACACTCGCTCAAAACACTGACATATAATTGACTACATGATTGCTAAGAAGAGAAACAGGCAAGATGTAGGGATTATCAAGTGTATATACAGCTCCGAATGTTGGACGACTATCGCCTCGTTTAATCAGGGCGTCTACAGCAAAAGAAAACTCACAAACAGTTGGATATCAGATTATATTTAAACAAATAAAACCAAACTTATGTGTTGTTACATTAGATGACTTTCTTCGGTTTATCTCACTAGAACTAAAGTCTTCTCGGCCTTTTGGCTAAGATCAAAGTGTAGTATTTGTATCGCGATATCTGTCTCGTGGCCCATTATATGGGTTTACAAAGATATCAGCTTGTGTTACGGAACTAGTGCCCATTTGATCGAAGCCGAAGGTCAGAAGCCTTCATTAAATGCCACATGGCTACCCTTGTACAAAACTAGGAGTGCCATCGATCGAAGGATTGTTGGGCTTGATAGTTTATAAACGTTTCGCCGTTCCGTTGTGCAGGGTCCACCTGGTATGGCGCACCGGGGCGGGCCCCTAAAAAAATAGAACTAAAGTCTGGAAACAGATGGGACAACCTTAAGAGAGCTAGCTTATAGCATTGTTACATAAATTTTAGATCCCACTACAAAACTACAAAGAAAGTAAATGACTGGTTTGGTGAGAATTCTGTACACATAAAACTAATTGAGAAACACAATCTTTCCAAGATATATCTGAATGCTCCCAAGTATAGATCAAAGAAATGATGTAAACAACACGTGTAGAACTGTCCATCTGAAACTGCGCTAGATACGGAACTTACGGCTGCCTTATAAAGCAGGGGAGATTCAATGATACGTGGAAAAGAAAGACATGAAAAATGTTTACCATGCACTTAAAGCTGTTTATGATCAAACATTATCACAATCATCTTCTCGGTGCAAATGGAAACACAGTGTTCATAGATATGGAAAACATTCTCTATCACTGGGCAGAAAATGTTAACATACCTTAACCCAGCTATCATCTATGAAAGATGAAATCCTCAACCGCCTGCCTCAAGCATTTACAAACGAAGCAGTAACTGAAACACCAGAGGAAGCACACACAAAAAACAATTCATCAGCTTTCTGGTGTACAGACTTCTGGCTAAGATTCAATTTCTGCTAGGTTTATTTAAAAAAAGACATAGAGAAGCTCCACATGATCTTTCAATAAATATTACAAAGTGGTATCCTCATATAACAATTCGAAGATGCACCCATACACAGACGTAAAAGAAACCGCCAAGACAGTAATAACTATAGAGTCGTCTCACTGTTGACAATCGTAGGAAGAATATTCGTCAGTTATCCTTTCAAATCACTTCACGATGTATCTTGACCGTAGACTCTCTCATGAAAGCTAACATGGATTCCGAAAAGTGCGCGAGACCACAGAAATGGTATTTGCGCAAGGCAGCAATATGAAAAATGACCAAAAAAAACAGCACTGTCTGAAGGCATTCCACACGGTCTGTGGTGAGGGATTATGAAAGATCATGGGAAAATGCGACTGCCAACATAAATGTATGGCAATAGTACGACAATCACATTAAGGGATGCAGGCCAAAGTTCGAGAGAAAAACAAGTTTACAGTGCTCAGTCCTGTTTCCTGGAGTGGCATTTTTTTTCGGGCTGTAAGGGCTCTCAGGTCGACTCAGCTTCAATTTAGTACCAGAAAAACACTGGGATTGTTATTGCGGCAGGCGGAATTTTGACCACATCACACCTGGTGTGTCTATGGTGAATAAAAAAATGGGTCTAACACCAGTGTACAATGGGTTCAACAATGTACCCAGTGGCGGCTCGTCATTAAGGGCCAGTGGGGCCGGCCCCACCAAAAATAAGGTATAACGTGTATTTATTATTTTATACATTCAAATATAATCTAACCGAAACCATGACTATTCCGAAAATTTCTATTTGGCCCCACCGACAAAAGTGATCACGAACCGCCACTGAATGTACCTCATAATAGGAAAAGGGTTTCTAACATTTTTCTAATGCTGATAACATACGTTCCCAAAATGTCGCTATTGATAATGAAGTAAACATTAGTATCTCCAAGTCCAGAAACACATATGGTATACTACATACCATGACCAATGTCTTGCACAAACGTGACAGAGTTTACATCGAGACAAAACCGAAGGTGTACAGAGTTGTTATGCTTCCAATACTGCTGGCTGTATTCATTTGAAACATGGACATAGAAGAATGCGAAGAAACTTTTAGATAGTCTGCCTAAGAAATGTGATGAACACCCGATGGCAAGATAAAATTCAAGATATTATAGTCCTCAAGAGAGATGGTCTCTATAATATCTACACGATCTTGATGCAATCACAGACTTGCCTTGCAGATTATTTAGTTTGCATGCCAGACCAGCGGCTGTCCCGGAAAGACGTCTTCGCCACCAGTCATCCACGCACTAATAGACTGACTCGACCTAAGCAATCTTTTTCTATCTATTGGATGAGCAGCCAAAGGCACAATATAATATAAGTTGGCAATATAATATAAGCTGGGTCAGTGAGCTGGTACTGACCAAGACCTAACCCCTACATCTGGCTACTATGACTCCGGAAACATACTACTGCATTCAGAGGCGCCCGCAGAAAATTTTCTAGGGGGGGGAAAAAATATTTTTAGTAATGTTTTAATGTAGTTTTAATTTACTGTAGCGTATTTGTATGGTGAACGAACGGACAGGACACTGTAGTAATGAAGGGCATACTGTAGCAACCAAATTTTTATTAACACAATATATGTATATAACCAAAAGTAACATTATTTGACTATTTTCAATCAATCCAGGGGGGGGGCAAGTGCCCCTGCCCCTGCGTGCGCCCATGACTGCATTGTAGTCTGGCAAAGTTGGTAGGGACCTAGGGGAAGATGTCTATGAAATGAGGTAATAGTGTATGAGCAGCTGCGTATTTTATGAGATGGACTCGCAGAGAAGACGAACAACATCTTAGAATTACTGATTCTACACGCTTTTTACTGGCCGAAGTCTAGACCTGATACAGTTACAATGTCATTAACAGCTGTCATCTGTCGTTCAAAACACTGCGATACTGACAAATTTTAGCTGTTTGGAAAACTCCGTATTCCTTGAAACGCAAACGAAGCCTACCGTGAAACTGTTTACGTGAAAATCATGTCCAAGATTGTTTGCACGGCGTAATTGTGCTCTTTGGTCCAGATTTTTTCACTGATAATAAAAGGTGCAGAAATAAACAGAAACTCATACTCAATACTCTCATTATTTCTCAATGCTAATAAGATGATATCATAAATTTATTAACCAACAGTTAGCAGGCTTTACGTTTACATGCAACTAGTGATCTATATAAACAACTAATGGGCCACATAAATAAACTAGCGAACTATATAAACAAACAACTATAGTCTGTCCATTAATTCGTGAGCACGTTTGAAATTGATTTTCTCGAAAACTACCTGTTGGATCTCAGTGATTTTTGCATGCAGCCTTAGAATATCCATGACGCTAAAATAAAGCTACCCAGTAGTCCATAGATGCTACGGATTTTGCACATCGGCGAATTCCTTTGATCTTTTATGACAATTGCAAATACGGGGGCTCAAATTTTAGATTTTACAGTATCCTAGAATTTGTCCATGTCAATTCTATTCATAGGTGTATCTCCATATTAACTTGATAGGTCAAGTAATTAAGTGTGTTGCCCTTTATGTGCAATCGTGAACTTGGATACAATATGCAACAGTTAGTCCTCCCTTCGGTCACCATTAGACCCCAGGGTGTCTTAACTTCACCACAAATTGTATGATGGTAGACGCATTTGGATATGGAAATGTATACGTTGCTATTTCTCAGTCTGTAATCAAAATATGATTTGTATCATCCCGAATCTGACGATTCCATGAGGTTGATAATTGTTACTGGCTGGACAAATTGTAATCCATCTCGGTGCCAGTACTCGTCTTCCTCTCGGAGCACATGTTCAACACACTTCTTCCAGAACTGCATGTCTATCATTGAGAGGGACTCACGTGTCAGAACTTCAACATCACACATTTTAAACGTCCTGTTCTGTTCGGCAACTTGCCCTTTCACTTTAGCCCAGACAAGCTCTATCGGATTGAGGTGAGCATGATATGGAGGTAGTCGAAAAGACGTGTGGCCGTATTCAACAATGATTTTGTCAATATGAAACACCTTTGTCTTATTTGTCATCCTCACCAGGTGCAACAACTCGGGTTTCAAATATGTATCATCGAAGCTGACATTTTCCTTAGCAAGCCAAGTCCTAATTTGATCTTTTGTATTTGATGCAGTTGGTACTTTGTCTTCCGCTGATACTGCGTTGTGATAGGATGCATTATCCATTACCAAGCATGATGGTCTGTTTAGAATTGGAAGTAGATCTTTCTCCATCCAGTGCCTGAAAATATGTCCATTCATTTCTGTGTGGTAGTCCCTATCGTCGGTACTTTTTGATTGGAAAATAAGTCCAGCGTCATGGACAATACCTTCTTCACTGCTTCCTGCATGTGTTAGTATAATACGCTGGCCTTTGCTGCTTGGTATTTTTCTTTTCTGTTCACCGTCTACTGATTGCCATTCTTTAGCATTGGTGTGGTGAGCATTGACCCAGGATTCGTCCAAATATACAATATCATAGCCTTGCCTTCGCCGCTCACGGATCTGCCTCAGGTATTTACTTCGGGCAGCAATTAAATGTGGCTTTTCACAAATAATATTCCTGCCGCCTATAGTTTTTCTGAAGGTGAAGCCGGCGGCTCTTACAATTTTTCATAGAGTACTTTTAGAAATGTCTATGCTGCAATCTGATTGCAGTTTTAATTTCAGTTTCAGAGAGTAACAAGTTGATTTGTCGCAAACATTTTCAAGAGCTCCCGTCTTATGACATCTATGTCAAAGTCGTCAATTGTTCTTTTCCGTCCTTGCTTGACGTTAGTGCACTTTGTGTCCTGTTTAATCCATCGGAAAAGGATTCTCTATTCAGACCAAGCGCCAGTTGCGCTCGTTTCTCAGGGTTATGAATATCGCAATATAGATGACCTCTCTTAGATTCCCTACGGAAGTGTTGGTATAGTAAAACTGTAACCTTCTGCATTGTTATAAATGTGCACTTCAGACTCATTATGAATGTGATATCAATGTCAGTTTTGATAAGCCAACAAATATAATACAATAGCTTCATACAAATAGCGAGATACGCCTATAACTATACAACGGTATCCCAATTATAACGTCATATGCTTTCCGCGTTCAAAGTCGACTGGGTTCGGTGCACGGGATTTCGTGAAATTGTTGTATACTCACGATATTTCTATGTTACCATAATGTATTTTTAGAACAACGCGTCTGTGTACCGTAGATCTGTTACTATTGTGTACAATCCGGTGAGGTTGATTTTAATATAACCTGAAGAAGAAATATTTCAAACTACATCAAATTTTCTTGGAAAAAATATTTCTCTAGCGTCATGGATATTCTAAGGCTGCTTGCAAAAAATCACTGAGATCCAACAGGTAGTTTTCGAGAAAATCAATTTCAAACGTGCTCACGAATTAATGGACAGACTATAGTAGTCGAGGCTTGAATAAACAACTGACAGATTATAGAAACAAACAGCTAGTAGAGATTACTTAAACAAACCAGTCATGTGGTGTCGGGGCCCGCAAGGGAAGCAAAGAATTGTACCACTGCAACCTACAATGCATGTCGTAAGAGGCGACTGATGTAGGCCCTAGGGATGCTACCTAGTAAATAAAAGCAGCGCAGAAATCAGATGTGCTGGCCTACTTGTAGGCGCATAACTGGCACAATGTACAATCGCTCTTAGGCTCAGATCACATACAAATCACACAGAGTGGTTGACAAGTGGTCGATATGGAGCGTTCAAAGAAGAAAACTTAAATACCTCTTATGCTATACAAACAAATAATTAACAGACTATGCCTGTACAAACAGGTATACAATGCCTGTATTAGCGGGTTCTATTAATAGACAACTAGTATAATATATAAACAAACAACTAGTCGATTATATAAACAAACACCTCGTACGCTATATAAACAAATCAATAGCAGACTATGTCTGTACACAAACGTACAACTTGTAGGTTCTATTAATAGACAACTAGTAGGTTATATAAGCTAAAAACTAGGAGACTATATACACGAACAACTAGCATATAAACAAACATATAACATGAGTATAAAGTCGAAAACTAATACCTGCAGACTATAATGTTAGAAATGAACACATCAAAGATTATCCATACCGAGAACATACTCAAATACAGACATTATATACATAGGTTGCTTCAATAGTATGCATTGCTTTCGTCACCCAGTAGAATTCAAGGTGATGTCATCACTGATAAGTTAATGCTTTGCTGGTTGAATAAGAGAACGACACGTCAGTTTAACTTATATCCACACAATGTATGTTTACGAGGCAAAGTACCTAAATAGGTCATAAGATATGATAAGTCGCTGATAGTGTCTATAAGTGTCTTTCTTAGATGGCAGCGGCATCCAGTTTGAGCATGTGTTTATGAATCATACTTGATTTCTATTATAATAGACGATTAGAAACTGGGCATCGTCATACTTTCTCTGTCACGTTGTGATCGATTGTTAGCACACCATTTAGTATAATGGCATAATACAGTGTACAAGTAGAACTAGATGCATGCATGGGCTGAGTGAGGAGTTTGTTTAATCAACGAGCCATGGGAACCATCAGTAAGCATACTCTTCGATATGTGTTGGGAGAGACTAAGCACCCGTGGGTCTGCCAGGAGAGCAATGACGTCGGTTCAGTAACCAACAACTAATTAGTACAATGGACTCCGTGTGGACCCGGGATATACTGAAGATAGTTAGTTTATTCCTTTCGTGTCAAAGACGGCAAATAGGGCAGAGGTTTTAGATCTCTATATGATGTGGTTCTGAAAAATTAGGCCAGCAATGGCGGAATACGGTAGGGCCATTCGCATGAATTCAGAGTCAGAACTGTTTGATTCTGAACACGACTTTGCTAGCGCATTTTCGCCATGTTTGGTTGGGTATTTTCCGGTTTCGTTTGCCGAGCTACTGAGTTAGTGCTTGAGCAACGCTATGAGCTATGACTGTTACATGGAATGCTTTTTGCTTTGTCAATCGTGCGTTTGTTGTGTGTATTCAGAAAGTGGCGGACAGCGGTTATGACGAACAAGCTCAATCTGCCGTATGCAGTTATATTGCGAGTGCAGAAAGCTGGATTTTGTCATGATTGATGTTCCCTTCGACAAGAATTGTAATTCAAGTGATGAACAGTTTTGCGTTGCTACATTAGCGACGGACATATGCATTTTATGCGGTGCAGGTTTTTTTTTGTGGCGGTACGCGGCTGTTTCATTCTGGAATTAGTTCACACAGGAAACATTTCACAGTTGTTAGCATTTCGTGTGATTTTCATTGGCACAGGAACGGAGCAATTATGGGGTGACCCGTTGCAGTGAAGTTGGAACCGTACTTATGAACTATGATGTGGTTCTTTGCTAGCACTGAAGATACACTTATGTAACAAAAAAATGATCTTGTATGTTAGACACTTGCAGGATGTATGTCTCTGTAACCTTGGAAGTGCCCCATATGTATATGTTAGTAGAGCATATCTTGTAATTGTTAGACATATTGTACCTCAGCCTATTGTGCCCTGTTCGTAGCCGGAAAAAAAATACGTTCTCTATTGAGTTGGTATTAGACGTCATCTTTTTCATTACCTGTGTGTTCTCTCGCCCATTTGTTCTTGAAGGTCATTTTTATCCGTACTTTCACTTTCTCATATGTCATAATGATGTCTATCTGTGGTAGCCTGTCACCTGCTTTTGTCAATATGTCTGCAGTCTCGTGCTAGGAATACCACAATAGGATGGTATACACTGTATTACCACTCTCGAGAAAATGTCACGAGATATTACATGGATCTACTGTTCAGGGCACAAAGGTAATGAACGAGCTTTCATGTTTTCTTTGGAAGTGCTTGCTAACTGTGGGAGCATTTGATACATACAAATATGAAGAGGCGGGGTGTAATAATGTAATCTTAATGAGCGACACTTGTTCGATGTTGCTGACATGTAAGTAGATGACTGAGTTGCGCTGAAAATGAAAAGAATTTGAACGATGTCATGTCAGTTGTATATACATATAAGCTGATAATGCTGGAATCTGAATGATGAAAAGTTGTTGGCACATATACGCTGAGACTAGAAATTGTTATTCATCGTGCTACGAGTAGGAAGAGATGCGAAATATGGATATCAAGAGAGACAGATCATGCATATCCTTCATCGTTTGCTGAAAATAGACTTGGATCTCTTATTGGTCTGCAACGAGTGTCGAAAAGTATGTTCTGTGGAAGATGGTCCTTGATATAATATAGAAAACTAGGTCCAAGTTCTCAAACGTGCTGACCAAATAGAATTACAATTTCACAATATAGACCAAAGTATAAATACGTTTAAGTCGACCCAAAATATTATTAACGACAGCGGTTTTTTTTAACCTTTTCTTAGTCGCGTAACACCTTGAATTATCGTTAGTTGACGCAAACACCAAGTGCCAGAAGATTTAAAATCAGCAAACTGAATCAAATATTTATTTAAAGCTGCCGTCAAGGATTCTCAATGAGAAATTCATAAATACACTCTTTGTTATATATTTTTTATTGGAGCAGTTCCATTCGCATTTTTAATATTACTAATCAGTTATCAGTTATATGAGGACTATCATCATAGCCCTCCGGACATGTCCATAGGTGATCCGATCTCCGCCTCAGCAAATCCAGCAGCGTCCAGCGACCCAACACGCCAGTTCGATGTTGATTAATCAATCTCTTTGCATATTTAGTATGTCGTTCTTTTCGGGCTGCACCAATATTGACACCCATCTCTTTCAATCGGGTCAGCGAGTGGGATTCACAGCCCTGAAACTCCTCTATTCGGAAAGACTCTCTCAATGCGTGAAGAATGTCGTAGTCTATGGTGTAGACTAGGCCAACAAACATGAAAAATGGGAATTAACTCCTTGCGGAAAATCCAATATTTAACTTAAGTTAAGGTTACTGGTTATTGGTTACCTTACCGACGTCATAGCACTCCAAGCAGACCCATGGGTCTCAACAGACGTCATAGAGTATGCAAACCGATGGCTCTTGTGGCTCTCTAAACACACTCCTCACTCTGTCCCTAAGACTTCCAGCTCTACTTGTACAATGGGTAACTCCAAACTACCTAAATCGATAGATCGATTCAACATCAATTTTAGTATCCTCATCCAACAAGAAGTCGGGAAGAGATTGAAGAGCATCGCCCCTATTCCTGAAAGACTAATTTATATTCACAGCAACGTATGTGATACACCTGGCTTAGAGTCGAAGTTCTTGCTCAAAATTCTGCAACGAAGAAAAAGTGGAAGAAAAAAAGCAAACATTAGTATAAGTAATTATTTTAGCGATATATGTATGCGCTCCACTAATAACATAATGAACACCAAACCTTGGCTAAAATGTAGATTTAGATATATTTATAAATAAACGTTGATAACATTCCGAAGGCACTTTTTTGCTTTCCAAATTAAATTACGAATTTAATAATAGTATGTGTTCATTGGTTATTGATAAGGCGAGTGCGGCATTTCACTTTCAGGCCTTGTAAAATTTTGTTTAAACGATGAAAGTCTCCTTCCTTCCTTTTGTTCGCTTGAAATACTATATGTATATTCGATGTTGTCTCTTGTATAAACTCCACTGTCTTTTGTAGCACACCACAGAGATCCATGTAGTTTTATTTTCAGTGCTGTTTCACTCATCATCATCATCAAGGTGCGTATCCTTTATAGGACGTTGCTTTCTTTGCAGCACATCTGAAACTTCACTCTTTCTCTAGCCAGTTCACCCACTTCGTTGATTGTCATATTCATGGTTTCTTTTATATCTTGTAGCCATCTTCTTCTTGGTCTTCCTCTGCGTCCTGGACCCTGCCTTCTAATATTGTTCTTTCCAGGCCACCGTGACGCTTAATGTGACCAAAGTATCTAATTTTTCTGTTTAGTATGTTGTTTATCAGCCAATTCTCTTTGGTTATTGGTTACTAAACTGACGTCATTGCACTCCGGGCAGACCCATAGGTGCTCAGTCTCCCCAACATATATCGAAGAGTATGCATACTGATGGTTCCTGTGGCTCGCTGATTAAACACACCTCTCACTCTGCCTCTCAGGCATCCAGCTCGACTTGAACAACGGTTAACTCCAAACTGCTTAAATTGCTTGATCGATTCAACATCGATTTTAGTGTCCTCATCCAACAGACAGTCGCGAAGAGACCGAAGAATATCCCCCTTATCCATCTTCAACTCCCCAACAATCGATGCTGTTTATGCAAACCTGTCCGCTCTCTCATTACCGTAAACACCCGCATGCCCAGGACAGTATATCCACGTAAGCCGCTGGAGGTTAGAAACTTCTATAGACGATATCCACTCATACCGAAACCTGCCCTTCTGGATCTTGTGAAACATCGACTGAGAGTCAGATACAACAACTGCCCCAGTAAATGAAGTCCCAAAAATCCAATGGAGGACAGCAGTAACGGCCTCAACCTCCATCCTCATACTAGAAGTAGTTGTCCTGTATGCCCCACTTCTCTCGGCAACAGCCGTACCATGCGCATTAGCCAAGAAACCCCAGTCGGATTTCTCACCACGTTGAACCGACCCATCGGTATATACAACAACATCATCATCCCTTGCATTATCTTCTATCAGCTGCTTAACTGCGAGATCAGCCTTCATGTTGCCCCAATCTCTACATTCTCTTCCAAGAGTAATGATAACGTTGAGATAGTTGGTCATGCTACCATCTGTTGGGATCCATTCTTCCCCTTTTGGTAGGGTTGCAACCGTAGTCACGTGACCAATTGTTCTCTGAGCCTGGGCCATCCACGACATGCCACGCTTGATTCTCGTGCCCTTAACATCATTAGTGTTCTTGTGTCTCTTA
The DNA here is from genome assembly GCA_020796225.1 of Arion vulgaris. Taxonomy (NCBI): domain Eukaryota; kingdom Metazoa; phylum Mollusca; class Gastropoda; order Stylommatophora; family Arionidae; genus Arion; species Arion vulgaris. The sequence continues at coordinate 45,709,558 of CM036761.1, forward strand.
TCCGAAGTAACCCGCATATATGCCTTGGTTTGGGTGATTGTATGACGGGAGCGTAGTGACAGAAGGCCAAGCATATATCTCATCTTCACAATGGGGGTATCTCTAGTGCAGCCCAGAACTATACGTATACCTTCATTCTGAACCCGTTCGAGTCGTTCACATTGTGATCTTGATATCGTAAGAATTCCGAGTCCGTAATCTACCACTGACATTACCAGTCGATCGAACAAAAGGGCAATTAGTCTCTGCTCAAGGTGTGCGGTCTCAATTCTCTTTAACATTTAGTTCTTTCAGGACATCAGTGTTCTTTTCTTTCTGTCCGTGGTATTCGCTGTTTCACTAGGCCAGTGAATTTGAATCAGTATATCTGCTATATCATATTAGGATCAGTCTTGAAGTATGTGCTCTACAGTCTGTCTACGTGTACACATGGCTGAATCACCAAACATGAATTTTGTATACTCGTGACTGCGCAGTCGATTGTGTCCTGTTATGTTACGAAGAATGACAACTTATTCTAATTTGCTCATGTTTTGGTAGTCGTCCTGTGCTAGTATTGGTGACTTTCTGATTGATTTAATCATTTTCTTTTGGTATGCTGAAAGTTCTGTATCTACGTTTATCTGTTGGTTTATCTGCACTAACTTATAAGATTAACAAGAGCAGTCGACGAGTTTTTACACAAGTATGCAGTTATAAAAAGGATCAATACTTTCATAGTCTTCGGAATATATCTGCTGCACATCTGCTAGTAAAGCCCATAAATCTGGGACTGTTCATTGAATTTCATGATCGGAACACCTTCTTCTTCTTTTTTTACCCTTCGCCCCAAAGGAGCATAGGTTCCCAACCAAAGCCTTGCAAGCTCTTGTGCACTTGGTTGTGGTTTTATAGCTGAGTGTTTTTTACTGGATGGGGTAGATAGTCCCATGCCAAACCTACCTTTTCGCCTTATATGGCATGTGGTAAGTATTTGTGGTTCTATTATTTACCCCAAATGTGGGCCCAGTAACCACTTGGGCGTCTGATTTATATGATGAATAATCTTTGGCTTATTATTGGACAGGAGAGACATGTAGGCCTATGTGATGAGATTCTCATCGTCTATACTGCGCTCAGATCTCATATCAGATATGTATACACCTATTATCATGCACCTATTATCATGCACCTATATGTATGCACCTTCTACCAATTCCAAGTAGCTCTCCTTCGATCCCTACCCACTTAGCCAGACATCAGTCTGTTACCAGAGCCACCACTTGGAGGTGGGGTAGGACTTTATCAGCACCAGCTCACTGACCCTGGCGCTACTGTATATCCTTACATTACGGCGCCTGCAACACCGAACACCATCTATCTATCCATATAGTCTCTAATCCTGTTTGCCTTTCAGAGTCAGGTCGAAAAAGGAGACACCTGGAGTGAGCCTCTCGATGCGTCTTTCTCTCTCTTCTCCAGTCCTGATTTTTCTCACAGCTTCAGGGTAAGAAGAGATTTCTAGAACAGGCTTTGTGTGCGCTTCATAAACAGTGTCTTTTATCACCTCTGTTATCTCTGAGGTGCACCATCAATAATATATATATATAACCGTGTCTTACACTGCTGCTGTTAAGTCCCTGTAGTTAAAGTATGTTGACTGAAAATGAATATCTAATCGTTTTTGCTTGAATAAGGAACAGTAAAACATTTACCGAAACTAAGTTGCTTATCTTTCACATACGCAACTCGTCCACTGCATGCAATATGTAACGATGAGGTGATCAAAAAGAAATTTTATAAAATGTTTCTTTGGTGCTAATTTGCAACTAAAGTACAGTAAGGTCTCTTTGTTTGTGATATCTGTACTTTCGTCCACTTTTTGCAGGTGCACGATAAGAGGACACATGAAGTATTTTCAAGAACTCTTACTTCATTTTAAATAAAACACAGGCACACCGTTCATATTTGTTTATTATTTGACAAATGTATTATTGAAAGAAAGACTGATCAAAGAATATCAAAGCAGGCATTGAAGTGGGACGCAGAGGGTTCAAGAAAGAAAGGACGACCTAAGGATACCCTGAAACAAACCATACTGAAAGAGGCAAGAAATATCGGTCTCAGTTCCATGGAGGAGATTGAGCGAGTTTCCCAGTATGGAGAAATTGCCTGCAGGCCATATGTAACATGTAGCGGTACGAGAGGAATTATTATATTATTATTGAAAGGCCATTGGCAGCTTTTCTCGTTGATCAATGCAAGAGGCATGATTTTTTGTTGCAGATAATGTTAGTTCAATTTTCGTTGCGGAAAGCTTGCAGGGTAAGTCTAGATCTGATGCTTATTTCACAAAATCTTCATATAAATGATTTTGCACATATGTTGAAATATATGAGTGGATCTTGTCTACAGAGATTTCCAACCTTAGGATACTCAGAGAATCTACTGTCCTGGTCATGCAGGTGTTGGCGGCAATGAGAGAGCGGACATGCTTGCATCTAAAGCATTGATTGTTGGGGAGCTTAGGATGGATAAGGGGATGTTATTCGGTCTCTTAGTGACCTACTCTTGGATGAGCTCACTAAAACAGATGTTAAATCAATAGAGCGATTTAGCAAGTTTTGAATTACACATTGTACAAGTAGAGCAAGATGCTGAGGGGCAGGGAGAGAAGTGTGTTTAACCAGCAAGCCACAGGAACCATCAGTATGCATACCCTTCAAAATCTGTTGGGGAGACTGAGCACCTATGGGTCTGCCCGGACTGCTGTGATGTCAGTTCAGTAACCAATAATTTCATGACATGGAAGAAAGTCACAATTTAACATTATATTTTGATGTGAAACATGTTTATTTGATTTCCATCTCCTTAGTTTTCAACACAGAATAATCTCACAGCATATTTGTTGAAAATTCTAGTGTTATTTAACAAACTTATTAACTAACAAATCACATACATGCATGTGAATGCATTATTAAAAGTAAAATAAATTTACCGGGAAGTCATAAAATCAATAGTCTTTAAAATTATTGGAATGCAATGAATAAATAGTAAATAACAGAATCAAAATATATGAACAACTCTTCTGAAACTTAGCAAAGATACATTTACAAGAGTATGCCAAGACAAGGATAAATTAAAATAACTTGAGATAATATAAATATCCCTGACAAAGACTTGAGTAGTATTGATTTTGTATAATGGTCTTCAGATCTTATTTATATACAATAAAGACTACCACATTATGTTACCAGTGCCAGACCTGGACGCTGACAACAAACGATAGAAGAAAGCTAGTCATGGCAGAGATGAAGTGTCTACGCAGAATGCTGGGTGTAACAAGAAGAGACCAGTTGAGAAATGAGGACATCAGGAAAAAAGTGGTACAACATCAGTACTAGACTTCATCAAGAAACAACAAATTAAATGGTTCGCCACGTAAGCAGATTACCATCAGACAGTGCACCTCAAAGAGCAATGCTGCTCCGATACAATGGGTACAAAGCAAAAGGCCGGCCACGCAAAGATGGACCTCAGAGATAATAGAGCGACGAAAGAGTATTTACAAAGCGCATACTAGGGCCCGTTTTAGAAATCTCTTCTTGACCTGACGCTGTGAGGCAAACATGATTCGAGAAAGAAAGAAAAGACTACCACACACTCAGCAGACAAGGACAGACCATCATTTTCCGACTCAGGACAGGGCATAATAGAATAAACAAACACTTACGCAGGTTACGATTGTCTCCATCCCCTCTGTGTTGCTGTGGTACTGTTGTCCCCTGTACGTCCTCTCTAGAAAAGAATGCTGGCCCTATAACACGACACTACGTTCAAAACTACAAGGCACTAGAGATAAGCTCCAGACAACAGTTGAATTCATCATAAGAACAGGTCTGACTTATCAAAATAGCAATAGCAAAGAAGAAAAAGATGATCTCGTTTCTGACAATGTGATTTTTGCATGACAATCTTTTTCATCATAAGAACAGGTCTGACGGTATAATCATCAAAATAGCGATAGCAAAGAAGAAAAATATGATCTCGTTTCTGACAATGTGATTTTGCATGACAATCTTCAGATCTCAAATTTATGATAAAGTCATTTTGATCATCCAAAAATGTTTGCTAAAAAAATTTTTCAATCAAAATTAAAATCAAATAAATCAAAGAATTGGTTTCCTTTATGAATAACTATCAACTGTGATTGAACATATATAAAGATATCAATGTAGAGCTGAAATTACTATCTTACAGACATCTTGCATCAGTACTATTTGATATCACACTTCTTTCTTTAGTCATCATCTTAATGTTAAAAGTTATCTTGTTTTTTAAATATCCGTCTCACACACACACACACAGTAGTAAAACATCTTCTATATACATATGTGCAGGTGTGATTATCAGCATATGTCTTTCATTATCTAAAATTAATATGCAAAATAAGTTCTTTTATTAATATATATTAAATAAATAAATTCCTGGAAACATTTTGTTTTCACATCTTGACAGTTAAAACACACATCTTGTTTTCACATTTGGCAGTTAACACACTATGTGTAGAAAAACACTTTATTTACATGCTTCTATACATTTATGTGCACAATCTGAGAAAAATTAAACTTGGTCAAGCCAGAAATGTGGGGGCTTCACTCATCAGAAACATATACAAAATATACAAATTAGACCAACTACAACATTTAATTTTGGGAACCCTGGACAAAATAGTCCAGCTGGCAGTTATCTGTGTCCATTTATATGTATGAATTAAAACAAATATTGTATGATTTTCACATATGCTATATTGAATTAACTACACCATGGAAAGTAGAAAGCATGATCTGAGAAAGTATTGCATAAAAACATGAGCCAGTCTTGCGGCCTGCATCAAGACCATAAGGAGGCAGCTCCACCACAAGTAATTGATTCGTTTGCCTTAAAATTATGACAACATGAAATAATGGATATATCATATATTTGAAATAAATAATGCATGACAACTGTTTAACAATTCCTGCATGCAAAATATGGCACAAATCCTGCAAGAAAATGATAGAATTTATTAACTAGTCCCATAATCACTGAAACAATAATCCACTTCAATTTTACCCAAAATGATAGCAAATAACAATATAACAGTGGTAATAGATGCTGTATTTTCTCTACAACTGGTGTTTTTTGTCTGCTCTTTACATAAGTCTATACCCAACTTATACACATTTGTTCTAACACATGACAACATACACTGGAGATGAAATGAAACTCTGACTCTATTCCTAGGGTTGTTTAATTTTGATGAAATATTCAAAATAGCAGACATTGAAATGACTGGACAAAATATAGAGATGATTACCACCATCAGGATCTTATGTGGATAAACATGTGGGAGCTTGTAGCAATAAAAGTCGCCATGATGGCTTTAAAAACACATGAGAAGGGGTCATTCAGCAGGATCTTAACCACTTCTTAGATGGTGACACATCAATTGATGAGATGGACTGCAAATGGAAGAGTTTGGAATCAAACACTGCAGTAAGTAGAATAAAGCGCCTGTGAGATAAGGCAAACAGTGTGCATAACCAGTGAGCCACATATATACTTTTCAATATCTATTGTGGACAAAGAGCAATAAGAGTCTGCTTGGAGTGTGCCATGAAGTTGACTGTAGAAACTAATAACAAATAAATATTTTCAAATTTACTTTGCACAAACCAAGATCACAGATTTCATTAATAATTAAAAAACAATGTTAAACATGAATTAAATGAAAATGAATATTACAAATGAAAATAACATTAATGCATAGCAATATTAAATACTCAAAATAATTTTGGATATACTGAAATCATTTCCAAGATAAGTTGTTTTGTCGCCCTTCTTATCTATATATAAAAAAAACAAATATTAACAGTTGGTCAACAAAAAGCAATAAGGATGACAGCATCAGTTGTAGTAACAACTCGAGCATGTGTTAAACGCTGTTATCATCATCAAATAGCTTGTCCTGAGTGGAACTTTGCCACCCCAACAGTCCTCCGAATTTCTCTCTCTCATAGGCCAGATGTCCTGCCTCTGCATCCGTCATGTTCAAGCCATCCGTAACATCCTGAATCCATCTTCTCCGTGGTCTTCCTCTTTTTCTCTTTGCCAGTATGCCACCTTCCATGATGGTCTTCTCCAGCCCTTCATGTCTTTTTATATGTCCAAAATATCTCAATTTTCTCTTTCTTATTTGTAGCATCAGCCAGTTTTCTTTGATTTTGAGTTCTTTATGGATAGATTTATTTGTTCTCTTCTCTGTCCATGATATAGGAAGGACTCTTCTGTAACACTTATATTCAAAAGCACATATATGTTTTTCCACTGTTTTACTAAATGTCTATGCTTCACACCCATATGTTGCCACTGGGAATATGCATGCTCTTAGTACTCTGATCTTTGTTTTATTATCAGTTCCGTTCAATACTGTTTTGAGTTGTTTAATTTATTGTAAAGCCATGTATGTTCTTCTTTTAATTTCCTTCATCCCATTTCTATCTGTTGTTAGCAGTGAACCAAGATATTCAAAACTGTTCCACATTTTCTATTTTCTCTTCATTGGTAAAAATATCTTTTGTCATGTTCGTTTATCTGTTGTCATTATTTTTATTTTTGTCACATTGAGATATAGATTTTGTTTTTCGCTTTTATCTTTCACATCTCCTAATAATTGCTCAATCCCTTTTTGTAATGTTGACAGTAACACTGTATCGTCAGCATATCATAGTTCATGTATTTCTCTTTCCTCCGATTATAAATGGATCTAATTTTTCTTTTCCGTTATCTTCTGTAACATTCCTCATGATGTTTTCTGCATATATGTTAAACAGACAAGGCGACAGAATGCAGCCTTGTCTGACTCCTGCTCAATGTCAAACCAGTCTGATGTATCATCACATGTTCTTACAGTCGCCATTTGATCACTATAAAGTTCTCTTATGATCTGTATCAAATGTAATGGGAATCCCATTTCTTCCATAATCTTCCACAATTCCTGATGCTCTACACAATCAAATGCCTTTGAGTAGTCATAATGCTGTTATATATACTATATATATATTTAAATAGTGAATAGGAGCAATTATTACACAAAAAGTTCAAAGCACAAATTAATTATTTTACGACTTCCCCATTGGCATTTCTTGCAAATGTACTGTTATCATACAATATATCTTTTAATAAAAGTAAAGTAAAGTAAAAGAACCCTTTCATACCTTGTGGTATATAGGGCAATACAGTGTTCTTCTTATTCTCTTCTTCACCCTTCGGGAAGCATGAGTCGCAACCAAGGCCTTCCAAGCCCGCCTATCCAAGGCCATCCTTTCCAGATCTCGCCACTCTCTCCCCGTCCTCTTGCATTCCATCTCTAACTCCCATCTCCAGGTGTTTCTGGGTCTTCCCTTACTTCTATTGCCCTGGGGTTCCATCGGAGAGCCTGTCTCACGATGCTGTCAGGGGTTTCCTCAGTGTGTGTCCTATCCATCTCCACCTTCTGCTCATTATCTCTTGTTCCACCTGCCGTTGTCCTGCCCTATCCCACAGTTCTCTGTTTGTGGTCCTGTCGTACCATCTCAGATGGAGTATCCTGCGTAGGCATCTATTGATGAATGTCTGCAACTTTTTGGTGTTCACCTTAGTCGTTCTCCATGTCTCTGCTCCATACAGAAGAACAGACTTGACATTTGAGTTAAATATCATTATCTTTGTTTTATTCCTAACCATTCTTGAACTCCATATGTTCTTCAGCATGGCAAATGCTGATCTTGCCTTTTGTATTGTAACTGTAACATCTTCATCTGTGCCACCTTGAATGTTGACGACACTTCTCAGATATGTAAATGTGTCCACCTCTTTTAGTGGTGATCCTCTCAATAAGATTGGGTCTCTGGAACCCGCATTTAATCTCATGATCTTTGTTTTCTCCCCATGAATAGTCAGGCCTAGTTGCTGTGAGACTGTTTCTAGTTTTGTTATTTTCTCTTGCATCTGCTGATGGTTGTGAGAGGAGTGCTAGATCATCTGCAAAATCCAGATCCTCCAATTGACTCATCATGGTCCATTGTATTCCATTTCTTCCCCTGGCAGTTGTTGATCTCATTATCCAGTCAATAGCCAGCAGGAAAGGAAGGGCGATAAAAGGCAGCCCTGTCGCACACCAGTCTTTATTTCGAAGGCCTCTGTCAGTTTTCCTTCATGCAGTACTCTAGCCGTAGTCTACTCATACATTTTCTTTATTAAATTGGTTAGCTTCTGGGGACGCCATAGTGTCGTAGAAGTTTCCAGAGTGTTTCCCTGTCTAGGCTATCGAATGTCTTTTCATAGTCCACAAAGTTTATGTAGAGGGATGAGTTCCACTCGATGCTTTGCTCCACTATGATACGTAGCGTCGATATTTGATCTGTGCAGGATCTGTTTTGCCTAAATCCTGCTTGTTCATCCCTTAGTACTGCATCTGTAGTTTCCTTGAGTCTCTCTAGGATGATTCGACTTAGTATTTTGCCTGGTACAGACAGGAGCATTATTCCTCTATAGTTCGGGCATTCTTGGAGATCACCCTTTTTTCCATACTGTTTTGAGTTGTTTAATTTTTTATAAAGCCATGTATGTTCTTTTAATTTCATTCATCTCATTTCCATCTGTTTGTTAGCAGTGAACCAAGATATTCAAAACTGTTCACATTTTCTACTTTCTCTCCATTGATAAAAATATCATTTGTCATGTTTGTTTTATCTGTTGTCATTATTTTTGTTTTTGCCACATTGAGATATAGATTTTGTTTTTCGCTTTTATCTTTCACTTCTCCTAATAATTGCTCAATCCCTTTTTGTGATGTTGACAGTAACACTGTATCGTCAGCGTATCATAGTTCATGTATTTCTCTTTCCTCCGATTATAAATGGATCGTATTTTTCTTTTCCGTTATCTTCTGTAACATTCTTCATGATGTTTTCTGCATATATGTTAAACAGACAAGGCGACAGAATGCAGCCTTGTCTGACTCCTGCCCAATGTCAAACCAGTCTGATGTATCATCACATGTTCTTACAGCCGCCATTTGATCACTATAAAGTTCCCTTATGATCTGTATCAAATGTAATGGGAATCCCATTTCTTCCATAATCTTCCACAATTCCTGATGCTCTACACAATCAAATGCCTTTGAGTAGTCATATTGCTGTTATATATATTTAAATAGTGAATAGGAGCAGTTATTACACAAAAAGTTCAAAGCATAAATTAATTATTTTATGACTTCCCCATTGGCATTTCTTGCAAATGTACTGTTATGATACAATATATCTTTTAATAAAAGTAAAGTAAAGGAACCCTTTCATACCTTGTGGTATATAGGGCAATACAGTGTTAGGCCTGTATTTTCATTGACCGTCGGCACACGATGGGTGATGTGGTCAGCATCACACCGGCCTCCTTTACTTTCCCAGAGCATGTCTGGTACCCAGTTGAGGCTGGGTCAACCTGAGAGCCGTTGAGAAATTCCACGCACACTGTGGGAGTTGAACCAGGACCACCAGCCTTGAGAAGCGAGTTCACTAACAACTACGCTACTGCGGCTCTCATATCTTTTAATAATGGACATGTATTCCAATGCTACAAATATTTCAACTACTCTCATACAGGTTTCCATTTAAAAAAAATTAATAAAGTTAAATATTCAATTTTTTAAATCAGTTTAAAAAAAATCACAGTCAGGGATATTCACAGATATAATCAGAGCAACATTATAACAACAAATAAAAATATAATAATTTTGGTTTCTCCCAGGTAACAAAAGCAACTATTTCACCATATCAATATCAATATATGGTGCATTAGATGGTGATCGTATATCAGTTACTAGAAAACTATCATCATAGCACTTCAGACAAGTCCACAGGTGCTTTGATCTCCGCCTCACTAAATCCAGCAGTATCCAGCGGCCAACATGGTAGTTTTTTTGTTGATTAATCAGTCTTTTTGTATATTTGGTATGTCATTCTTTTCAGGCTGTACCAATAATGACACCCATCTCTCTCAATCTGATCAGCGACTGGGTTTCACAACCCTGAAACTCCTCTGTGTGGAAAGACTCTCAATGCATTAAGAATGTCATTTCAGTCCATTGCAGCTCCCTCTGATATTGTAGTCATGCCAGCCAATCTATCAACTCGTTCATTATCTCTGACTCCTGCGCGCTCAGGGTCAATTGGTGATTGTATAGTTTCATTTTAGAACCAACACTTCTTTCAAAGGGGGACAAACAATATTTGAGCAGATAGAAGGTATGTTGATCCGTTTAGCATAGTCAGAACTGCCATACTACAAACCCCAGAGAAAATATGAGAGGTAGACTAAAGACAGTTGGCAGAGAACAACGGAAATTGAATTGAGAACAACAAGCAGCAATGGGGTACCCTATATAGGATTACTACAGATTAAGTGGGTTGGAGATAATTTGCTGCTGTCATACAAAACAACACCAGCCATTAAGGCCACTGATTTTTTTCCCAGTCTCTAATCAAGCATGAAAAGTTAGGCGATAGATTCTCTCACTAAACCTCACAGGTGAACTGGCAAATATCTTACAAAATACTCTTAGCATACAGAAGTTTAGAAAGGTTAATTTATTAATGTACTTAAATTTTATATATATATATATATATATATATATAATAATAATAATTCCTCTCATACCGTTATACGTTACATAGGGCCTGCAAGTAATTTCTCCATACCGCTCTATCCTGGGCAACTCGCTCAATCTCCTCCATGGAACTGAGACCGATATTTCCTACCTCTCTCAGCAAAGTTCACTTCAGGGTCTCCTTAGGTCGACCTCTCTTTCTTGAACCCTTTGCATCCCACTTCAATGCCTGCTTTGATATTCTTTGATCATTTCTCCTCAAAGGTGTGCCCAACATATCTCCATCTTCTCTTTCTTATAACAGTTGTCACTAGTGGTTGACCAGACGTCTCTGATTTCATCACTTCTCCTGAATTCGTTCCATTTATATTCATTATTTTTCGCAGACATCTATTTTCAAATGCATTCAACTTGCTTTCTATATCTTTAGTCATTTTCCAACTCTCGCTGGCATATGTTAGGATTGATACAACATTTGAATTGAAAATTTGTAATTTAGTTTTAATACTATATAACTTGCAGTTCCATATTTTATTTAGACTTTTAAAAGCTGATGTTGCTTTGCCAATTCGTATCATAATTTCTAATATATATATATGTTATTGTGTGTGGAAGGGGATGCTGGAGCATATGGCTATCACCCCAGGGCAGAGAGTGTCTCATACTAGACAAGTAGATAGGACAGTAGAAACAATCTAGATAATATAAGGAAACACCATAGGGTTTGCACGCCAAAGCTGCACACTATGATGAGAAAAGTAGCACTAGAACAAGACTAGGTTGGCGTAGGTTAGTTAGGACTGCTAAGCAAAGATAGTGACAACAAAAGAGACTGACATAAGCATTAGATCAGTGTGGACGTGTTTGTCAACACTGTCTTGGAATACCATCAATAAACATGATCTAAAGGGTTTTAAAGCCGAAGGATTGACTTCATTGCACCGGGTTTTACCCCATATGGCTCGCCCCTCTCCTGGCACGCCACCTACCGAGAGTATTGCACAAAGCACGAACTCCGTAGCTCCAGCAACAATCCTAGGGGTCTCTGGAAAAAACTGCACTCGTGAACAGAAGGCGCGGTCCGGATTCGAACCCACGACCTTCGACTACGCAAGGCAAAGGGCTTAACCACTCAGCCACAGAGACCCCCATGATCTAATCACCATGAAAACAGAGTTGCGTGTCATTAACATCTTACACCAAGATAATTACCATCATATATTATGTTGTAACTACCATTAGTCCAAGCCACAACCATTATCGCCTACTACATACATATATTAATTGCGATTTGAAACATATTTTGAATAGTTGATAAAAAAGATGTTACAATACTCCTTCTTTCACACATTTAAAAATTGTCACATGTCAATTGTCTTTACTTAAATGTGTTCTACACTGAACTCTGAAGTAGTTAGTTAGCAAAGAACATATGTGATAGTTTAGTGAATAAAACATAAAATATATACATCTTAAGTACATGATATCAATTGCTTGTTTCAATTGCTAAAGTAATTGCATCCGGAAGTGAAAATATCATGGACTATGAAATATTTTAGACAAAACAAATTGTCCATAAGAATTATTGTTTGTTTGTTATTTAGGTGAGCGCCTGTAGCTCAAGCGGTAGTGAGCTCGAGCAAAGAACATATGTGATAGTTTAGTGAATAAAACATAAAATATATACATCTTAAGTACATGATATCAATTGCTTGTTTCAATTGCTAAAGTAATTGCATCCGGAAGTGAAAAAACCATGGACTATGAAATATTTTAGACAAACAAATTGTCCATAAGAATTATTGTTTGTTTGTATTTAGGTGAGCGCCTGTAGCTCAAGCGGTAGTGAGCTCATTACAAACCCAAACGTACCTGGTTCAAACCCCACGGTGGGCAAGTTTGGAAGCAAATTAGTTGCTGTGGGATTTTTACAAAGGTAAAAATAGACCTCACCGTTCAGAAAGCAATGGCAAACTACGGAACGTATAAGTAGTGCCTAGAAAATCAACGATTTGTTTACAACGACTTGTTTCCTGTAAAGGATATGCCAGTTTTCATTTAAACAAAAAATTTAGTAGATTAAAGCCTCATCAGGCTGAGACACAACACTTTCAACCTAAGGACAAGTATTTGTTTTGTTTTATCAGAATGTATAGGCTAACAAACATAAAAAATTAGAATTAACTCCTTGCGGAGAATCCAAGTTTTCGTAAGCATATATGTTTGTTTGCTTTAATGTATAGGGGAATGAAGTCTCTTTAAGTCAAGACATTGAACCCTAAGAAAAAGTTTTCATGTGTGTTGACAATAAAATGATTAATTCAAAATATTTTTTTTTTATTATTCGGCCCTACCCGGAAGGGCCACAATGAGTGGACCCAGTTATGGTTGAGCGTATAAACTTTGACCGCGATCAAGTGGGCACACACTTTGATCTTAGCCAAAAGGCTGAGAAGCAATCTCTGAAACACATACTTTACAAATGATCTCTAAAAGTATGATCTTCCTTCGTTAATTATACATTTTAAAAATTTGGCCCAATTTGGAAGTACCACAATGAGTGGACCCAGTACAATTGAAAGTGTAAACTCCCAGAGTTGTCATTCTTTCGAATGAGAGCGGCTCTCTAGTTTTTTTAAAGTGTGTTAAAAAATTGAGTTAATAAGAAATAAAGCATTAAGAATCCAAGGTGTCATTTTTAATTGCAACAAATTATAATTATTACTGCTTTCTCAATTTACCAGATGTCTAATACATAATTGTATGAATCATACAGTTAAAGCATGTCAGAAACTGCAATACTTCCATATACATGTTGAACATTGCTTATGTATCATGAAGCTCTATCTAAAATCTGATGTTTCTTCCATACAAAGCAAATATTAGCATAATTACGTAGCCTGTCAGAAGTCCACAATTCTGTAAGAGGAAAGTCTTTTTTTCACCAAATTGTTTCCCTTCTTCTGTCTCGGCAGCTGCACTCATTTCTGGTATCTACATGGGAAACAACTCAAAATTAACTGACTACAGGGTGAACAACAAATAATATTAGCAGCTTTCAGGACTAAATTCTTGAAAACAGGAAAACAAAACTTATTTATAGCTTAAACAGTGTATTCTCTCTCTCTCGCGATTGCTCCTATGCCATTTTTATCATTCTATTGTGACATATAAACAGCCAAACATCAGAACATGATGTACGTGCACCAGCCTTCAGCACCTATTGGGGCACAGTTGCTTATCCTTGGGTGGGGTGTTCGATTTCAGCCAGCGTTTGTGTGCGGTTCGCTCTCCGCTAGCCTTTGGCTGTCCCCAGCTGAAAACCCACAAGGCAGCGGGTTGCCATTTCCTTTTAGGGCAGCGACCCGCCTCCCGGTCTGCCCTCCTGGGCTTATGAGCGCCATCTGTCCAGAAACATTGAATTAATAGGTTTTCTCCTTCAATGATCCTGCAGAGCTTGAATTTTTGTCCTTTGACCCAATGCAATATAGTTTATACTAGTACATAACATTGAAGTACCATGGTATCTGTGAATTCTCTACTTGATTTTTGCGTGAAAGCCTGCTTTCATTATTATGAGTGTCCCTCACCATACAGGCCGGCATTCTCCAACTTCAGAGGTTTAACATTTTTGCTGTGGTTGAACTATTTTGATATGAAACATTGCACAAGTAGGACTGGGCAAACTACAAGGTGCAATGAGGAGTGTTTTTAACTAGAGAGTCATAAGAATCATAAGTCTGCACACCATCAACATCTCATGGATGAGAGTGAGCACCTATGGGTCTGTTGGAACTGCTATAAGGTCAGATTAATAACCAATAATCAATAAAATAGTTTAGTTCAGACCCTACAATGTTGATAAAATAAAAGACTCACCATATCAACTAAAGAAATGTATAGAAACATCCCCCCAGCAATTGCAAAGACCCATTCATGAGAATCTGTATTTTCTCCCAGAAGAATGCCAACAATAGTTCCCAGGTAGCATGTACATGCAGACAGGAAGTTATACATAAGAGCTTTCTTAAAATGCATCCCAGAACTTAGCAGAATTGCAAAGTCACCTGGGAATGATTACAAAAGTAATTAGTATTACTAATGAACAGAACATTAGCAAAAATGATCTTTCATAAACTTCTAACTAAAAAACAGATGCTCATGTAGTTGCTTCAGTGAATAAGTATGACATTTTCTTTCATGATTTCAGCATTTACTTCTTCTTTCTTTTGTTGTCACAATGTTACAGGGTTGTTGCCCAGTGTTGTGGTTTTCTGTTTTTGTCTTGCCCTGCTCTAGTGGCCTGGGTGATAGTTATTTTTGCTTTTTTTTGATAGGATTCTGCTATGCTATCTAGCCATTTGCTAGATTGAGATAATTATGCACTTCACCATCTAAAATATTATGTGTCTATCTACAGTTGAAACAGTAAGAAAAATATTACCACTATATCTCATATGCTTTTTCAATACGGAAACTGTGTATATATAAACATATAGCCATTTTATCAAGCTTTATCACAAATATTCAGCTGAACCAATCTATATATTTTAAAATGCTGCAGTCAACTGGTAAAATTAGCTACACAGAAGACATCTACTTTACAGTTGATGTATCATTTATATCATTCAATGAGCTGAATAACAGATGATCAACATCATTTTCATGCCTACTTTGTGTTACCAAAGAAAAACATGGACAATGAGCAAAGCACAGTCGCCAAAAAAATTACTACATGTGAAATGCAATGTCTACAAAAAGTTACCAACAGCACCAGAAAAGATAAGAGTCACCAACATCAGCATAAGAAGGAAAGTTAGGCAAGAATCTTGCTTGAATTATATTGAGAAACAAAGAATGAAAAAGTTTGGCAACTTTTGAATCAACCATCATCATGTAGCATAAACACTGCAGAATGTCGCCATACTCACAAGTAGCCTGAAATATTTGTAAACTCTAGTCAGTTCTCCCACCTCTTTCAACATCATATTTAAAGTTTCTGTAATGTCAGGTTGCCATCATCATCTTGTTAATCCCCTGTCTCATCTTACATGAACCTTGTCTTCCCTTATTGCTCTCTCTCTCTAAACCAATGTGACATTTCAGTGACCAAATTGCTTCACTAACCAAAATATGATATTGTTTATGAGCCAATGTTCCTTGAAGTTCAGGTTCAGGTCTCATAAGATGTCTATAATTTTCATGGTTCCTGAAGTACGAGGCAGGGAATGGCCAAGAAAAAGCTGGCAGCAGGACATCAAAGAAACCTTGAACATAACGCTGGAGGAGACTGGAGAACTTGCTAGAAACAGAGTTTTTCAAGTGGGCTGTGATGAAAATGACATTCCGGAAGGGACATGCTACTTGATGATGCTGATTGTACGGCATTTCATCACTAACTAAACTATTGTAAAGCACATCACCACTAATTAACTCTTTCCATGCACAGTTATTTCCTCAATTTTTTAACAGTCAATTCAAGGGAGGCAATGAAAAAGCAATTTAAAAAACAAAAACATAACTACTTGTCAATAAATAAACTTATATATATCATATTATATACTAATTTTAAGAAAACTGGACAACCTATTAGAATAACAAAATTAAGAAATAGTAGAAGTAAAATAGTAGAAGTAAAACTAGAAAGTTTTCTTATAAGGGAAGCAACTCTAATGACGCAGTGTACTCCGAATGGCGTTCAACGTAATTCCGCTGTGGCGCAGCAAAAAGTGTGGAAAGAGTTAACTTCTTGTCTAGCTTTCACGCATAACGTTTTTTCTAGTTATAAAAAAAAATCAAACTTAGCTCTTACCCAGCTCATGAGGCAATTCCTCGCACATCACAGCCACACTAACACTGACTCCTGTCATAATGCTCTGAGTAAAAGCCGAGCCTATAGATAGGCCATCAATAAAGTTATGCAGAGCATCACCAAAGATGATCATATAGGCTACAGGTGCTACCTCTGAATGCTGATGTGTCGGGTGATGCTGATGATCAATGCCATTACTGATAGGTTTCTCAGATGATGATGGAACATGCTATAAATTTGAAAATAAACAATTGTTAAAACAAAACATGCAGATAATTTTATGTAACTATTAATTTAACTATTTATTGTAAAAAATACATATTGATATGAACAAGTATTTATAAAAAAATACTTATCTATATAGAAATGAACTGTTTATGAAAAGCCATCAATGTTAAAAGATGTGATAGATTGAGAAATGAGAACATTAGAATATCGTTGGAATCATACCATGCATCAAACATATTAGAAGACAACAAATAAAATGGTTCAGTCAACTAATGAGAATGAAAACAAATCTATTACCATCTCGTGCCTATAACAACCGGCAACCCAGACGTAGACCATGAACTCATCAGACAGATAATGTCACAGATTTCCTGCGACATCAAAGACTAACAACTACAGAGATAACACACCTGATACAGGATAGAAAAATGAAACTCCCCAAGTTGCTTCAAGACACATGTAGATAAGACAAGACTTATCTGTAATGTTTCTTTCCGTGCATAGTTTACTATCCTCTAGCCTAAGATTTTCTTGTAATCTATACTTATAAAGTTTCCATATTAAAACTAATGGGGGAAGAGAGAAAAGAGAAGACACACACACACTGCAGCCAAAACTGGGTACCAGTAGATGAATGATTAATGGAAAAATTATTAAATGGCTTTAACTGATTCTCTCCTAAAGTTTTTTTAAATGTGGCAATTCATAAGTTGTTGTGTAAAGTCTTTAAAAGCGATTGATATTTCACTTTTGATTTGCTTCATATTATATAGTGACTGCAAAATTCTCTATATTTAATAAGCAAACAAAATTGCAGCGATGAACAGCATGGTTTTAAATATGTTTGCTTGGAAGACATTCTGAAGAAATTACGCGCATGAACAGCATGGTTTTAAATATGTTTGCTTGGAAGACATTCTGAAGGAAATGTAAAGCGCGCATGAACAGCATGGTTTTAAATATGTTTGCTTGGAAGACATTCTGAAGAAATTACGAGCATGAACAGCATGGTTTTAAATATGTTTGCTTGGAAGACATTCTGAAGAAATTACGCGCATGAACAGCATGGTTTTAAATATGTTTGCTTGGAAGACATTCTGAAGAAATTACGCGCATGAACAGCATGGTTTTAAATATGTTTGCTTGGAAGACATTCTGAAGGCCCTGGGTTCAAATTCAGACTGCGCTATTCAGTCGACAAGTGACTTTTTTCAACGCCACATAATTTATGTTTAGTGCAATACTATTGGCAGGGGCATGTCATCTCGTGTAGAGGGACTGAGCGATAGGAGGAGACCTGGCACAATGAAGTCAATTATTCACCTTTAAAACCTCTTTTGCCTTTATTGTTTGGAATTTAGTGTGTAACCCTTTAGCTGCTAAAGACGTCTATATACGTTTTGCCCATTCACTTCTAAAGATGCATTAACATGTCTGTTATTATCTCTCCTCTGTGGGCTAAAGACGTGTTAACACGTAATGCATTGCTACTGTCACTGCTATAGGCGTACATTCACTCGTTTGTGACCTAGAAACAAAGAATAGCTATTTTTAGCTCAGCCCTCAAAAGTATGTAGCAGTGAAAGGGTTAATATACTAAGTGAAAGTCTGCTGTCAAATTCAAATAATATTGAACAATATAGAAGTTATAAAACATTTGTTACAAACTTGTCAGGTTAGTTTGATGGCTATGCAGTATCAAGAAGGATTCAAAACTGTAATAGACAACAATTTAACTTTTTCTAATATCTACTATAACATCTAAATGACCCTTCTTAATCCTTTCACTCCGTAATTTTTGTTATACCTCCAGATGCATTTATATTGCAATATATGCTGTTAGAAAGCGATAGCAAACTACTGAATGTATAAGTGGTGCCTAGAAAATCAGCGACTCATTTACTGTGGTTGATGGCTACATCCTGTGAAGGATATGTCACGATTTTCGATTTTCATACTGTAAGAGCCAGTATACTATAATCCGTTCAACTTGTCATGCCCACAGATAAAAATTTGTATCTTTGTAACCACTTGATTAAATAACTTGAAAACTTGTATGTGAACTACATATGTTCCTGATGCTACAAAATATTTTTGCCATTCAAACAATTATACCATCTAGAAGTTTTCTTTGTGTTATATATTTAATGCACCCATTGGCATGGTTGAAGAAAACACATGTTTACAGCCATTTAATACATTGCTGACAAAAATAGTAATAATCAAAACGAAATCCATGGTTCTTTTAACAATTTTGCATTTCCGCACACCAATTCAAAATGTGGTTGACTGTGGTATACAAATGACGTCATAAGTGTGACACAGACTTTTAGTTAAAGACATATATCAAAATTAGTGTGAAGCTATTGGGTCATATTGTTGACTTCTCAAAATAGACATTGATATAGCATTTCTAATGAATTTGAAATTACAACGCAGAAAGTGTCATTAATACTATACGAGCATATCTGCAAAGAGACACATATGGGTCATCTGTACCACAGTGTACATAAACCAGAGAAAAGAGCTATTTTATTGTAGTGATACCTCCCTACCACATATGTTAACACATGCACAATGTACCAAAGAAGTAGCGATTTGAAAAGAACGTTTCCAAGTAGCAGCCATTGCCAGTCCCAAGCCTGGATGTGAAAGGGGGATGGCATTATGACATGGTAGCTAACTTTAACTATAATGTAAGTTATTTAAAAACAATAATACAACTAAGTCTACATTTCTTGTTTATTTCATGACTATTGCAAGTATCAACGTTGGCCCCCCATGTATGAACTGGGATGATACACCTTTGCATGAGACTTGTCATCAAATGTCATATTGGTGCGCTTACTGTGAAAAATAAAATTTAGTTTCAGACTCACTAAATATGGCGCCAACATCAAAGGAAACCATTATATTACAAAATCCAGATTTCCTATAGCAATTTCTTCCATCAGACATTTGCACCAGTATAATTATAAGATTGGGTGCACCGTTTCGCTACTGCAGAATTGGTTTTGCTGCAATTCGCACTAGACTGTGGGCATGAGTTGTTGAATGGATTATAGCTTTTGCATCATCTTAAAAAATACTATGAACCATTATATTGGCTCAGAGGAGCAAATGGATTAAGTGTGTAACCTCACATTCAATTATCTACAGAACTTGATATCATTTGTTAAAAATACGTCGAAACCAAGAGAACTACAGCTTAATGTGTATATAAATATTCAAGGTGAAATAGTAAACACAATCTAATCAGATTATATCATGTTTTCATTTCTGTATTTAACTCTTAGTGGATCAGGGCAAAAGTCTTGTTTTTACAAGCCATTTGTTTTTAGAATAAAAATGACACTTAGTGTGGCTCCTGGTAAAAGGTGTCTAACCCAAATAGTGTGGCTTTGGTCCACAAGGAGTTAATGTCTTAGGATAAAACAGAACACACAGAACAAAAATTGAACATTAAAAACTGCAAACAAAACCATTGTGATATTTAACTGCTGCAAAACTGACATCCTTAAAGGTAAACATAAACAAATAAAAATCTCACTTTTAGGTCTGAAACAAACAGTATTTACACTTGAAGCAGATAAACAATATCAAATGAAATCATAGACAAGCAACACGAAAATGAATTATTATAAAAGAACAACAAATATAACCATTAATAAGCAACACCAAAATGAAATCATAAACAAGCAACATTAACTCTTTCCACGCTTTAAGCAGCACACTGCGCCATAGAGTTACTTCCCTTGTAAGAAGTCTTTCTAGTTTTACTTATACTATTTTACTTCTACTACTTTTAAACCTTGTTATTCTATTGAGTTATCCAGTTTTCTTCAATTTAGTATATAATAATATATATATGTTTATTTATTGACGAGTAGTTGGGATCGTAATTTAAAATTTTTTTTTTTACTTCCCTTGAATTAACTGCTTAACTCTTTCCACGCCCATTTATTTCCTCAATTTTTAAGCAGCTAATTCAAGGGAAGTAAAAAAAATTTTAAAAATTTTATTGCGATCCCAACTACTCGTCAATAAATAAACATATATATATTATTATATACTAAATTGAAGAAAACTGGACAACCCAATAGAATAACAAGGCTGAAAAGTAGTATAAGTAAAATAGTAGAAGTAAAACTAGAAAGACTTCTTATAAGGAAGCAACTCTATGGTGCAGTGTGCGCTTAAAGCGTAACGGACTTCCGCGTGCGCAGTGTGCGGCTTAAAGCGGGAAAGAGTTAAAATTGAGGAAATAAATGGGCGTGGAAAGAGTTAAATAAAATCACAAACAGCACCAAAATAAAATCATAGACAAATAATGCACAGTAAACTTACAGACAAATATAATAAAATTACATACAAAACGATATGAAATATAGGCAAATTACACCAAATGAAATCATAGACAAAGAAAATGAAATGATACTCAAACTATCATTAAAATTAAATCTTAAACAAACTACAACAACTGAAATTTTAGATAACACAATACCAAACTAAATTATAACCAAATACAATCCAAGCACTGCATACAACAATGTTTTTTTTATAATAAAATGAGATGAAACATTTTGAGTACGCACAAGGGCTGCTGCAAGTATGATAAAACATGAAAAATTAAGGAATAAAGATCCACTGAAATATTCAATTCAGCACATGATACATAATTTCTTCTTTACAAATACATTTAGATTTATCTATTGTCTATTCCTGTTGTGCCTTTCAGCATTCAGAGTATGCAAAGAGTTCTGGCAAGTGCTATCGAGTGTGCCTTGTATATGGTGTTTCCTACTGCCTATGCTATTTCTGAGGTCCATCATTTGCATTGGCAATCTTTAGCCTTCAAACCCTTGTATCTGAATAGAGGTGCTGAATAGTATTATCAGCAAGTGCCATTGCAATTTTTAAAAGAATCAGTTTGGGGTATCTTTTGCAAAATATTTGTCATTCACCTTACACCTTAACTCTTTCCAAACGGAGTTATTTTTATTTCCTCAATTTTTAAGCAGTTAATTCAAGGAGGTAAAAAATATTCAACTACTCGTCAATATATAAACATATATATATTATTATATACTAACTTGAAGAAAACTGAACAACCCAATAGAATAACAAGGTTGAAAGGTAGTATAAGTAAAACAGTAGAAGTAAAACTAGAAAGACTTCTGATAAGGGAAGCAACTCTATGGCGCAATAGCGTCAACAGACTTCTCCGTCAGCGCAGTGTGCGGCTTAAAGCGTGGAAAGAGTTACGCAATCCTTGGTTTTAAAACTCATTAACTCTTTCCACGCTTTAAGCCGCACACTGCGCCACGGCGGAAGTCCGTTGCACGCTTTAAGCCGCACACTGCGCCATAGAGTTGCTTCCTTTATAAGAAGTCTTTCTAGTTTTACTCTACTGGTTTACTTATACTACTTTTCAACCTTGTTATTCTAATGGGTTGCCCAGTTTTCTTCATTTAGTATATAATATATATATATGTTTGTTTATTGACGAGTAGTTGGGATCGTAATTTAAAATGTTTTTTTTTTTTTCTTCCTTCAATTAACTGCTTAAAAATTGAGAAAATAAATGGGCGTGGAAAGAGTTAAGAAGTCATTTCACACCATAATTTTTATTTCAAAGAAACTTGATTGCAATTTGTTCTTCCCCGTTGAACAACATTTTGCAGCAGAACTACAATTGCGTGAACTACAACCCGCATGCAATCAAACTTCTTGAGCAGAATTTGACACTTAAAGTTCAAAAAGGGACATTGCTATCCTAATTGTCATAAATTTTGTAATAATAAGTACACTTTCAGCAGTTTTCTGTCTCTCTCGCTTCCACTTTCAGCAGTTTACAAAAACTTAAAAATGATCATGGGTCTCACAAGGAGACATTTTATTGACATATATACTATATATATATAGATCATCATTATCAGGTTAGACTGCTGACAATGTTTTATGTAGGTTAACATAAGTCGACACCCTGATGATCTTGCATGACTCTTATTCTCATTCCCTTAAACTTATTGCTGAATAATAATTTTTTTTGCAGCAGACCATTTTGGCTAATATTGTGAGAAAGCTATTACTGCCTACATTTCTGCAAACTTTTCAATATGATTATGTAGGAATTCGTTAAATTCTTTATTACTGACACATATATATATATAGATATATATATATCTAAATATATATACAATGTATATGGAAAACATTAATAATGGAAAAAGTTATCGATTTAGGAAACATTTTACTCACTGAGTCTCCTCCACATACACTGTTAAAAGTTGAGAAGTCAGTGTCGTAAGCAGCCCTATCTTCAGTCCTTATAGTACTAACACTTGCAAGCTCACTACTACTGCTTGAATGTAGGTCAGATTGAGGGTTGTATATACCTTTTATAGTCTCAGTTACATGTGTCAGATCTTTGCTTGGGCTAGAGTTGGTTATGGGGATATGTTGAAATGAAGTGATGATGGTTCCTTGAGTTGCTAGCTCATCCCGTTGTTTATCTTTGTTACTTTTCTGTGACATTCAGAACAAACAGAAATAAATAAATGTATGTTTGAACTCTTTTCGTACCCTGTTATTTTTTCAGCTGTACACAGTTATTTCAAGGAGGCAAAAACCTCATTAAAAAAATGTAACTACTGTTAATAAATAAACATATATATATATCTTATTATATACTAATTTGAAGAAAACTGGACAACTTATTAGAATAACATGGTTAAAAAGTAGAAGTAAAAGTAGAAGTAAAAGTAAAACTAGAAGGACTTGTACAAGGGTAAACAACTTGAATGGTGCGGTGTACGGCGAATGGCATTCAACAGAATAAGCTGTGGCGCAGTGTAGCGATTGGTGTGGAAAGAGTTACATTAAAAATGAATGACGCCAGTAAAATCTTCAAGTAGTACTGACCAAGTTTAACCAAGAAATTGGAAAACTGGTTAGATTTAATGTCTCTGCGTTTAGGGTGAAGTCAAAATGCTCAGTTTCTGTCGGCTAAAAGTGTCAGCGATGGAGCACTAACATTGTACATAATCCTAAGGAAGGTTGTCTATCACTTTTGCTGCCACCCATTTTTCAACCATGTCTGGCTCACTGCCACGCTATTTCTTGGGCATGATCAGTTTTCAAGGTGACAATTTTAAAAAATCATAACAAATAAACTAATTAACTTAGAACGCTTAAACTATGGAATAGTGTTCATATATTAATCCAAAACAGTCGTACTATGTCAAGGAGGTAACACAACAAATATCACTTTAAATGGTAACCACCTAACACCAGTTCAAAAATTTTGCTATTTCGGGTCCATGGTCACTGCCAACCTTTCTCTTGACGAAGAAATCATAGGGAGTGCGGCTATGGAATAGTGTTCATATATTAATCCAAAACAGTCGTACTATGTCAAGAAAGTAACACAACAAATATCACTTTAAATGGTAACCACCTAACACCAGTTCAAAAATTTTGCTATTTCGGGTCCATGGTCACTGCCAACCTTTCTCTTGACGAAGAAATCATAGGGAGTGCGGCTACTACATTCGGCAAACTATCAAAGCGAGCTTGGGACAACACAAAACTGACATTGCAGACGAAGATTCAAATATATCGAGCCTGTGCAATTAGTTCTTTACTATATGGCTCAGAAACATGGACAGCCTACTCAAGACATGAGAGGAGACTTAACATCTTTCACCTTCGATGTCTCCGAAGATTATGAACATTAGGTGGTACGACAAGATAACCAACTCTGAAGTACTGCAACGTGCAAACCTGCCTTCCATCATGGGCATGCTCAGCAGTAGACGACTAAGATGGTTGGGGCATGTGAGAAGAATGGAAACTTGTCGCATACCAAAACAAATGTTGTTCTGTGAACTTTCGGAGGGGAAGAGGCACCAGGGTAGACCACTGCTCAGATATAAAGATGTCTGCAAAGCCTCAATGAAAAACTTTTCTATAGGTCCCAGCACATGGGAAAGACTAGCTGATGACAGAGTTGTGTGGAAAGCCAACTTGCAAAAGGGCGCAGAATCTTATGAGAAGAGACTTATGTATGAGCTGAATGACAAGAGAGAAAAGGGAAAACTCAGAAGTTGTCACAGTAAAACACTTGCATGTCTGTAAAGACGAAAAAGGCCATATATTAATGAACTACTAACCTGTCTATATGTAGAGTATATTCTTCATAATCCACAAGCAATTGCTGTAATTGATATTGGCGTAGTTCCCCATACCTATCCACAGTATGATATGCCCCCGTTCTCAAGGTGGGCGTCCACCACCTACTCCTGTACCCCTGAGAATATCTGCTATCGATCTATAAGCATCATCAAGTGAATCAAAGTTCAAATTTGTATCACATTCAGGGTCCGTTTTATCACTATCACTGGCTTAAAAGTCAGATTAACTCTTTCCACGCCCATTTATTTCCTCAATTTTAAGCAGTTAATTCAAGGGAAGTAAAAAAAAAAATTACGATCCCAACTACTTATCAATAAATAAACATATATATATATTATTATATACTAAATTGAAGTAAACTGGACAACCTAACAGAATAACAAGGTTAAAAAGTACTATAAGTAAAACAGAAGAAGTAAAACTAGAAAGACTTCTTATAAGGAAAGCAACTCTATGGCGCAGTGTGCGGCTTAAAGCGCGAACGGACTTCCGCCATGGCGCAGTGTGCGGCTTAAAGCGTGGAAAGAGTTAAGAGACATATTGGACATCACTATTCATCAGTCACATCACCCATTTTGAAAATCTCTGTTTACTTAAAAAAATCGTGAGAAATAAAATAGTTCAAATCGGACTTATGATATGTTTAACGTGTGTACACTAGATCCATCATTTTTTTAGAGCTCTTCTGAACAATATGGGCGGAGGGGTGTCAAAGGCACATAGGGACAACGTCGCGCCAGGATTAGTGAGCTGGCACTAACCAAGATTCTACCCCACCTCTACGTGGTGACCCTGGAAACAGATAACGGTTCCTGTCTGACTAAGCAGGTAGGGAACGAGGGAGAACTACTCTAGTATAAGTAGTGATGCAGATGCAGTTACGTTGGATGAGATCCGCTAGCAACACAGGCGAGCAGAATCCCAGAGTGACTTTCAATGCACATCTCTCTCAGCCGATGGGAAAAGTTGAACAAATAAACATAAAGGGATGAGGGATGCATCCAGAGAAGAGGTGTGGGCCCACATGGGGTGAAACTTGGAGCCCTGAGGTGGGGGCCCAAATTGAGTTATGTGCCCTGACAGTCTCGAGACATTGTAAAAGTGAGCACGGTGAGAAACCTAATAAACACGGTGAGCAGGCACTAAAGTAGAACGAGCACGCATACGGACGATACACAGGTGAGCCCACCGGTAGGACAGACATCCACGCCGCTGATGATGGAGCGACAAAAATGTGTGGCAAATGTAGGGGTGAGCGGTCCACCCAAATGTGCAGAAAACTGGAAAGCCCAGCAGAGGCTTGAATCCAATGCAAACGTTCCTACCGATGGTGATAAACTGTGCACTGTGAGATATAAATGGGTAAGATATCGCCCAGTAGAGCAATGCAAGCGCAGGTGATGAAAAGAAAAGGGGCAGGCCCAGTAGGTGGACGAGGGCACAAGCAGAGATGGGTGGAGGGGCACCCAAGAGAAACGCGAGGTGGCCAAAACGGTGGCAAGCCTCAAAGATGGGGTCTCCATCCAGAGAACAATGACCGTGTTTTCCTTTGCAGAGAACCACTACCGTCTTGTAGTTTGATTGGGGACAATTAAAGGCTAGCGAAGAAAATCGTACACAAAACTGGACGACAGGCAAATCAAGTAGTCCAAAAAAAGACTGGTAACATGGGCAGATGACACTCAACAACCCGGGAGGGAAGGTTGTCTAAGGCTAGCTACCCTAAAATAGCAAATAGAAAATAGCAACCTGCTGCTTTGCACGTCAGCCCAAGACTGACGGAGAGCGAACCCAGTAAATGCTGGCTAAAACCGGACACATTGCCGAAGGATAAGCACCAGAGCTCCAAATGGCGCTAAAGATGTGACGTACCACAACAATGCTAAGGCTGCATGAATCAGATTTCACATGAATGAGATTTATGGGGAAATCTGGTACACCACTCTGGGTGGTGATCGTGAGAGAGAGAACAATATGGAAGTAGTGAGGCACACGACACCCGTTTTGGCTAGCAAACTCCCCATTTAAAAAGATGTAAATGACAAAAGTCTACGATGGCAGCGAAAGGACTTGGTCTTTGCAGACTTTTGTCAGCGGTGGCAGCGAAAGTGTTATAGGATCAGCAACTTTATCATGTAAAGCAAATAGCTACAGATGCAACCACAGTAAGAAGTGATTAGTGAGAATTATCATTATAGCACTCCGGACAGATCCATATGTGTTCAGATCTCCTCTTCTATATCTTTACCAGTGTATGATGACTAATTACACACGTTCTTTGTTAATTAACCAAATATCTTGTTTTTCTAACAAAGTGTTCATGTCTGGTAGTACCTATTTTCACTCCTATCGCCTTCACTCTGGATAAGGATGCAGATTTATAAATGTTTTAAAAGTCATCTGTATGACCTGCTTCTCTTATAACATTGATGATATCTGCACTATCTGTTCACTGTCCTTCCTCGACCACTGCAGTAGCAGTCATGTCTTCTTCTTCTTTTCCTCTTTGCGTTAGTTCTTTACGACCAATTTTAATCACTCTTTGTGATACGTTTGATCTTTTCCAAGAACATGTATACGTTGCACATTGGTTTATAATAATTCCTCTCATACGTTATACTGTTACATAGGGCCTGCAGGTAATTTCTCCATACCGCTCTATCCTGGGCAACTCGCTCTATCTCCTCCATGGAACTGAGACCGATATTTCCTGCCTCTCTCAGCAAAGTTCGCTTCAGGGTCTCCTTAGGTCGACCTCTCTTTCTGAACCCTTTGCATCCCACTTCAATGCCTGCTTTGATATTCGTTGATCATTTCTCCTCAAGGTGTGCCCAACATATCTTCATCTTCTCTTTCTTATAACAGTTGTCACTAGTGGTTGACCAGACACGTCTGATTTCATCACTTCTCCTGAATTCGTTCCATTTTATATTCATTATTTTTCGCAGACATCTATTTTCAAATGCATTCAACTTGCTTTCTATATCTTTAGTCATTTTCCAACTCTCGCTGGCATATGTTAGGATTGATACGATATTTGAATTGAAAATTCGTAATTTAGTTTTAATACTATATAACTTGCAGTTCCATTATCTTATTTAGACTTTTAAAAGCTGATGTTGCTTTGCCAATTCATATCATAATTTCTTTTTAACATTTCCTGTGCAATCAAAATTGCTACCCAAATAGGTGAACTGCTCTGTTATTTTTATCATTTTAGATTCCAGTGTGATATCTGCATTACTTGTCATAGGTGTCTTCATTATATTTGTTTTTTCATAGCTTATCTGCAGTTCAACATTGATTGATGACAAGTTGTCTGTTTTTCTTTGCATATCTTGGTTGTTTCTACTTAACAAGGCAATATCATCTCATCATCATCATCAGGTCCCGTCTCCACATCGAAGGTTGGCTGCAATGAATCTCCAGCATCCTCTGTCTTTCGCCTTGGTGTTGCACACTGCCAGACTGTAACCTGTCCATTTCTTAAAGTTTCCTCCCACTTATCTCTCGGTCTTCCTCTTGCTCTTCTCCTCAACTTTCCCCTCTAGTAAATGTTTTATCATGGTGTCATGCCTTTTTATGTGCCCAAAATACTTTACTTGTCTGAATTTTATTTCTCTTAATAATTGTTTCTTCATGCCTAGTTTTCCTAAAACTTGTTTATTTGTCTGTTTTTCTGTCCATGAAACTCTGCTTATTCTTCTATATATCCACATCTCAAATGCATCAATTCTGTCTTCTAACTGCTTGTTCATTGTCCATGTTTCCGAGCCATACATTAATATAGGATATATATAGCATTTGATCATTCTAATTTTTAGCCTGTTTGTGATTTGTTTGGATGTCAGTAACTTTCTCATACTATTGAAATTATCCTTGGCCATTCCTATTCTCTTTTAATTTCAGTTATACATCTGCCATCATCTGTTATCATCTGACCGAGATAGGAGTAGCTTTTACTTGATGTAGTAATTCTCCATGTATTTTTATATTCATTTTAGGTTTTTCCATTTCCTTGTTGATTACCATAGTTTTTGTTTTCTGTATGTTAATGTCTAATCCATATTCTTTGCTAGTTCTGTCCAATTGGTCCACTAATTCTTGTAGATCTTGTCATTTTCTGCTACCAATACTGTGTCATCTGCATATCTTAAGTTATTTATTATTTTTCCATTGATCTTGAGTCCTGGCATTCCTCTAGTTGTTTGAAGATTTTCTCTGTGTAGATGTTAAATAGGCTTGGTGACAGTATGCATCCTTGTCTCACTCTCCTCTCTTTATGTCTATGTATGGAGAGTAGCTATTTTCATATTTTATTATTGCTGTCTGTTCCCAGTATATGTTACTTATTAGTCTGATATCATCCCCATCTAGGCCTATTTCTTGTAGACATATGATTAGCTTTTCATGTTGGACTCTGTCAAAAGCTTTGCTATAATCGATGAAACACAAGTAGATATATCATCTGCAAAATCCAAATCTTCTAGTTGACTATTTTCTACCCAATCTATGCCAGTTTCGCCCCAGCAACATTTTCGCATCACCCAGTCAATGGCCACTCCAAACAATAGCGGAGATAGAATACAGCCTTGCTTTACTCCGGTTTCAACGATAAACCAGTCGCTGTGTCCACCATCAGTGCAAACTGCACACTGTGAACCATCATAGAGGCTCTTTATAATGTTTATTATTTTGTCTGGTATTCCATAGCATCTCAGAATATTCCACAGAGAGATTCTGTGTAGACTATCAAAGGCTTTTTAAAATCGATGAAATTTAGTATGAGTGGTTGTTGCTTCTCAATATGTTCCTCCAAAATTAGTCGTAGGGTAATTATTTGGTCTAAGCAGCTTCTCCCAGGTCTAAAACCAGCTTGTTATTCTCTCAGGGTTGTGTCCACTGCTCCTTTGATTCTATTAAGAATGATTTTGCAGAAAGTCTTGGTCATTACTGATAATAGGGTGATCCCTCTCCAGTTGTTACAATCTTTGAGATCACCTTTTTGGGGATCTTAACAATTATTCCTTTTTTCCATTGATCTGGGATAGTTTCTTCTTCCCATACTTTATTAAATAGTTCTTGCACCTGGCTAATAGTTGTATCATCAGCCGCTTTGAGCATTTCTGCAGTAATATTGTCATCACCCGCTGCTTTATTGTTTATCAAGGAATTGATTGCCTCCTTGACCTCAGCTACACTTATCATTTCTTCGTTAATTGGTAGGAGCTGTTTCTTGCCTCTTCGTCAAACTTGAGTAGTACTGGTGGATCAGGTCTATTTAATATTTCTTCAAAATGTTCTGCCCATATTTTCTTCTGCTTGGTATCTGATAATAGAACTTTACCATCTTTGCTCTTGATTGGGCCACCCTTTGAAACAAATGTTCCAGTAAGTTGTTTTAGTGTGTTGTATAGCATTTTACTGTTTCCAGTCTTAGCTGCCTTTTCCCTTCTTCGGCCAGTCGATTGACATATGCTCTTTCATCTCTTCTAGCCGCTCTTTCACTCCCTTGTCTTTTAGTCTATATTCCTCTTTAGCTTGGATTTCATCTGTCGCATCCTTAGTATTAAATATTGCTAGTTTCATCTTTCTTCTTGCTTGAATACATTTCCAGGTGTCATCGCTTATCCAGGGTTTTCTGTCTTTCGTCTTTAATCCTGCGCTACTATTTGCTGCCCCCAATAGTGTGTCCTTTATCTTAGTCCATTTGTCTTCAATGTTCTGTTCATTTTCAACATTGTGTAACTTGAACCTATTCTTAAGTTCGAGCTGATATTCCTCTTTTACCTCATTATTTTGTAGTCTTTGACTGTCTATTCGCAGTTGTTCTTTTTAGTATGGTGAATTTTCAATTTCAGTTTCAATTTACCTATGCATAAATTATGATCACGTCCTACATCTGCCCCTCTGTATGCATGGACATCCAGCAATGATGTTCTAAATTGTGTATTTATGCACATATGGTCAATCAGATTCCTGGTCACTCCATCTGGTGAGTGCCAAGTAAGTTTATGAATTTCCTTATGTGCAAAGATGGTACCTCCAATTACTAAGTTTGATAGCATACATAACTCTGCCAGTCTTTCTCCATTCTCATTCATTGTGTTTATTCCTTGTTTTCCTATAGCCTCTCTACCCCTACATTATCACTTCCAACCTTGGCATTAAAGTCCCCATTACTACTAACAGGTCATGTTTTGGGTCTTGTTAATTTGATCTTGTAGTTGCTCATAAAATGTGTCTTTCTTATCATCGTCAGCCTCATTTGTTGGTGCATAACACTGCAGTATTGTCATATTGACATGCCTGGTACTGAAGGGATCTAATTATCCGACTCGAGATGGGTTCCCATTCTAACATGCTCTTTGCTACTCTAGGTGTCATCATTATACCCACTCCTTCAAAATGCTTACCATCTCTTGCACATTGGTTTGGTAGGCCCCTAAACACATAGACTTCTACACGCTTAGGACACATGCCAAACCTCCTTAGTCGCCTCTTATGACATGCATAGCAAGTAACAGTAGTTCTATACTTTACACCCCAAATTTTGGCCCCGGTAACCACTCAGGTGTATCAGTCATGTGATCTGCACAATCATTGCCTTGTACCCCGACATGCCCTGACACAAAAATAAATGTTAAATGGATCACAAAATACAACACTACATAAATACTTTCCTTCTCATACTATGTGCAAGGAGTACAACTACAATTGTGTCCTATGCTTTTTTATAAGCAGAAATATGAATCATAATAATAATGGCAAATCTTATTCCCTTGAATGCTAAAATAGCAACTAACATTATTTTCAAACACTTTTTCTGTGTATCTCTCTCTCTCTCTCTATGTGTATGACACACATGTAAATTCTCCTTTTACTTTATCCCTCATTCACAAACCTCTCTTCTTGCATAGATCATTCTCATGATCTTCTCTGTTACAAAGAATAGGTAGACTCCTCCCATGATAGTGGTAGACTTCCAGACATAATCCAAACTATCAGTATGGGCAAGTAGGAAAGCCTGAATGAAAAACAGGAGTTACAGGTCATGTGTTTCAGATGTACAATTGCAATCTATCTGGTCAGTAGCCACAACATATATTTTTATAAAGAAAACAATGTGACAAAGGCAAACTATTTAAAAAACAAAATAAGACACTTTTACAAAGCCCAATAGGCTAAAATTCTATTGAATAAAAAAGGCCTTTATCAAGCAAAAGATGTGAGACAATTCTCTTATTGTGCGCAACAATGCACATACTACCACCACATGGTGTGAATGGCATTTCCCTTGATTCCTACTTGCTTCGCCAGACTTCAGTCTGTTTCCAGGGCCACCATGTGAAGCTGGGATAGGGTCTTGGTCAATGCCAGCTCACTGCTTTCTGACACATCTTGCTTAAAACTCTCAAAGTCAAAATGATCGATAAGCCACTCTTTCACGATCTGTGTTCAAACTAAAAATAAAAATCAAGTGAGTTTTTCCTCTTTGCAAGGTTTCCATCCTCGCTGAGCTTGCATTAGGACATCTGTGTCACCTTTTGGCAGATGCACGACCCCAAACTCCCTGTCTGAAACTCTCTTCAGAGCAGATTACAGCAAATGACAAGCGCCACAGATGGCATTTTAATTGTTTAAAATAATTCAGCAACTGCTTCTAACAGAAGCAAATTTTCAACCAGTTTCTTTGCTCTTGTTCTTTCTCTCTCTCTCTGTTAGGTTCTAGTGAACATTGTTTTGTAACAACTTCAAAGACATCCCAACAAATGACTGAAAATTAATTCACCATTATAAAATCTTAGAAATTTTAAGCACTTATCATCATTTATAGTAGAAATGTCTTTTGTGATTTTAACAAATTTTTAAAATTGTTTTTTTATTTTAATTTTTTTAGCCCTACTGGGAAGTGCCACAGCAACTGGACCAAGTACAGTTGAGTGTGAAAACTCCTAGCGTCATCATTCTTTTGAATGAGAGCTGCTGTGAGTTTATTTGAGTGTTATTTATTGTACCATTCAGTGTTTTATGAGGGTTATCACCCTTTGGCCACTATCAAGTGGGCACTACACTTTGATCTTAACCAAAAGGCCAAGTTTTTTGTGATTTATAACTTAACAACAACAATATTTCAAAAGAACATACATACTTTATGACCTGAAACTGCTTGAACTTTTTGGGAACTGTTATATGGATGTATCTTCAACAAAATTATTTATTAGAGTCCTTTACTTGTGTGAAACTTTAAATATTATGGTATGCGAACATTTTTTAAAATTGCATTAAAATTGTTCTTAGGTGATTACCTATTATTATAATGTATTGATATTACTTTTATAGTTATTTACTTATTGGTTACTAAACTGATGTCATTGCACTCTGGCAGACCCATATGTGCTCAGTCTCCCCCAACATTGAATAGTATACTGATGGTTCCCGTGGATCGCTGGTTAAACACACTCCGCCCCTCAGGAATCCATTTCTACCCATACAACGGTAACTCCAAACTGCTTAAATCGCTGGATCAATTCAACATCTATTCTAGTGTCTTCATCCAACAGACAGTCGCGAAGAGACTGAAGAACATCATCCGTATCCATCTTCAACTCCCTAACAATCTATGTAGTATTTACTTAACTTTATTAGAAGTGGC
This sequence comes from Arion vulgaris, assembly GCA_020796225.1. Taxonomy (NCBI): domain Eukaryota; kingdom Metazoa; phylum Mollusca; class Gastropoda; order Stylommatophora; family Arionidae; genus Arion; species Arion vulgaris. The sequence continues at coordinate 45,743,116 of CM036761.1, forward strand.
CTTTAATTCGGTATATTGTTAGATATTATAGAGATCATTAAAGTTAATAATGAAACAAATATGATATTTGTAAAAATAGTCATCTTTACATTTACTCCCTAAGACCAGCTTATAAAACTTTTTTTTTTAGTGTGTATACTACTTGTTAACTAATATAAAATTATAACTGAGCTCTTACTTCAGGTATAAGAAAAAGTAGTGAACTGCCAGCTAGAGTTCCAACAGCTAAAGACACCATGAACATAAGCACAAGTTTGTAACTCTTCATCTTCATGCAAGGCAGAACAATAGCTCCAGTCACTGAGCACATGTTGATTATGGTCACACACAAGAAACTGTAACCCCATGCTGGCATGACCAGAAATACATATATAACTCAATAATACAATAAACTCAATAAAACAAGGTTAACCTTAAAACAAAGGAGTATAAGAAATATGCATAATCAGGTTATGACATATAAGATTCATTATTAACAAGGAAGCAATGAGTGATCAGAATAGATCAGATGCTGCTTCCATATTCAATGTTGACTACATTGGATTTCAAACATTTTCTGCTGTCATAATTATTATCAGACACGGTTGCATTCTGTCATCTTTGTTTAACTCTTACGTTGAAAATATCATGAGGAAGGTTACTCAAATTAGTGAGAAAAAAACAATACAATCTATTTATAATCGGAGGAAGAGAAGTACTTAGACTAAGATATACTTACAATACTGTACTACTATTAAAATCGCAAAAAGAAATTGAGAAATTAGCAATGGCAGTGCAAGAGACAAATTCTATATCTCAATTAGGTAACAAATAAATAATGAAATCTGATAAAATAAATGTGACAAATAATATTTGTTATAGAGGGAAAGAAAATAGAAAACGTGAACAGTTTTTGAATATCTTGGTTCATTGCTAACAAGAGATGACAATGGGATGAAGGAAATCACAAAAATAACAAACTAGTCTTACAAAAACTTAAATAACTAAAACTACGAAATGGAACTGATAGGAAAACAAAGTTCAGAATAGTAGGAGCATGTATAATCCCAGTGGCAAAGTATGGGTGTGAAGTATGGACATCTAACAAAGCAGTAGAAAAACATATATGTGCTTTTGAATATAGATAATCAGAGGAGTCCTCTGTATATCATGGACAGAGAAGTGGACAAATAAATATATCCAGAAAGAACTCAAAATTGAAGAAATCTGGATGTTGCTCCCAATAAAATGAAAAAACACAAGTATTTTGGACACATAAAAAGTAATGAATGGCTTGAGAAGACAATCATTCGGACACAGAAGAGAAGAGAAAGCGATAAAAGAAAATGGGTTCAGTATTGGACTGACAATTTGAGCATGATGGCAGAACAACTGATTTGCTAAAAGTAAGTTTACTAGAGGTTGCATTAAATTTTACATGATGCATTAACATTCAGCCGTACATCACACTCACATGTCAAGGAATGAGCAGTGACATCTAGATTTTTAGCATGCTATTTCAAAGTTACAATAAATTAAAATGAAAGGTACAGTTTGGCAAGATAAAATATAGAAAATTTCTTTTTCTTTTCTGAGTTACAACAAAATATATCTAACACATCATCATCATCAAGGTGCATGTCCTTTATATGATGTTGCTCTCTTTGCAGTGCATCTGAAATTCACTCTGTCTCTAGCCAGTTCACACACTTCGCCGAGGGTATCTAACACATACATGTGACTATTAGGAGCTGCAGTTACTGAGCTGGTTTCTTTCTAATGCTAAGTTATATCATTGACACTAATACATCTAGGTTTTGTTTAGTGTGGCTTTTTTGACATTTTGCAGAATTTTGATATGGAATGTTGATGGCTTTCCAAATTATTTTCTCCGACCCTGCATATGTGTTGAGAACATTCACCTAAGGTGCTTAGTCAAATAGGAGAAAGCGAGGGAAACATGCTGAACTTTCACCACTATCCTTGGGGATTTTCCAAATATGCTTGTTTCAAAATACATGTTCTGGTTTTGAGTTTTTCTAATGGGTTGCCATGACTTACACAGAGCCTATGAGTTTCTCTATCTGTCTCAGCTTCCTTTTTGGATAAATTTGTGCAGTCTACAGACAGAAGATGGGATTATATCTGACGTTGAAATTATTCTAACCAGTATGCAATGCAAGTATTATCAGTATATTGGACCATTCTGATGCAGGTGCTTGAATCATAAAGATTCAGAAATACATTTGAAAATATATATTTTTGAAAAATATTGATAATAAAATGGGCTGAATCCAGGAGCAGTGATGAAATCATAGAAATGTCTAGTCAACCACAAGTAACAATTGTTATAAGAAAGAGAAGATGGAGATATGTTGGGCACACCATGAGAAGACATTATCAAAGAATCACTAAGAAGGCATTAAAGTGGGAGGCAAAGGGCTCAAGAAAGAAAGGGCACACTAGGGAAACCCTGCAACAAACTTTATTGAGAGAGGCTAGAAATATCGGACTCGTTTCAATAGAGATAGAACAAATTGTCCATTATAGAGTGATATGGAGACATTTCTTGCATGCCTTATGTAATGTATAACGGCACAAAAGGAATATTTATATATATACATATACGTACTCGATTCATAAGTGTTGGCCAAACAAATTTAAATACTTGAATTACCATTTTTCCAGAATGTCACGTGTGGGTTTTATGGAAATCTAAAATATACATTAGATCATATATATACATAGAAAACGGAAAAATAACTAATGAAATTCAACACAGATGCAACAAAGCAAATAAATGATAGGACAAATGGCGCCAATTTTAAGATGCAAACATGTCACCATGAACACAAAAAGAGCAATGTACAATACAATCTTTCTCTCCACATTATATTTCCAGCGCCAAACCTGGACACTGATGGCAAATGATAGAAGAAAACTAGTCACGACAGAGATGAAGTGTTTACGCAGAATGCTGGGTGTAACAAGAAGAGACCGGTTGAGAAATGAAGACATCAGGAAAAAAGTGAGTACAATATCAGTACTAGACTTCATCAAGAAACAACAAATTAAATGGTTTGACCACGTAAGCAGATTACCAACAGACGGTGCACTTCAAAGAGCAATGCTGCTCCGATTCAATGGGTATAAAGCAAAAGGCGGCCACGCAAACGATGGACCTCAGAGATAACAGAGGTGATGAAAGAGACTATCTACAAAGTGCATACAAGGGCCTGTTTTAGGGTCTCTTCGCCTGAGTGGTTACGGGCCCAATTTGGGGTGTAAAGAATAGAACCACTGTTACCTGCCACGCATGTCGTAAGAGGCAGACTAAGGAGGTTTGGCTGAAATCGGATGCACATGTCCTAAGCGTATAGAAGTCTATGCCTTTAGGGGCCTACCAAACCAATGTGCAATATATACATGTTCTTGGCAAAGATCAAACATATCACAAAGAGTGATTAAAATTGGTCGTAAAGAACAAACGCAAAGAAGAAGAGGTCTCTTCTTGACCTGACGCTTTGAGGCAAACAGGATTCGAGAAAGAAAGAAAGACACTACACAGATTTATAACATAAAATATAAAGATAACTCACAATCTGCTGGGGTAGGTCTAACATCCTGCTCTGTTGTATTCTGGAGTAGCATGTCTTGTAGCTGTTGGTCATCACAGGATAGAATGGAATAGATAAGTGCAGGTGATATGTTGACAACTTCTTGCTTGGACAGACTTTTGCTCAAGCTGATGTTGAATACGCTTGTTACATCTTTCAAGCTGATGCACCTCTGTGATATAATGAACGATGCACAACTAATCTTCAGATGACAAATTACATGGAAAACAATTGTTTGTACATTGTTAGAAAGCCTGTAGAGTCATGTAGAGACAAAACTGAAGTAAGCACATTCACTGGAGAAGAAAACACTACCAACATCTCCATCAATAAACAGCAATTAAAGCAAGTCAAAGACTTTACATACCTAGGAAGTATTTTTCAGCAATTGGAAAAGTAGCTAATGAAATACAACATTGATGCAATAAAGCAAAACAAATCATAAGATAAATGGCACAAATTTTGAAATGCAAACATGTCACCATGAATACTAAAAGTGCATTGTTCAACACAATCTTTCTCACTACATTATGCTATCAGTGTCAAACTTGGACGCTGATATTAAATGATAGAAGAGAACTGGTCACAACAGAGATCAAGTGTCTACACAGAATGCTGGGAGTATCAAGAAGTGACTGGTTTCGAAATGAAGACATCAGGAAAAAGTGGGTACAACATCAGTACTGAACTTCATCAAGGAACACAAATTAAATGATTTGACAACACAAGCAGATTGCCAACAGACGTGGTAATGGCGAAGTGCTATACTAACAGCATGAGCAAGCAACATTCATCCCTTGGCATAAGAATTCTAATAGCCATGCTCAAACCAAAAATATGTGAAAACAACTTGTATTAGAATCACAAAACATTTCATTAAGAATGAAAAAAAAAAAGTAAAAATTGCGCTGGAACAATCACAAATTACCAAAGACAAATGCTGTTATTATAATAATTAAGAAGAACAGATTACATCTGTACTTATATCGCAGTCCATAATGAGTTTTGGGCTTTTTATGCTAAAATATGATAGCTATTACCAACTGCGCTACATTGATGTAACAATTGAATAACTAAAACTGGTTAGACTAGACAAAACCTTGGTTACAATTCAAAATTTTTTCCTAGCACGAAAAGTTAACAATTAATTTTCAGAATGGGTGAACTCAAAACACAACTGTCTGGTATTTTCAATTTTATACATTTGATGATTGAATTCAGCATACAAATCTCTGTACTAAGATAGCTGACAAGGTGTAAAGCATACTGTCAATGGCACTAGATACATATCATATGGTGTAGGAGTACAATGTGTATTAGCACAAGGTGGATTATCAATAGCAGCAACAAAATGTGTAACTATTCAGTGTCTCACTTATTATTGTATTAATTCACACAACAAGATTAATCAAAATATGAATGTGTAGGTACAGAAAATGAAATAAAAGAAAAATCTTACCATCAATTTTCCCTAGACATGTTGCCAAGGAACTGAAGTTGTTGGCAGAATCTAAACAGCTAGAATTGAATGATGGTATATTAATAGTTACAGCCCACGTTGGCTTCAGGGCAGCTGACATCAAAGTGAATGGTGTTCCAGCTTTAGCCACAGCAGAAGCAAAGACATCTTGTAATACATCACTGATCTCTGCTGTTACAGACTGGATAACTATACTGACTTGTGCAACTATGATCAATATTCTTACTGGAATTAACATGTTTTTCATACTTTTATATTGTTCATTCCCTTCATTTTGTATCTTATACTAACAGACTATCACATTCCTGAATGTCCTCTATTCAAATTAGTACATTTATCTTTCTTAAATGGTCATCTCAGATGGCAAAGAATGAATAGAACTCAAACTGAAAGAAATAAAATCACAATTATGTACAAGAGCAAATATCAGATACAAAATAAAATACTAAACACACCTAATAGATATTATGCTATCTATCTTCTACATTTTGACCAGGTAGTACAAATTCTACTACAGGTCACCTCACATACCAAAACATAATTAATTTATTTCAACCTTGTTTAGTTAGATACATCGTAAAGCTAGATTGTGCAATCTAGATTAATTAATTTCTTTCAACCTTGTTTGGTTAGCAATTTAACAGTGCACCCATCACTTTTTGTGTTCTTTCAATTTGTATCTGCACAAAATGGTATCATAGGTTTTACAAATGTTAACACTTTTTATTTTTTTGTAATCAATTTGTAATAAGTATAAACAAACTTTTGTTTAACAAAATGGCTTCTAGTAATCGCCAACAATGATCACCTACAAAAAGGCCTCACATTTTATTCATTCTTGGATTACTAATAGAAGATGATCATTTGATCAAGGATGTTGATGTATTGTTGAAAATTATATATCAGATTTTACATTAGATCATTCTGACAATGATAGTATAAGTAGTAGTTTTATTTATCGATATAGGGGAAAACTGCAGTAAAACTATGAAAAATGGCGAAACATGTAATAACAAAGTACTGTAGTTTTACAAAATACAAAAACAATTCGCTAGTTTTACTTATTAAAAGTTGAAAGTGTTTCTGACTAGCACTAGTAGTGCCAGTTCTAGTTCTATAACAGTTAGGCCCATGAAAATGAATCTCTAATAAGAGATAAGCAATGGCAACTACTGAACATAGTCAATCAACTTGTTACTGTGGTTGATGCATCTTGGATATGCCAGATTTCATAGATCAGCACATGATAGTAGCAAGATAGAAATTAATTTTTGTATATTCATCAGTAGAACATAGCTAGTTTTCACTTTTTGTCAAAGTGCTTTTTTAAATACATATTACTCACAAGATCCACTTCGTACCATTTGTGTACATTTCTTTGTACAATAGAACAAAAAGATTTCTATAATAAAGCTTTCAATTTGGCACATTGTGATGTAGTGCGCTGGTGCCTAATATAAGAAAGTTATGATATATTTTGTTAGGGTATTCTTCCATTAAAACTGTATTATCCATGTCAAAACCTTGTATTGGTGTGCATATATCAAGTGTTAAAACTCATAACTGATACTGTTTAAACTTTGAATACTCCTGGCCAATACTGTTTAAGCACTCCTGGCAAGCGTATACTGCAGAGAGACCATTCTGGATTAGAGATATGCTTGATTTTCAGCATTGTGACATTCAAATTTGCGTTATCTTATGGGAATTTTAGAGTTTTCACTAAGTATTTTTCCTGTGCAGAGAGCGCAATCGTTAGACCAGAGACAGATACATCTACATATTGGCTATACTGACACGATCAATCAGTGAGCTGTATGTCACATGTCTCGATCAACTCAGAGTTAAATATTCTGTGTAGGTCCCTGGAAGTATCAAGGTTGGGCTACTTAAACAGTACCATCTGAAAGAATTAGCAGAGACCAGGCAATCCTGGTTATATCAACCAGTTAATCTGTAGTGGTGACCTTATAATTCTACAAGATTTTAGATACACTTGCCTTGAAAGCTGTTGCACAGTATTTGTACATTTTATAGGTCTAGGACATCGGTCAAGGAAGTTGAGCACATGTTACCACTCAGAGATATTGATCGTCTGCTGTGCTGGCAATTCTCATATTGTACACAGCAGCTTATACACTATCACAGCATTGTGTGGATGGCATTCCCATCGATCCCCACCCGATTTGTCAGATTTCAGTGCATCAGTCTGTTTCCAGGGCCACCGCAGGGAGGAGGGATAGTGTCTTGGTCAGCATCAGCTCAGTAACCCTAGTGCTGCCTAGTTCCAGTATTTTAAGCACATATAGCCCTGTGTATTACATCAAATTTCTATACAATTTGTTTTTCATCCAACAAAAAAAGAGTCTAAATGTGAAGGATTGACTTCATTGCACCGGGTATCCCCATATGGCGTAGTCCCTGTCAGCAGAAATGGCATGCCATCTACCAAAAGTGTTGCACAAAGCAAGAACTCCATAGCTCCCAATAACAACCCTAGGGATCTCATTAAAAAACTGCACATGTGATATGATCTGGATTTGAATCCACGCTCTTCAGAACAATAGGCAAACGTATTAACCTTTTACCATAGAGACCTCCACTAATCTTTAACAAGCTTACTTCAAGACTGATATAGCGGTAGATCGGTTTTTGAGATATTTACAACTCAGACTTGTATGAAGGTGGGTTTAAATGGTTAAAACTCCTTGCTAATATTAGATAATTTCAGTACTGTTAGCCAGAAAAAATACTATCAAAACAGTTCTATTTTAGATTAAATGCATATAAATGATACTAAGTTATTTAAATACTTCTCGATTATAGTAGAGTGTTTAAAAACTTATAGCTATTATTAAACTGTTTAAACTCTACTAATCAATAACACTGAAACCGAAATAATGAATATAGGAAGAATCATAATCAACTAAACATCCATATCAATGGCACTACAATCAACAAGTGCAAGAATTCAAATACTTAGGAAGCATACTCACAGAAGATGGAAGACTAGACAGAGAGATAGAGGCTAGAGTGTAAATTATAAATGCTGTAACCTACGAGCTTTCCCCAGATTTAAGGCCCCAAAATATCTCACCCTTATAGCAAAACAACAGATTATCAACAGCATTTTCACGCCTGCTCTGTGTCACCAGAGTCAAACATGGATGATGAGCCAAGCACAGTCACAAAAATTACAGCATGTGAAATGTGATGCCTACAAAAAGTTATCAATAGCACCAGAAAAGACAGAGTCACTAACATCAGCATAAGAAAGAATGTTTGGACAGAACCTTGCTTGAATTACATTGAGAAACGAAATGGTTCTGCCACTTAACAAGAATGCAACCAAACTCCACTGTGTAGATTCTCTTACAATAGACCATCAGCAAAGAAGGCGAGAGGAAGACCATGAAAAAGATGTAAAGATGGCATAGCAGAATCCTGGTTAAAAAGCAAAATAACTATCACCCAAGCCACTAGAGAAGCACAAGATAAAAACAAAAATCCATGACACTGGGCAACAACCTGGTAACAGAGTGATGACTAAAGACGAAGGAAACACTCCAAGATGATATTAGGGTGTTTGAGCACTTATAGCTAACATTAGGTAGATTTTCTAAACACTCACAGTTGGTACAAGACTACTTAAACACTCATAGCTAACATTAGGAAGACATTCTAAACACTCACAGCCGGTACAAGACTGCTTAACCCTTTCGCTGCTACATACTTGCTGAAGGCTGAGTTAAAAATGGCTACTCTTTGCTTCTAGGTCACAAACGTGAATGTACGTCTATAGCAATGACAGTAGCAATATATAACGTGTTCACACGTCTTTAGCCCACAGAGGAGAGATAATAATAGATGTGTTAATGCGTCTTTAGAAGTGAATGGGAAAAACGAATATATACGTCTTTAGCAGCTAAAGGGTTAAACACTTATAGCTAACATTAGATATACTTTCTAAACACTCACAGCTGGTACAAGACTACTTAAACACTTATAGCTAACATTAGGTAGACTTTCTAAACACTCACAGCTGGTACAGGACTGCTTAAACACTTATAGCTAACATTAGGTAGGCTTTCTAAACACTCACATCTGGTACAAGACTACTTAAACACTCATAGCTAACATTAGGTAGACTTTCTAAACACTCACAGCTGGTACAAGACTACTTAAACACTCATAGCTAACATTAGGTAGACTTTCTAAACACTCACAGCTGGTACAAGACTACTTAAACACTTATAGCTAACATTAGGTAGACTTTCTAAACACTCACAGCTGGTACAAGACTGCTTAACCCTTTCGCTGCTACATACTTGCTGAAGGCTGAGTTAAAAATGGCTACTCTTTGTTTCTAGGTCACAAACGTGAATGTACGTCTATAGCAGTGACAGTAGCAATATATAACGTGTTCACACGTCTTTAGCCCACAGAAGAGAGATAATAAGAGGTGTGTTAATGCGTCTTTAGAAGTGAATGGGGAAAACGTATATATACGTCTTTAGCGGCTAAAGGGTTAAACATGTAAAGCTAACATTAGATAGACTTTCTAAACACTCACAGCTGGTACAGGACTGCTTAAACACTTATAGATAACATTAGGTAGGCTTTCTAAACACTCACAGCTGGTACAAGACTATTTAAACACTCATAGCTAACATTAGGTAGACTTTCTAAACACTCACAGCTGGTACAAGACTACTTAAACACTTATAGCTAACATTAGGTAGACTTTCTAAACACTCACAGCTGATACAAGACTGCTTAACCCTTTCGCTGCTACATACTTGCTGAAGGCTGAGTTAAAAATGGCTACTCTTTGTTTCTAGGTTACAAACGTAAATGTACGTCTGTAGCAGTGACAGTAGCAATATGTAACGTGTTCACACGTCTTTAGCCCACAGAAGAGAGATAATAAGAGGTGTGTTAATGCGTCTTTAGAAGTGAATGGGAAAACGTATATATACGTCTTTAGCGGCTAAAGGGTTAAACATGTATAGCTAACATTAGATAGACTTTCTAAACACTCACAGCTGGTACAAGACTACTTAAACATGCAAAGCTAACATTAGATAGACTTTCTAAACACTCACAGCTGGTACAGGACTGCTTAAACACTTATAGATAACATTAGGTAGGCTTTCTAAACACTCACAGCTGGTACAAGACTACTTAAACACTCATAGCTAACATTAGGTAGACTTTCTAAACACTCACAGCTGGTACAAGACTACTTAAACACTTATAGCTAACATTAGGTAGACTTTCTAAACACTCACAGCTGATACAAGACTGCTTAACCCTTTCGCTGCTAAATACTTGCTGAAGGCTGAGTTAAAAATGGCTACTCTTTGTTTCTAGGTTACAAACGTGAATGTACGTCTATAGCAGTGACAGTAGCAATATGTAACGTGTTCACACGTCTTTAGCCCACAGAAGAGAGATAATAAGAGGTGTGTTAATGTGTCTTTAGAAGTGAATGGGGAAAACGTATATATACGTCTTTAGCGGCTAAAGGGTTAAACATGTATAGCTAACATTAGATAGACTTTCTAAACACTCACAGCTGGTACAAGACTACTTAAACACTCATAGCTAACATTAGGTAGACTTTCTAAACACTCACAGCTGGTACAAGACTACTTAAACACTTATAGCTAACATTAGGTAGACTTTCTAAACACTCACAGCTGGTACAAGACTGCTTAACCCTTTCGCTGCTACATACTTGCTGAAGGCTGAGTTAAAAATGGCTACTCATTGTTTCTAGGTTACAAACGTGAATGTACGTCTATAGCAGTGACAGTAGCAATATGTAACGTGTTCACACGTCTTTAGCCCACAGAAGAGAGATAATAAGAGGTGTGTTAATGCGTCTTTAGAAGTGAATGGGAAAAACGTATATATATATGTCTTTAACGGCTAAAGGGTTAAACATGTATACCTAACATTAGATAGACTTTCTAAACACTCACAGCTGGTACAAGACTACTTAAACACTTATAGCTAACATTAGATAGACTTTCTAAACACTCACAGCTGGTACAAGACTGCTTAAACACTCATAGCTAACATTAGGTAGACTTTCTAAACTCTCACAGCTGGTACAAGACTGCTTAAACACCCATAGCTAACATTAGGTAGACTTTCTAAACACTCACAGCTGGTACAAGACTGCTTAACCCTTTCGCTGCTACATACTTGCTGAAGGCTGAGTTAAAAATGGCTACTCTTTGTTTCTAGGTTACAAACGTGAATGTACGTCTATAGCAGTGACAGTAGCAATATGTAACGTGTTCACACGTCTTTAGCCCACAGAAGAGAGATAATAAGAGGTGTGTTAATGCGTCTTTAGAAGTGAATGGGAAAAACGTATATATATGTCTTTAACGGCTAAAGGGTTAAACATGTATAGCTAACATTAGATAGACTTTCTAAACACTCACAGCTGGTACAAGACTACTTAAACACTTATAGCTAACATTAGATAGACTTTCTAAACACTCACAGCTGGTACAAGACTGCTTAAACACTCATAGCTAACATTAGGTAGACTTTCTAAACACGCACAGCTGGTACAAGACTGCTTAAACACTTACAGCTAACATTAGGTAGACTTTCTAAACACTCACAGCTGGTACAAGACTACTTAAACACTTATAGCTCGACATTAGGTAGACTTTATAAACACTCACAGCTGGTACAAGACTGCTTAAATACTTACAGCTAACATTAGGAAAACTTACTAAACACTCACAGCTGGTACAAGACTGCTTAAACACTCAAATCTAACATTAGGTAGACTTTCTAAACCCCCACAGCTGGTACAAGACTGCTTAAACACTTACAGCTAACATTAGGTAGATTTTCTAAACACTCACAGCTGGTACAAGACTGCTTAAACACTCAAATCTAACATTAGGTAGACTTTATAAACATTCACAGCTGGTACAAGACTACTTAAACACTTATAACTAACATTAGGTAGACTTTCTAAACACTCACAGCTGGTACAAGACTGCTTAAATACTTACAGCTAACATTAGGAAAACTTACTAAACACTCACAGCTGGTACAAGACTGCTTAAACACTCAAATCTAACATTAGGTAGACTTTCTAAACCCCCACAGCTGGTACAAGACTGCTTAAACACTTACAGCTAACATTAGGTAGATTTTCTAAACACTCACAGCTGGTACAAGACTGCTTAAACACTCAAATCTAACATTAGGTAGACTTTATAAACATTCACAGCTGGTACAAGACTACTTAAACACTTATAACTAACATTAGGTAGACTTTCTAAACACTCACAGCTGGTACAAGACTGCTTAAACACTCATAGCTAACATTAGGTAGACTTTCTAAACACTCACAGCTGGTACAAGTCTGCTTAACCCTTTCGCTGCCACATACTTGCTGAAGGCTGAGTTAAAAATGGCTACTCTTTGTTTCTAGGTCACAAACGTGAATGCACGTCTATAGCCGTGACAGTAGCAATGTATAACGTGTTCACACGTCTTTAGCCCACAGAGGAGAGATAATAACAGGTGTGTTAATGCGTCTTTAGAAGTGAATGGGAAAACGTATATATACGTCTTTAGCGGCTAAAGGGTTAAACATGTATAGCTAACATTAGATAGACTTTCTAAACACTCACATCTGGTACAAGACTGCTTAAACACTTATAGCTAACATTAGGTAGACTTTCTAAACTCTCACAGCTGGTACAAGACTGCTTAAACACTCATAGCTAACATTAGGTAGACTTTCTAAACACTCACAGCTGGTACAAGTCTGCTTAACCCTTTCGCTGCCACATACTTGCTGAAGGCTGAGTTAAAAATGGCTACTCTTTGTTTCTAGGTCACAAACGTGAATGCACGTCTATAGCCGTGACAGTAGCAATGTATAACGTGTTCACACGTCTTTAGCCCAAAGAGGAGAGATAATAACAGGTGTGTTAATGCGTCTTTAGAAGTGAATGGGAAAAACGTATATATACGTCTTTAGCGGCTAAAGGGTTAAACATGTATAGCTAACATTAGGTAGACTTTCTAAACTCTCACAGCTGGTACAAGACTGCTTAAACACTCATAGCTAACATTAGGTAGACTTTCTAAACACTCACAGCTTGTACAAGACTGCTTAAACACTCACAGTAGATAAAATAATGTTGAAGTAACTCAAAGTTAACATAACAAACTATCTTTATAGAAAACAGGATGTTACTGAAGCTATTCAACCAAGTACAACTACACATTAAATCCTCTTTTTGCACCAACCAGCTAAAGTTACACCAAGTTAATATTAGTACATACATAATTAACAGATTCGTGACAAAGAATATACAACATGGTGTCAAAATGGAGTCCTATTTTTTATTTTACTGCATACTCCACTTTAACAATTGTTTATCTATGCACAATCCCCCAAAAAAACAATGTTTATTTTGAAAAGTTTATAGACCCCCTCCCCAAGTGATTATTACTTCTGACATACATAGGAAAATCACAGCTTGAGACAACATACTTTGGACTTGTAAAAATAATGAAAACAACCCTTGTTCACCTTACTCGACTGAACCTTCAATAAACTGTCCCCTAAATAGAAAATGCAGTTTACTGCAGGTATTGTTCACAACTAGTGCATTTTGAAGCAGTAGTATTACAAGTCACCAACATCAGTATAAGAAACAAAGTTGGGACAGAACCTTGCCTGAATTACATTGAAAAACAAAGAATGAAATGGTTTGGCAACTAACTCTTAGAATAAAAAACGCCACCAGACAGACCATAAAGTTAGTTCCCATTTTACGACAAGCCACTTCACGGACCATATGGTTCTAACCAGTTGTTAATATATCGTAGAGGACTTTAATGCTTTAAGTGTATTTTTAAAATTCAAATACAGCAAGTGGGTGTTTGTAATAGATCTTTCAATTGCGCACATTTTGGTGTATGCAGTTTGTCTCTGCTGTTGAATGTAAGAAAGTTATAACACATTTTGAAAGGACATCTTCGCCTTAAAATTTGTTCCTCAAAAACAATGCGTAAAAAGGCGGTTTTAGTATGCGTATTGTAAGAGTTAATAAGAGTGCAACCAGTGCTGGATTAGGCCAGCGCAGGGCCTGTAGCAAATTTTAGTGCGGGCCCTAGGTTTTGTATGATAATAAATTATAAAACACAACTTTTACTAACAAACTTGTCTCGATTTAATGTGAGCAAATTTAGAAATAATACTAGACAAATCAATTTCTATAAGTAAATTACATTCAATGTTCATTAAGGTGAGGTTATTTAGATGATCTTGTCCCATCGTGTTCCTTAACTCACTTTTATACGCTTTAATGTTGAAATAGAACGTTCTCCGCTGCAGTTAGTAATCATTAAAGATAAGTAAATTCGTAAGACTATTTCTACATTTGGGAATAATCACAATATAGACAAGACTGCAGTAAAACTATTTGATTGGCAAAACACGTAATCACAAAGTCCTGTAGTTTTACAAATTACACAAACAATGACAACATACAGCAATATTTTGACCAACAAGACCTTTATCAAGCAAACGAACAACAGGAGTGACGAATTTTTTAAATCAATAATTATAATGTATACACTAAACGTTGTTTTTCATCATGTGGCCAACTTGTATGAGAATATGTTCTGTAGTTTTTTTAATGTGAATCGTTAAAAAGACAACCCTAGTTCTGGGTGGGTCTCCCGTCATAGCTTTAACTCTTAGTGGACCAAGCGCCACACTAAGTGGCGTTTGAAGTGGAGCGTTTTACATTCCGCCACACTAAGTGGCGTTTGGTTATAAAAACGTGAAGCGCTTGTAAAACGTGACTTTGCCCTGGTCCACTAAGAGTTAACCACGACAGTCTTTGATATCAATGCCATTTTCTTTACAACATCAAGTAAACTTTGGACAAGTTGTTCAGCAGTATGACCTTCCATAACCAAGAACTTCGCAAACCTTTCCACTGGTTCAGATGGTAACACATAGCGCACTATTACAGTGAGCTGGTCCACATGCGAAATCTCTGGAGTAGAGTCCAGTGATACGGAATAGTACTTGCATTTCTTAATTTCACAAATAATATGATCCAGTAAGCTTAATGCAATTAGATGGATAAATTCCTCGCATGTTGTTTTTGATAAGTATAATGTATGTCCCTTTTCTTTATTTGTATAAGTATTTATATGCTGAGCCAGAAAAATAAATAACATAAATAAGAAAAAATGAAAGGGGATATTATTGCCCACCTCCCAACCTTAGTTCATTGTTTATGACTAGTGACAGCTTAGCTCTGTCACATAGGCGCGGGCCCCCAGAAGCGCGGGCCCATAGCATTTGCTACTTCTGCTACTAGGCTAATCCGGCGCTGAGTGCAACCAAACTTTACTGTATACCGGGTCTTCTACAACAGTACATCAGGAAAGAAGGCGAGAGGAAGACCACAAAAGGATGGATAGATGGCATAGCAGAATCCTGTCAAAAAAATCAAAAATAACCACCGCCCAACCCACTTGAGCAGAACAAGACAACAGTAAACCACGACACTTGGAAACAAACTGGTAACAGTGTGATGACAAAAGAAGAAGAAGAACAAGTTCACCCTTGATACTGTTCCAATCTCTTCAAGTAAATGTGAGCAGGGTTTTACCGTTTAGCAGTACAATTAAGATCTTAATTGTTGACTAAGACAATATACAGCTGTGATATTTATCAAGATTATTGGGCATCTCTCTATTTCAATTTAATCCAACAAGATTTGTTGAAACTTAACTCTTCTTCTTCTTCCAACAATCCATATCAACCACTTGTTAAGCACTCTGTGTGATTTGTATGTGATCTGAGTCTAAGAGCGATTATACATTGTGTCAGATATGCGCCTACAAGTAGGCCAGGACATAAGATTTCTGCAATGCTTTTTATTTACTAGGATAGCTTCCCTAGATCCTACTTTAGTCACATCTTATGACATGCCTTGTAGGATGCAGTGGTACTATTCTTTGCTTCCCTTGTGGGCTCCAGCACCACACAGGTGGAAACTTAACTAATTTTGGGGCATCCCTAAAAATGCATACATATCGGTAATGGAACAAAATCAAACAAACAGATTTTGTTTCTTTCATGTAAAAATCTACAATTTACTGATATTCAAGAACAAATTTTTTCCAAAGAATGATACAAACTACAAAACCAAGCAATGTGAATCACAACGAGAGGCATAAAGACAACCGGAATTAATGAACTGGGAAAAATCATTTAGATTCAGCACTCCTCTCTCACAACCATCAGCAGATGCAAGAGAAAATAACAAAACTAGAAACAGTCTCACAGCAACTAGGCCTGACTATTCATGGGAGAAAACAAAGATCATGAGATTAAATGCGGGTTCCAGAGACCCAATCTTATTGAGAGGATCACCACTAAAAGAGGTGGAAACATTTACATATCTGGGAAGTGTCGTCAACATTCAAGGTGGCACAGATGAAGATGTTAAGGTTAGAATACAAAAGGCAAGATCAGCATTTGCCATTCTGAAGAACATATGGAGTTCAAGAATGATTAGGAATAAAACTAAGATAATGATATTTAACTCAAATGTCAAGTCTGCCCTTCTGTATGGAGCAGAAACATGGAGAACAACTAAAGGAAACACCAAAAAGTTGCAGACATTCATCAATAGATGCCTATGCAAGATACTACATCTGAGATGGTACGACAGGACCACAAACAGAGAACTGTGGGATAGGACAGGACAACGGCAGGTGGAACAAGAGATAATGATCAGAAGGTGGAGATGGATAGGACACACACTGAGGAAACCCCTGACAGCATCGTGAGACAGGCTCTCCGATGGAACCCCAGGGCAATAGAAGTAAGGGAAGACCCAGAAACACCTGGAGACGGGAGTTAGAGATGGAATACAAGAGGACGGGGAGAGAGTGGCGAGATCTGGAAAGGATGGCCTTGGATAGGCGGGCTTGGAAGGGCTTGGTTGTGGACCTATGCTTCCCTAGGGGCGAAGGGTGAAGAAGAAATGAAGAATAGGAGAGACAGCAAGCTAAGAAACAAGCTGAAACATTTGGAAGACTCTAGACTACCTGATGTATAGAGGCTAAATTATTTTTAAAGGGATGTCTGCAACAGAGAAACTGTGTACAATCAATAAAAATAAATATAACAGATACAAATAACACTACATTAGCTACAACATTTTCCAAAATAATGCTGTGACCATTAATGAAAAGGGTTAATAATACTGGTATCTTTAACTCTTTCTACGCTTTAAGCACACACTGTGCCATAGAATTGCTTCCTTATAAGAAGTTTTTCTAGTTTTACTTCTACTATTTTACTTCTACTACTTTTAACCTTGTTATTCTATTGGGTTGTCCAGTTTTCTTCAATTTAGTATATAATAATATATATATGTTTATTTATTGACGAGTAGTTGGGATCATTTATTTATTTTTTGTTTAATTTATTTTTACTTCCCTTGAATTAACTACTTAAAAATTGAGGAAATAACTGCGCGTGGAAAGAGTTAAGCTCTAAATGTAGTTTGTAACATAACATAACCTTCTTTTTCATGCTGTGTTACTTTTTAAATGAATCATCTTTACCTAGCAATACTAGAATGTAAGAATCATGTGTGATCTGATTTCTAAGAATTTTCACTTGAGCTGAGTGTCCTTATGTCTAGAGGGCTGTTGTTGCACTTAAGAAAATAAAATTATCTTCCTTTCAATAGAGTTAAAAGTTGAACACGGACAGGAAAATCAGAACAAAAATTGTTCAATAAAAATGAAACACAAAAGAACTCCTTATCTACTGACATCCTCACAATAAAGAAAGTGCTTGACAATACAGCTAAACAGTTTAAGTCTGTCTGTCAATGGTGTTGTTATGTTAATATATAACCACAACGACTCAGGTCTACAGTTAAATGTGTGTCTCAAGAATATGTAATCTTTACAGTAATAAATACAATAATCATAAAATGGGGGTGAAAAATGCTTATCTCTCTCCACTACAAGAAATAAATTACATTAAAAAACGATGGCTGGAAGGCAATAATCTCCACCCATAAATAATAAAACCTATAACAGGCCTATTAAAAATTCTACATAAAAACATCAAGTGTAAACGTTTAACAAATTCATGGAGAGTAAATATAATGAATAACATAAAATATGAATTTTTAGATTCTGAAATATCCAAAAAGTTATAGATGACTCAAAGAATCTTCAAACTCATCTGGTATTGTTAATGAAATATAGGTATATTTATTTAATAAACAATTTAATAAACTAGTGCAAAAATAGTAATTGAGACTTCAGTATTTTTTCATAAATCTAGTTTATATATTCGTAGTATCATCATCCAGTAACTTGTCCTGAACAGAACTTTACTACCCTAACAGTCCTTCAGAATTTCTCCCTCTCATAGGCCAGATGTTCCACCTCTGCTGATGTCATACTCAAATCATCAGTTACATTCTGAGTCTGTATTCTCGTGGTTTTCTCTTCTCCTCTTTGCCAGGTGCCTTCTTCCATAATTATCTTCTCCAACCCTTAGTGTCTCTTTATATGTCCAAAAAACTTTAATTTTCTCATTCTTATTTTTAACATCAGACTGGTTTTTTTTTTTAATGTTGAGTTCCTTAGGACTCTTCTGTAACACCTATATTCAAATGCCCATATATACTTTTCCACAGCCTTGTTAAAAAGTCCCTGTTTCACATCCATATGTTGCCACTGGTAATATGCATGCTTTTAGTATCCTGATCTTTGTTTTCTTATCAGTTCCATTTTTTACTTTTTATAGTTAAGTTTTTGTAAAACTATGTTGGTTTTTAAAAAAAATTTCCTTCAAACCATTTCTATCTCTTGCTAGCAATGAACCGAGATAATAAAAAACTTATATATACTATAAGTATACTGTGAGCGTCTGTAGCTTAAGCGGTAGTAAGCTCGATCCAACAAGCGTACCTGATTCAAACTCTGGGCAGGCAGTTTGAAAGCAAATTCATTTCCGTGGAATTTTTACAAAAGGTTAAAAATATACTTCACCATTCAGAAAGCAATGGCAAACTACTGAACGTATTAGTAGTGCCTAGAAAATCAATGACTTGTTTACTGTGGTTGATAGCTATGTCCTCTAAAGGATGTGCCACGATTTTCATTCATATATACTATAAATTAGCAACAAGAGAACAAAACGGTATATAATTGTATTTTACAATGGCAAATATTTGTAAAATACAACTATTCAAGAATTGAAGAACAACTCTCAGAAGCACAGATGGGTTTCAGAAGAAATAGAAGCTGTATCGATGCAATATTCCTATTAAGACAACTGACGGAAAGCGCAATAGAACATAACAAGACCTGTAGTGTAGCATTCATAGATCAGGAAAAGGCCTTCGACAGAGTCGATAGAAACAAACTATGGGATTGTTTAAGAAAATATGGAATCAGCAAACATCTCATCAAGGTTTGCAAGAGTTTATACATTTCAAATAAAAGTTACATAAGAACAAAAGCCAGAACATCAAAAACATTCATAGTAAACTCAGGAGTTAGACATGGATAACATAAGTAGAGAAGCAGGAATAGAGGAAGAAAATAATATTTCAGAACTTTTATTTGCAGATGACCAAGTACTGATTGCAGAAAACAAAGAATCTCTCCAGAACCATTGAGCTTAGTTAACATCAAGGGTGAAGAAGAGTTAACATCAAACATGAAAATAAATTTAATAAAGACAGAGACAATGGCAATAAGTAGAGAACCAGAAAACCTTACAATAAAACTCCAGAATGTAGAAATAAAATAAACAATTGAGGTCAAACAATTAGGAACAATTTTCACAGCAGATGGAATTATCAATAGCGAAATTGGCAATCGTTGCACAAAAGCTAACCAGGTCCTGAAATGATCAAAGAATCCCAAAGCAGGCATTGAAGTTGTAGTCAAATAGTTTATGAATGAAAGAATACCCTAGCGAAACACTGAAATAAACTTTACTGAGAGAGGCAAGAAATATAAGACTCGATTCCTTAGAAGAGATTTAAGGATATGCCCAGGATAGAGTGGTATGGAGAAATTGCTTGCATGCCCTATGTAACGTATAACAGTACGGGAGAAATAGATATTGCTGTAAAAGTGCAGCTTTCAATAATTTTATATGTGTAGATCCAATATCCTTCCAATGAGGCCATTACCTTGTAGTGATGAGAGGCTTGTGTGCTTCTGTAATACAGTGGACTTAGGTAACTTATGTTCCTGGCAGGTCACCAAGACCAAACAGGTCACTAATGAGGGGCCAGACTAAATATGGCTTTCTGGTCCTCCATGTTGGGGTTTGGCTTGAGGCTAATATTTCCATCCTGTAAAACTCTTTTATGTTCTAGAAAGTACAAATAGCTACCAGAGTCATCGACAAATATGGTTGGAAGTGGTGAAAGCTGAAGGGAAGCCACTTTTACAAGGATAGAAGTCAGAATACCCAAACCATGGAATATGAGATGGATACAGAGTAAATTTAAAAGTTGGAAGACCCAAAACGACCAGGAGAACAGAAGAACAAGAACTGAATGAGATGAATCACAGATGGAACATAAAACAGAGGATTACCAAGAACAAAGATGTGCATTTGTTTCAATTTTAACTGATTCAGTCCCGTGGAACACTGTAGTGCACATATTTCTTATCTGCGTGGCCCAAGCGTCGTTTAAAAGACGGCTACTATTTCGTTGAGTTTTATTAATTTTCACTCCGATTGTAGTTTTATATCAACCGGAAACTAAGTAGAAAGGAAGTACTAACGATAACCAAATCACAACATCGTGGTTTTGACTAGAATCAGAAGTGAAACCAAGTTTAATTTTCGTTTTCAAGTTACCCTGTGATTAAAAATAATGTCTAACAATTCAGAGTCTAGAAATGGTTTGTTATCAGCTTGTTCTGCACGTTTTACAGCTGCAGAAGCGCGAGATTAGTTGCATGAAGATGTAGATACTGATAGTGAAGCTTCTGATTCTGATGACACAGAAGTTTGTGATTTAAATACGTCGATTATTAATAATTTAAATAATACTAGTAGTGTTTCCCAACCAGCTGCGAGAGGAGCGTTGCCCCAGTCAGGTTCCAGTAGGATTGCAACAAAAAGAAGGATTCAGACAGAACCTACACAGTCTACTTGGAGAAAAGTTATATAGTTGCTATGTTAGGACTATTATTCATATACTTTAGTTCTTTATTCCTGTAAATATTGCTATAATTTCCACTGTATGTGATTATATATTATGAGACATGAATGTTTAGTATGCGAAATCTTCAATTTGACAATTTTTAATGGAAATTTCTTCAAAGATGGTAGTGTTGCTAATTTGCGAACAGTTAGTAAACCATATATTCCGTCAATATTTTCTTAATTTTTGTGTATTCATAAATGGATTACTTATATAAAGAGAGCAGTTACACTGACTTATTCACCATATTGTTCCTCAAGGCCCTTGGTAAGTTGGATTTTTGTTCTCACAATTTCAATTAATTTTTTATTACATGCTAATATTTGTCATGCACAGTCAACACAACATTATATTTTCGCATACAATAAATATTTTATGAAAGTACAATCATTTATCTTTAATTTGATATATAATAAGTTCAACTTTAAATCATATTTAGAAACAATATTTTAATTTAACTAAAGTATGTGTCAATATTTTGAAGCTAAAAAATAATTCCGTCAGAGATGAAAAAACCTGGTACTGAATCAGTTAAGTATCAGGTGTGT
Source organism: Arion vulgaris (assembly GCA_020796225.1). NCBI lineage: Eukaryota > Metazoa > Mollusca > Gastropoda > Stylommatophora > Arionidae > Arion > Arion vulgaris. The sequence continues at coordinate 45,765,026 of CM036761.1, forward strand.
CACAGACTAGAGAAAGATATAAAATTTGGTGACGAAAAAAATCGACCAAAGCACTCCATTATAGTATAAAGAGCAATTTGAAAAAAAATATGCATGAGGTTGACAATCTTATCAATAATTTTATTATATTTCATACAAAATCCTTTGACCAAGGCTTTTTACTAGATTTGATTATCAACTCCTGTCGTGTTATGTTCATTATGGAGCAAAGTATGAATGATGATACTAACAATAAACATATTATTATATTATTATATATTACATTTTGGATGTCAATTTTTTTTGGCGGTCTATAAAAACAATTATATTGCTGTTTTTACACTTGATCTCTACTAATGTTCCCCATGGCCATACACATTATTATAAAACATTGTGATTGTTTGCATCCTTACCTTAGGAAAACTGCCACTTGTTTATCCTTACTTTTAGTTGACTAAATACATTACATTCATCATTATAAGTGAAGATGATAATGTTGCTACACCCGAAGTTGGCCTCATTCTGGAAAGACAGAGCGTTAGCGTTTGTTTGTGCTTACAGTTGGTTGATTGAATCTTTTATGGATATGATGGCACTACACTGACAACAGAACAGTAATCTGTTTTATGACTTTTATGGCCACGGGATGAAATTGTTATCTACATCACAATCCTAAACAGTAGCCTTTTATGATATTCTCGGGAAAATATGGCAATTTTATTCCTTCCGTATATACCTAATTATGTATTGTACTCCTCATATGTGAATGCGCAGAATTTGCAGAATTACACTTGTCTTTGTTCCAGGGCACATGGGTGTCGTTGGCAATGAGAGAGCAGACAGGCTGGTGGCTCTGCCGCTATATCAGAGGGCCAGCCAATGGACAGAGCTGACATCGTGAACGCCCTCATAGAGCGTGGCCGCAAAGAAGACCTTCATCTAAACCAATCCACATCAACTACTACATTGCGAGAACTGGGTTTGAAGATTGGTGTGGCAAGAAAAGAAAAGTACAACAAGTATACGAGTAGGCTCATCAAATCAATCAAATAGAACTGGTACGGTCAGTCGCTGCACGCTGTTGGAGATATTGCGAAGGAGATCGGAGCACCTATGGACATGTCCGAAGTGCAATAAATGAAGATATTCCAAACTGAAACTGAATGCGCAGGCTCACTTTTCGGCAAGAAAATTCAAAAACAACTTTCCGTAACAACTATAACGCCTCTTTCGTCTTCGCGAGCACGACCAAATAAATATTTAGTCTATTAATGTCTTGTGTCGGAATTCTAAAGTAACATGTTGCATACATTTTATTATTTTATACTTACCAGTCACGCATATGTTGCTCTAACATTTTATTTTGGAATGTTGTCTGTCAACTTATGTATTGCTGAAGAGATTCGCAAATAAAATGTAAACAAAACGCTCAACGTAAACAGTTGACCGGTCAAGTCAGCTAATAAGTCAATTCAATTTCAATTCAGTCAGACTCAATCAAATTATCACTTGCGTTTTGTTTTGCATTATGTATTAATACACAATTGTTTAAATTTTATGCATAGCTAGTTGTTCAGTTATATATTGTAAATAACTATCTAATATTAAAGCACACAATTGCGAGATTTCAACGATAAGTATATTTATTTAATATATATTTCATCAGCACACATTATTGATTGTTCAATTGGGCATATGTTAAGTAATAGTTAAAGTTGTACCAACTCTATGAACACTAAATGCAAACCTGTCAAACCATTTACCACAACGAATTTATACGGGAATGTTATATAAGGAGTGATGGGGCTCGAAGACAATGGTTAGAGTCCATGATTAGATCTAGGCTAAAAATTGTATTGTAACATGCGGGCACTCAGGCGTAAAGGGAGATGAACGCACAGATAGGCTTGCGGGTAAGGCTTAGAATAGAAGATGAGAAGGAATGGTAGAAAGCAGGCAATTAATACCCAGCTTCCCAGCTGTTTGGTGCAGTGTTATTGAATACCATCAGGCAATTGAACTGGATGTGGGTGCATTTATCCTTTTTGTGTGTGTGAAATTAGTATAACGTTTTGCACTGCTGGTAATATGAATAACTTTCAAACTCTCTATGCCTAGAATTAAGGAGCCTGGCAAATCCATAACTTTGAGAAGAACTAGTCTGCATTCGCCCTTTTCACGCAACTGTCTGAATAGATGAGACTTATCAACATATCATGTCAGCTCTGACGGCCTCCCTATGACTAATCAGATTTGATACTATGCTACAGAATACCCCATAGGTGGTGCTTTAAAGTTGAATTTTTCTGTTTGTAAAATCTTACAGTTACCCGTCTGTACAAATGTATGCCCTATTGGATAGTATGCATACACTTTGGTCAAAATTCAGATATAACAGCAACGTACTCACATTCTTGGAGCAAAACCTGCAGATCACAGAGTGGCTAACTTGGTTGATAAGAACGAACGTAAACAAACTTATCCTCACTGACTTGAATTACAAAAGTCTCACTCTTTACACTTTTCTTCACTCGTTAATCCTTTGAAATCAGTATTTGCTATGTATTGGACAGTATACTTCTCAGCTTTATCACACATTTTGTTGACCTTTACTTTCGGGTTTTTCAACATGATTTCGTAGCATCCTTTTTTGTTTTACCTGTCATGCTTTTTTCTTCCTTTTCATTCCATCAGGGTGGTTGAAGGAAGGGTCCCAAACAGTCTTATGTCTTGCATTCTGTCGAAATGCACATAATGTTTATATATATATATATATATATATATATATATGTGTGTTTGTGTGTACAGTGTATCGATTAGTCGCAATAATTACATTTTACTCATTCAACTTGTTAAATACTAATATTTCGAACTGATATCATACACTGGGCTACAGATAGAACGTATAGTGGACCACGGACATAGTATGCAATAGTTATCCACTTGCAGTCTCGTGAGTTCTATGACTGCTGACAGTTTTTTGTTGTCGTCGGGTATAGGTTGTCAAGACCGGGACACATGGTCCTTATGTTTTATGTGCCAAATCTAAGAGATTTATTATTCTTATGTCTAGATAACTGTTGCTTTCCGTGTTGTGCCCGAGCCGAAGGAAAAGATGAAGTGTCTTCTCCCTTTGTGCCTAGCCTGGGCAGATGATATAGAGAATGTGCCTTGCCCATTTTGCACAAACTCCTCTCTACCCTACTGTTTCATTCAAAGAAAAGACAAAGTCTATACATTTGGAATCAAGTAGGGTTTGCAGGAGATGCCAGAGAATGGATTGGAATACACACATAACCATCAACTGCTTAGGATCTCCAGGACACAGTAGTGGTAAGGTATTAATACGTTTTCCTAGATGATATTCGGGGTTTTCCGGATCCAAGGTATACTTAACTTATAATAATAATAATTCCTCTCGTACCGTTATACGTTACATAGGGCCTGCAAGTAATTTCTCCATACCGCTCTATCCTGAGCAACTCGCTCAATCTCCTCCATGGAACTGAGACCGATATTTCCTGCCTCTCTCAGCAAAGTTCGTTTCAGGGTCTCCCTAGGTCGACCTCTCTTTCTTGAACCCTTTGCATTCCACTTCAATGCCTGCTTTGATATTCGTTGATCATTTCTCCTCAAGGTGTGTCCAACATATCTCCATCTTCTCTTTCTTATAACAGTTGTCACTAGTGGTTGACCAGACATGTCTCTGATTTCATCACTTCTCCTGAATTCGTTCCATTTTATATTCATTATTTTACGCAGACATCTATTTTCAAATGCATTCAACTTGCTTTCTATATCTTTAGTCTTTTTCCAACTCTCACTGGCATATGTTAGGATTGATACAACATTTGAATTGAAAATTCGTAATTTAGTTTTAATACTACATAACTTGCAGTTCCATATTTTATTTAGACTTTTAAAAGCTGATGTTGCTTTGCCAATTCGTAACATAATTTCTTTTTAAACATTTCCCGTGCAATCAAAATTGCTACCTAAATAGGTGAACTGCTCTGTTATTTTTATCATTTTAGATTCCAATGTGATATCTGCATTACTTGCCATAGGTGTCTTCATTATATTTGTTTTTCATAGCTTATCTGCAGTCCAACTTTTGATGCTATAGATGACAAGTTGTCTGTACTTAACTTATAAAAGTATAGATATTCGAGTAATTGGTAGTTACTATTTTCCCATCTTTCAATATTGAAAATTAAACCATAAAGAGAGCGCGCGCATTATATTGTTGAGCATGCAGTTATCATGATGATAATATATATTTGTTTTTGAATTTTAACAACTTTTCATTCACATTTCAACTATATATGTTATTATTATGTGCGTCTTATCACCTATAGATGTTTAAGCGGTAGTGAGCTCGATCACAACCCAAGTGTTCTTGGTTCAAACTCCGCGGAGTGGCAGTTTGAAAGCTTTTTAACGAAATGTGAAGATATAACACATAACACCCACATGTCCAATCCTCAAAATCACATTCACAGCTACTCCAAGCGCAACAAAAATAAGTGCAATACTGTTGCTGGCATATTCACCATTCGCTTGAGATGGACTCATATTGCATTATTATAAATTCAATTATATTAAAATGTATTTCGCATTTCTTCGACTTTGTATACCGCTAAATGTTAGTTAAGTTTGTTGTAATATATTTAAAAAAAAAATGAAATGACATGTTTATTAGTTGCTAAGAAACTATTACAACAACCGAAAGAAGGAATACTTAGCTTGTAAACAATATGGCGGGCTTGTCTGCTAAAGGTAGTAACGAAATTTATAATTGCTATATAATAATTGCCAGTGCAATTAACATTAATCATAACAGTAATATGCGAAGAAGATGAGGAGCTAACGTTTCTTGAATATTCTCTCTCCTCTTCTTTGCGTTCGTTCTTTACGACCAATTTTAATCACTCCTTGCGATATGTTTCATGTTTGATCTTTGCCAAGAACGTGTGTCAGTGTGTATACGTTACACATTGGTTTGGTAGACCCCTAAACGCATAAACTTCTACACGTTTAGGACACATGCATCCGATTTCAGACAAACCTCCTTAGTCGCCTCCTAGGACTTCTTTTTCTTCGCGTTCGTTCTTTACCAAGAACGTGTATACGTTGCATATTGGTTTGGTTGGCCCCTAAACGCATAGACTTCTACACGTTGTGGACACGTGCATCCTATTTCAGCCAACCCTACTTACTCGTCTCTTACGACATGCGTGGCAGGTAACAGTGGTTCTATTCTTTACACCCCAAATTTGGGCCCCAGTAACCACTCGGGCGTCTTGGATAATACTTATATTAATATGATAGCAGATAACAGGAGCTATGACGATCGATTCTTCTTCTTTTGTCGTCACACATCACACTCACGTATGACATGCGTTAGTGTGTTCCGTGTAGAGTTCGTAGAGTGTCATCGTGCTGTTATGTTTCTCAATTTAGTACAAACAAGGTTCTGTCCCAACTATTTATTTCTTATACTTTTTCTATGTTGTTGGTAACTGTTCGTGGGCATCGAATTTCACATGTAGTTATTTTTTGTGACTATGTTCTTCTTCTTCTTCTTTGCGTTTGTTCTTTACAACCAATTTTAATCACTCTTTGTGATATGTTTAATCTTTGCCAAGAACGTGTATACGTTGCACATTAGTTTGGTAGGCCCCTAAACACATAAGACTTCTACACGTTTAGGACATGTGCATCCAATTTCAGCCAAACCTCCTTAATCGCCTCTTACGACATGCGTGGCAGGTAACAGTGGTTTATTCTTTACACCCCATATTTGGGCCCCGGTAACCACTCGGGCGACTATGTTTTTCATTGTCCATGTTTGGTTCTGGTAACACAGAGTAGGCAAGGCATGAAAATGCTTTAATAATGCTTTAAATGCTTGTGTATAAGTTTTGTCAAGAACTTAGTCTTGTAGTGTTATAAGTATAGATCCATTACTGAATTAGGAATGTATAGCTTAATTTAGTCATCGGATCATCATCACTGCATGTTGAACCAATTAGTACATAAGTGCTCCAATCTCCCCCGCAGTATGTCTCTCAGCGTGTGGGTCGACTAACGACCCTGTTTCTTTGTTGGTTTACTATTCTTCTTTGGCTGCCAGCATAGTGTTAATTCAGAGATAAATAATAACATAGCTTCCACATGATTGTGTTTACAGTTTTGGATACATAACTTTATTATGAATGTGAGTGTAAACAATGCACAAACAAACATAAACTATTAATGGTATTCACCAAAAAAAAATTATTTTCAGGAAAAGAATCTTACATACCAAGGACATCAGATAAATGAGTGATTAAATACAATAGGAAAGTAATTTTATAAAATCAGATTAAAAACGAAATATAAAATTATTTTACAAAATCTTTAGAATGGACTATACAATAACCTTGCTATAGTAGGAACGGAACTTCTGAGAGAAAAGATGCATAGAAGACAAAGGGAGGAGATCTTGGTGCCAAGGAAAGATGGTTTGCATATATGACACTTTCTTTCTTTCTTTCTCGAATCCTGTATGCCTCACAGCGTCAGGTCAGGAAGAGATTTCTAAAAGGGCCCTAGTATGCGCTTCGTAGATAGTCTCTTTCGTCGCCTCTGTTATCTCTGAGGTCCATCTTTTGCGGGGCCGGCCTTTTGCTTTGTACCCATTGTATCGGAGCAGCATTGCTCTTTGGGGTGCACTGTCTGATGGTAATCTGCTTACGTGACCGAATCATTTAATTTGTTGTTTCTTGATGAAGTCTAGTACTGATGTTGTACCCACTTTTTCCTGATGTCTTCATTTCTCAACCGGTCTCTTCTTGTTACACCCAGCATTCTGCGTAGACACTTCATCTCTGTTGTGACTAGTTTTCTTCTATCGTTTGTATATGACACTGAATAGTTCTAATTGTATTGTAAATTAAGCAAAAATGGATATTTCGAAACATTGATATACATAGTGAGAAATTCATGATATTCATAAAATGTTGGTGTAAACTATATATAATATATATGTGCATGCACACACACACGCACATTTCAGTAGAATTGTGGTAAGTTTTAATTTAGTTTTGTTGTCAGATCATCATCATTGCACATCAAAACAATTAGTCCATAAGCGCTCTGATCTCCTCCTCAGTATGTCTCTCATCAAGGGGTATCTAACGACACCGATTCTTTATTGGTTTACTATTCTTCTTTGACTTCCAGTATAGTGCTCGTGACTAGCTACACCATATTTGACTTGGTGTTTTTGCAGTCTGGTTTATGTTGTAGATTCACCAACATTACTTGAATCATTTACACATCCTCTCTTCCTTAGGAAATTCATAATATTAACCTTGTAAGTAAGTATTTTAGTCAAGTCTAGCATCAACAATGATTATTTGTTATTTTAATTTATAGATGTTAAGGATGTGTTCATGACAGCAACAGAGCAAGGTGATACTGAGAAAGTATGCAAGCTGCTTGAAGAAATAAATATCCAACCAGATCTCACAACAACAAGGGAAGGTTTTGGTCGCAGCGTTTTGTCTGTAGCTGCTAGTTATGGACGAACTTCTGTTATTGCTGAACTTTTGAAAGTAATTTTGTTTTGTTAAATTACTTTCTGATTGATATTACCTATGTGAAATTAGTTTAAGAAAATAATGACAGACCTAATTTTGTTTCTACCACAGAACCTGCAGAGTTACTAGTTTTTGTGAATTCTCATTTTCATATAAAATTGGTGTTGACAGTTTTGCTTTTAACCAATGTTTTATTTTCGACTAAAACTACAAGAGCATTGTTGTAACTGCGGTTATAATTCTGTGCATGAACCTTGGGGCAGCATTTGCAGTGTGATGTATAGTGTAAATTCATTTAGATGTTATGTTATGCAATTGATATCATGGCACATTGGATATTGCTATTCGTGCTCTGTCCTCCATTGGAGCTGCCATCCTAAAGTCCACTTGCTCACTGTACCCATGAAAAGTTGATTAGTATATATTCTCTCTCTACCATGAAGACGATACTGTGGGGCATCTCCAAACTTAACTCCTAATTCTCACACTTGTTCAAGTGTCTGAGACTCGCCCATATCACATATATGAGTGCGTACTGCTTTGATGACATCCACTCTGTCCATACTTCTGCCAGCTTGAATCAGTGCTAATGATTTAGATATTGGTAATAGTTCTAAAATACCTTTAGGGCCATTAGGGATTGATTGTCTTGCTGTTTATGCTATGTCTGCCATATAGGAAGTATGAATTTTTCGCTTCTTTTTATCCTATGCTTGCTAAAGGACTTCTTATTCTTTTGTCGTCACACTGCTACCGGGTTGTTGCCCAGTGTCGTGGTTTTCTGTTTTTGTCTTGCGCTGTTCTGGTGGCTTGTGTGAATGTTATCTTTGCTCTTTCACAGATTCTGCTACGCCATCTAACCATCTTTTCCGTGGTCTTCCTCTTGCCTTCTTTCCCGATGTTCTGTTGTAGAAGACTCTGTATACTGTGGAGTTTGGATGCATTCTTATTAAGTGGCCAAATCACTTCATTCTTTGTTTATCTATGTAATTCAAGCACGGTTTTGTGCCAACTTTCTTTCTTATGCTGATGTTGGTGATTCTGTCTTTTCTTGTGTTGTTGGTAACTTTTCGCAGGCAACGCATTTCACATGTAGTTATTTTTGTGACTGCGCTTTGCTCAATGTCCATGTTTGGCTCTGGTAACACAAAGTAGGTATAAAAATGCTGTTGATCATCTGTTGCTTAGCTGCCTGTGAAATTTTTGGGTGCCTTAACAATGGGGCTAGCTGGTAGGTTACAGCATTTGCTTTTGAACTCTAGCCTCTATCTCTCTATCCAGTTTTCCGTCTTCTGTGAATATGCTTCCTAAGTATTTAAATTCTTTCACTTGGTTTATTTTAGTGCCATTGACATGGATGTCTAGATTATTATATTTTCTTCCCATATTCATTATTTCTGTTTTAGTGTTGTTGATTTTCATGTAATGTTTTACACAATTTTGTTCAAGGTGTCAATATGATGTTGTAGATCTTGTTCATTTTGATGTATCAGGCACTGATCATCCTGCAAACAACAGTTCATTTATTTCATCATTATCTGAATTTGACTCTTGAGTTATTTTATCCATATATGTAAAAAAGAGTAGTGGTGAGAGGACACAACCTTGTCTAACACCTGATGTAATGGAGAACCAGTCGGTCATTCCTTCTGTTGTTCTTACTGTACTCTGGCTATCTTGATATAAGGCCATGATATTGCCTAATAGTTGTCCCTGGACGCCATATTCTTCAAGGATCTTCCATAGATTGCACCTGTTTATCAAATGCCTTTTCTTGGTCTATAAATATAAGCTGTTTACTTTGATTGTATTCAATTGTTTGTTTGCAGATCTGTCTTAGTGTAAATATTGCGTCTGTGCAACTAAAGGACTATTGGTCGAAAAGTTGCTGTATATTGTTTTTGTACTTTGTAAAACTACAATACTTTGTTTTTACATGTTCTGCCATACAGTTTTACTGCAGTCTTCCCTTATATCAATAATTCTAAAATACCTTGTACACTTACATGATAAACAAATTTCAGATTATGAACCTATAACAAGTGCCCTTCAAGTTTATCTGTGTTAATGATGTGTGAACTGTACAGCAAACACTTTTGTATTTTGGAACTGCAGTCAATATCCATGTCTTGATTTTGCAGTTTGAAGGTACTTCACAGCTCCATTGATGAATGTCATCATCGAAAACTGGTAGTTAATGATTTTGGGAAAAGTTATGTGTATCTTCGTAGCAACCTTCATGAAGACAATGTTAAAATACTTTTTTATTTTTTGCATGCAATAAAAGTTTATTCAAGTTCAACTCCTCCTTTTTCTTCCTTGATCTTTCAACACCTTTGCTCTTGGCTCTTTAACCAAGTATAATATAGTATTTCTTTTGTACATGACATTGATAGGTTGCGATGTCTGTAGATTTTCTACCACAGTAAGGACCCAGAAATTGAATGCTGTAGCACTAGTGGGTTCTTTTTGTTGCTTAATGAGATAGAAGCAAAGGCAGGGTTCAATGTACTCATTCTCCATCCCCAGATTTCCTGCAGATAATGCATAGTTTTATTATAATTGGGGCTACAGGTGCAATTGTAATATGCTGAAATGGCAGTGCTGGAATCAATTAGCTGGTATTAACCAAGACTCTATTCCATGCGGTCATCCTTGAAACAGATTGCTGTGCTGTAGTCTGACAAAGTGGGTAGGGATCAAAGGGAAGCTTCCCATTAGGTTAGGTAGAAGTAAAAATGCTGCTGTAAATGATATGAGATTGGATCACACAACAGATGAGCAATATCTTAGAGTGACTGTGCCTACATGATTCTCTTGACCGATGTCCAGAGGTCAATAGTTGGCACAGAAACCATGTAAGTGTCTGAGATACTCATTTCGTCAATCACCCAAAAAACAGCCCTTGCAAGGGAAAGTCATGCCACCCAGAGTCAAGCTGGTTGATCATACCTGAATTGCCTGGTCTTGAAATAAAACTCTGTTAATGGCTGACTCTCCTGTATTGTGTGGAAAACAAAACAGAGAGAAAGCTCCTAAATCTTGGAGAGACACTGACAAGTCTGATCATCTGTTATTCCATTCTTTGACCTACTTACTTGAAGCAATACAACATTTTACATTCTGAGAATGGTGTATGCTTGCCAAGTACTTCTACTCCAGAGATAACTAAAAGGATTATTATTATTAAGTTGGATTTTGTACAGGAAGTCTCAGGCAAAATATTTATCTTTTCTTGCAGTGGTAACTTCTGTAAACATCTATTTGACATTGAAATGTTGCTGGCCACAACTTTTTTACAACTTTACATAGGATCATAGGTAGATCTATCCAGAAAGACCTCACAATCAAAGAAAACCGGCTGATGCTACAAATAAGAAAGAGAAAATTGAGATATTTTGGACATATAAAATGGCACGAAGGGCTGGAAAAGACCATCATGGAAGGAGGCATACCGGCAAAGAGAAGAAAAGGAAGACCACAGAGAAGATGGGTTCAGGATGTAACTGATGGTTTGAACATGACAGCTGCAGAGGCAGGACATCTGGCCTATGAGAGAGAAATTCCGGAGGACTGTTGGAGTGGCAAAGTTCTGCTCAGGACAAACTATTTGATGGTGATGATGATCTTTAACAACTAGATTTCAGTGATAAATTATCTGTTCTCTCCAGATCCTATTTGGATATGTTCAGATTCAGAAAATTAATGTTATGTTATGCGATCGATGTCACTGCACATTGGGCATTCCCATGCATGCTCTGTCCTCCGCTGCAGCAGCCATCCTAAAGTCCATTTGCTCACCGTACCCATGAGAAGTTGATTACTATATCTTCTCTCTCTACCACGAAGACGACACTGTCTGGCATGTCCACACTTAATGCCTAATTCTCGAACTCGTTCCAGTGTCTGAGACGTGCCCATGTAAGAAAAATAATGTACCTTGAAAGTCAACTAGCATACTTCTCAAAATCTGGAACATGTTCTGTGAACTTGAACTAAAAATATTCATAATTTTAATCCAGTTGGTATTAACATTTTGCTTTGTTTACAAATATTTATGGCAAGGTATTAATTACAATTTTTTGTCATAATTCAAATTAGGGTGGAGCAAATCCTATGTTAAGGAGTGCATTTGAGAGGGGTTTCATTGCATGAGGCTTGTATGGGTGGTCACTTGGAATCTGCACAACTATTAGCACTTGTTACATCAGACATCAATGTTGTTGATAAAAATGGCCAAACTGCTGTTCATCTTGCTTCATTTAATGGGGAAGTAAAAGTGCTGAAGATGTTATTAGAGATGGGTATGTCATGCTCTCGTACATCAAAACCACCTTTATGCAACCATCATCATCATTATCACTGTCAGACTTGATCAAACTAGTGAATTTGAGTGCTCCATTGTCTGTGTAAATCTTGTAAGTGCACAAGTGTTGACAACGTTTGTCAAAAATAGCTGTATTTCAAATGAAAATGTCCCATAGCTTTTGCAAACCATAGTGTGTGAAATGTGTGTAACTTCACATTTCTAGGCCCACATATGCATGAGATAGTTTCATGCTTGTTAAACATTGTTTGCATGAATTGAAGCCACATCCCTGTTCAGTTCAATTTGAACCATGAACATTCAGTAACCAACAACCAATTTCAGTAATATTATATTATAACTACATTTCTTTCCCTCTTTAAATGTAATCTAGATTTTCAAGCTCGGATGTCATCACATCAAATGTTACTTTTGTTACCTTTAACATATACATTTCTATTGCTCAAGATCTGTATTGATTCTTTCACAATTTATTGGTTATTTGTTACTAAACTGACGTCATTGCAATCTGGGCAGACCCATAGGCGCTCAGTACCCCCCAACAGATATAGAAGAGTATACATACTGATGGTTCCCGTGGGGACCACTAGGTGCTCAGTATCCCCCAACAGATATCGAAGAGTATGCATAGTGATGGTTCCCGTGTCTCACTGATTAAACACACTCCTCACTCTGCCCCTCAGGCATCTAGTTCTACTTGTACAACGGGTAACTCCAAACCGCTTAAATCGCTGGATCGATTCAACATCTATATTAGTGTCTGCATCCAACAGACAGTCGTGAAGAGACCGAAGAACAACTCCCTTATCCATCAATTTATTGAAATATTTTAGTAAAACTTTTGCTGAAATACAATATTACTGATGTAAGGGAAGACAGCATTAAAGCTATGTGGCAATGGCGAATCATGTAACAACAAGTAGGCTACTGGAGTTTTATATGTAGTGTACTGAAAATCTATTTGTCTTTCCGCTAATTACCTTATGGCAGTGCTATGGTTATATAAGTTTAGTAAGCTAGGACTATAATGTCATGCTTTGACTCTAACAGGTGCCAATAGGGCTGCCAAAGATGACAAAGGAAGACAACCAGCCCATCTGGCCGCCATTCGAAATCATGTGATAATTTTACGGTTACTTTTTGAAAGAGGAGTTGACCTTGACTGTCAGTGCAATGCTGGAAAAACACCTCTCCATTATGCAGCTCAGCACGGAAGTAAGTAGCTATCCATTGATTATTGTTGAATGTATTCACTGACTGGATTCTGTAGTTATGTCTATTCTATTTCATTATAAATGTATCAGTATATTTTAATTTTGTACATTTATGTTTCTTACATGTATATTACCTTTCTTTTTATCTTGATTATTCATGTTCAAAATCTCTGCTCTAAAATGTCCATAGTTTCCTGTACTTATATACAACTGACTGCAGTAAAAGTGAACATAGTTGATAGATGAGCAATTACAAAGTATTGAAAGAAATTTAATGCAGCTACATTTCTAGTACAATACACAAATGAGATTAAGGATATGTGAAAGCTGCATACTTTCAATACTACTGTATGTATGTAAACAAAATGATAGGGTAAAATCCCAGATCCAAAAATCCTCATGAAAGCAAAGATTCAAAGTATCCACACTCTGTTGCTGAAGGTCCATGCGAGATGTGCAGGTCTTGTTGCACGAAAACCAGATAAATACGTTCCAAAACAGTTGGTGCATTTCGAATTAGCTGCAGCAAATGATTTGTTGGAGGACAGTAAAATGCTCTAAGTCACTTAAAGTGTCTCTAAAATGCTTTGATATAGACACCACATGCTGGAAATCCCTTGCGCAAGATCACCAACTGTGGTGCTACAACAACATAAGAGAGATTTGTATAGCTGAGAATCATCGTACTACTGAGGTGCATAAAAAAAAAATATGCATGAAAAGACAGAACACCCACTTGTCCAACCTTGACCATATATGCCCCACCTGTGGTAGAAGATTGTGTTTCAGGATTGGACTCTACAGTCACATTTGTACATACCAGAGAGATGAAATAACACATCTGAAGCTGTTGTCTTCATCGTTTGTGATGGACAGCTATTACATTATTACGTATCCAACTACTAGAGAATAACAGAAAAGGAAACATTTAGACTGTCATAATTTTATAAAAACTTGGAGAACAATTCTCAAAATATTTTTGCAGAACAAAACCAGCAACCAGGAATTGCTCCAGGTATAGTCAGGAGGAAATACACATAGTAATAAAAGGCTGGAGCTAGATTGGACATGTAAGCAGAAGCAATCCAGAGGCCATCACAAGCACTACAATGCAGTAAACTTTGGAGAGAAGATGAAAGAAAGGTAGAACTAATACAAACTAAAGGAGAACAGTGAAAGCAGAGATGCACTGTGTGGGCAGACTTGAAACACCCAGCGAAGGATGACCAAAGACTGATTAAGGTTTTGCCCTACAAGATGCCATAAGGCATGTCAGATACTAACTGTTTTGTTGGTCCATGGCAGAAGAAAAAATAGAATAGAAATTAAGAATTAGCATAAACAGAGTTTACTTTTTGACCAAAATGTGATTCCCTACATTTTATATTGATGTGTAAAGAATAAAACTAAATATACTTTTTTGTCTTGTTTACAAACATCCTGCGCAGGTCTTGAGTGTCTGCTGAGTCTTGTAGAAAGAGAGTGTGACCTAGAAATCAGAGATGTCAACTCTTACCTTCCGATACATCTTGCAGCTCGGCATGATAAACTTGATTGTCTGAAACTCCTTATCAGACATGGAACTTCGGTTGATATACCTCAAAAGGAGGGAAAATTATGTTCACACATCGTGAGGTTTCTTTTTTTTTTTTTAACCATGTCTTCACAATATTCTACTTTTTTTGGGTGTAAATTCTGATTTTGTAATAAACGTAATTGCTTATAAATATGTAAAACGCCTGTTTAAATGAGATTTCATTACAGTACAATGTAATAAGTGCCATAAACCCACTCACATTCAATGACATCAAGACAACTCTTCAGTGGATACTAGGCCATATAGCGACTTGAGGCAGTGAGAGTGCAGACAAATCGACAAATTAAGGAAAAAATATGCAGCATATTAATATCCCTACATATTAATATCAGGTCTCCCGCATGGAAGCTGCTCTCTAAAATTGTATTTTGTTCTCTACACAAATTTGAAATATGAATGGTGAATTAGCCCAATTAGTTCCTGTTTGCAATTGTTGACATAAAGTTTACAAATTGGTAAACCTAAACTACAGTCTTCAGACTTAGAATAGGACACTGCAGTCTCAGAGCACACCTCCAAAGAATGGGTCTCAGTTGCCTGCACCTGTGGCACACCAAAGCAGTCCCCAGAGCACATACTGCCCCATCCAGAGCAGTGTGAGAATGGAAATCTGGCCAACAGAAACAACACTACAAAACAACTTATGGCGAACCGGGGAAGATCTCATGCGCCGCCCCATTTACGACACATACCGGAGTAGTTGCATAGCAGAAGTTGATCGCAGAAGAAGAAGAAGGTAAACCTAAATAGCTGTTGGTATTTATGATAACTTATTGTGCATATTATATTCAGGCTGCGTTATATGGAGGAGTTAATGTGTTACATTGGTTGTTGGATGCAGGCATTAATGTTAACTTAGTTGATAGTAAGTATATTTGAAATATTCAAATTGACATCAATACCATGACATCATTTTCATTATGCTCACCATTATTATTATTTTGACATGAGCACCATGTCATCATGTTCATTAGCCTTAGCATTATTGTTATTTTGACATGAGCACCATGTCATCCCTTAGCATTATTGTTATTTTGACATGAGCACCATGTCATCATTTTCATTATGCTCACCATTAATGTTATTTTGACATGAGCACCATGTCATCATTTTCTAGCTTAGCCTTAGCGTTATGACAGCAACAACCTTTCATTGCTTTCATTGACTTCAGCTTGAATGTCATTTGGACATCAACATTCTAAAGGCTCTAAAGTCTAAAGGCAAAGGAATTGACTTCTTTGCACCAGGTTTCCTCATATGTCTTCATCCCTCTCTGCAGAAATGACAAGCCACCTGCCAAGAGTGTTTTCCAAAGCATGAGCATGAAGTCTGTGGCCCCCAGCAGCAATCCTAGGGATCCCCAGAATAAATTACACATGTGACTGTCCGTATTTGAACCTACAACCCTCAGATCATCAGGCGAACGTTTTAAACCACTTGCTATAGAGATACCCATTCAGTCAGCACTGTATCATCAATATGCTCAGTAAGATCAAGACACATTGGGCTTAAACACAATGGAGTCTCTTATTAGGTATAGGCTGACAAAAATCAGTTATATTATTATGCCAGGACACACAAGGGGAATTTCAAATAAAGAAATTGCTGCTGGGGACGCCTATGTGTTTTCGGTGCTCTCAAGGGGAGTAAAGAATAGTAACATTGCGACCTACAAGGTGTGTCGTAAGAGGTGACTGAGGTAGGGGCCTAGGAAAGCTATCCTAGTAAAATAAAATTGTGGATGAAATCGGATGTGCTGGGCCCACTTGTAGGTGCATAACTGACACAACATATAATCATTCTTAGGCTTAGATCACATACAAATCACAAAGCATGGTTAACAAGTGGTTGATATGGAGTGCTTGAAGAAGAAGAAGAAGTACTTCCTACTTCATTTCCTATTTTTTATTTTTAGTTGAAAAACTTATTTCCAACTCCCAACACTTCGCACCCTCCGTTTGAGAAATCAATTGTGATTTCTTATTTGTTCAGATAAGTCGAACAATTATGTAAAACCAGTCTTCTAACAGATGATTTGAACAGCTATATACAAGCCAGACACTCACCTTTATCTTTGTCCCAGGTCATTCTGGGGTGAAGGGCAATGAGAGAACGGATACACTGGCAAGTAATGCTGTGATCGAAAATGGGCTTTCTATGGACAAAAGTGAGATCATCAATGCTCTAAGAGAAAACATATATCCTTAAGATTTCAATGAAGATAACGGGTATTCTCTATTTCGGTTGCACAAGTTATGCATACAGAAAAGTGCGGCAAGACTGGAAAACTATGAAAGAAATCCCAGTAGATACATCAATAAGCACAGAATGGATTTGTTAGTCTAAACACACCGAAATACATGCTTAAAAGGAGATTGGAGCAATTATGGACATTCCCGATATACAATGAAGATCATCCTAAAATTAACTATGTACAATCAATACTTCTAGCAGATAACTTAGACAACTATGTACAATTGATAATCAAAGACTAACAACTTATTATATGTTTTATTTACTTACATTTCTATAACTAAAATGAAAACCATGGCATATCCTTTACAGAACGTAACCATCAACCACAGTAAACGAGTTGTCGATTTTTTTAAGCACCACTTATACGTTCAGTAGTTTGCCATTGCTTTCTGAAAGGTTAGGTCTATTTTTACCATTCGTAAAAATCCCACGGAAACGAATTTGCTTCCAAATTGCCTGCTGTGGACTTTGAACCAGGTATGCTTGGGTTATGATCGAGTTCACTACTGCTTAAGCTACAGATGCCCACTCTATAACTGAAACACATAATATTTCTACTGATTTATTTTTCTAAAACTGGAAAGGCATATTTTATTTATTGATCTTCCTTTTCTTCAGACTTTGATTCTGAGAATCACATTTTAAAATATTTTCATTCTTTACTTTACATTTTCAGACTTTGGTAACACTTCAATTCACTATGCAGCTGAAGGTGGACATGCTGACTGCTTTAACTGTTGTCTTCAACATGATGCTGATTTGGAACTTATGAATATCAGAGGTGACATGCCTCTAGGCACAGCTAAGAAAGGTGGACATGCCTTGCTGATGGAGAAAGCATGTATGCACACACTTTTGTTGTCGCTCTGATAATTATGTTAAGATTAATTGTTGCAAATTTGGTGTAGCACAGTGGCAGTTTACTGGACTCAATCACCAGAGTATAGGGTTCAGTTCTTGATACAGTCAATTCCTTAGTCTATCCAGCTAAAAATGGGTACTTGAACTTCCTGAATTGAGTAAAAATTTGAACTAGTCACACCATAGCTACTGTGCAAGTGTTCTGCTGTTGACACTTAGCTGAAAGAGACTCAAAATATCTGGGAACGTAGCCTTATATGTAGAGATGTACATTCTAGTTAGATTTATAGGCAAAAGTAATGTTGATCTGCAAGACAAGATACCATAGACAAGATGACATATCACAAGAAATGAGATGATCTGAAACAAGTACATACAAATAACATCTATTGAAAGTTTTAGTTTTGCCAGTGTGTTGCCAGGGCTCTCAAGGTTAGCAAAGAATATTAACACTGCGACCTACAAGGCATGTTGTAAGAGGCGACTGAGGTAGGGGCCTAGGAAGCTACCCTAGTAAATAAAAAGCATCACAGAAATCGGATGTGCTGGCCTACTTGTAGGAGCATAACTGGCACAATATACAATTGCTTTTAGGCTCTGATCACATACAAATCACAAAGAGTAGTTAACAAATAGTCAATATGGAGTGTTCGAAGAAGAAAGGTTTAGTTTAGAAGTAGTTTTACAATTTGCTGAAACAGAAACAGTACTCGATAAATTAGAAATAATTTCGAGAAGTAGCTCTCCAAAGAAGAAAAGAAAGAAGAAAAAAAAATAATATGATCATGTGTGTTTTCATACTCTGACAAAAATGTACTATTATGACAGCTTTGCATCACATATTCCTTTGTATTCCAGTGTAACATATTGTTGCAGTCATGTAAAGAAATATGTTGAGAAAAATTAGATCACTGTATGTTTGGTTGAGGAAGCCATTGGTAAAATTAAATAAAAAAGTTTTTGTGAGTAAAAGACATGTATCTCAATGCGGCAGGACAATTTGGAGAGCAGCAAATGAAATTTTATTCAATTCTTGCTAGCATTGGAGTAATGAAGATATGAGTTCTTTGAATTACAGTCACTGATGATGTTATCTCCCTCAAATTCTAGTGGTGTAATTCTATGGTGTTTGTCTGTGTTCATTCTTATCAACCAAATTAACTACTCTTTGTGATCTGTGTGGTTTGCACAGAGAACATGAGTATGTTGACCGCAATTAGGCCATTATGACATGTAGGACTGGAACATCCTATTTTGACCAAAGTATATGCATAATATCCAACTGAACAAAAATGTGTACAGATGGGTAGCTGTCAGTCTTTAAAAGTTAATTGCATATCCTTTACAGGACAAATCAACCCCAGCTTTTTAACGCTGTTGTTATTTTTCTAGGCATTAGTACATTCAGTAGTTTGCCATTGCTTTCTGAATGGGTGGTGCCATCGTCCTTTGTAAAATCCCCCGAAACACTTTGCAACCAAACTGTCTGCAGCATGATTCGAACTCAGAACGTTGGGGTTAATAGACCAAGTCACTATCCCCTAAGTCACAGACGCCACCAGACTTTACAAACAGTAAAACCTCACTTTAAAGTACCACATATGCAGTTATACTGTAGCGTGGTATCAGATCTGATGGCCATAGGAAGGTCACCAGAACTGACTCATGCCAGATTACACTATTTAATATTATTAGATTTAGAGTGGTATTTATATTTGCAACACTTCTGGTACCAAGCAGTATTGCTCTTACTGTCTACTTGGATTCATCAATTGTGTAGAAAGGTGGTAGCTGTTAATGGACAGCAGTGATATTCTATAATAACGTGCCCAAGAAAGTCCCCTGAAAATCTACAGTTTTGCCGATATCATGTCAACACAACATGAAAGCATCATTTATGAGTTATACACCCTCTGATCATACTGCCGTAGAGCTGGCGCCAGGGGTAAATTAAGACAGGGAATGGAATCCTTTCATTTCATAGCAGCCATCCACCTTACGCAGGGCATCTTCCTGTAAATGACGTGATTTCTTGCCATAGTTCACCTACCTCACTATGTGTGTTAGGCATAATTGTAAAGTCTTCATATGTGTGCAATAATTATTGTGTTTTGTGACAAACAGAATTACATCATAATACTGGTCTTTTGTAATCTTATCTTGTCATCACAGTGAAGAATGAGGTGGTTTGTCCACTTTGTTTTAAGAAGTTTGAGAAAATAGAGTATGACCAAACACATGCACCAGCTCCAGTGGAGAGAAGCATCACAGCTGCAAGTCTGTCAGCATACACAACCCCCCTTCCTGCAATGAAGTAAGTTATCTTTTTTGAATCTGTTAAATCCAAGACCAACATTGAAAACTCACATATCACCATCTCAAATATTAATTGGTATTTCTGTTTCTAAATTGTACCTTAAAAGTTTTTGTATAAGACAGTGAGAACAGTTCTTGCAGTTAGGGTATCCTCGCTGGTGTTACAGAGTTTGTGCACTGCTGCTGAGATTGCTTTGTGTAAGAAAGAGATCGGAACACACATGGTTATTCACCAAGTGCAATGATGATGGTCCTATTAATAAATCAATCAGTACTTGGAGTGGCAACTGTATTTTAAATTTTGTACTGTTAACACATTCCATACCAACTCCTGTAGGGTGTGTCAAGCATTGTTTCTGTCCACCAGCTGATCATCATCTCTCTAAAACTCACCATACATCAACTGTTTAGGATGTGTTTATCAGGTGATAGTACTAATACTGAACTGTATCAGTTGTTAAAGTTACTTTGAAAATACCAGTATGTAGAACATGAGAACACACTGCAGAAGCAACAGTTTATTTGCTTAAAATTCTGCCAAAGTTATCTCTATTAGTTGCAGGGAACATCCTTGACAAAGCTGAATAATACACATATGTTATTCAGAGGTACATTATTTTATAGACTGTCTTGACTGACAATATCTGCAGCCATCAAGAGATCAAAATGTGTTAATATGATATTTCATTGATACAATAATGATACATATATCTGCCAAATCCAGCTTTAACTATGTTATGTTATATGTTTCTATATCACCACTTTGTACTCACACAGACAAAAGTCCACTCAGCTTCAGAAGAACATAATCAAGAATAATCTGAAGAAGAAAGCTTCAATGAATAAACTGCCTCGTCGAGACCTGGTTGCCAAATATTTTCTTACATCTTGATCCAAATGAGGAATTCAGATTTCATGCAAAATAAAACCTGTCTTTTCACAATCAGTGTTGTTTATTTAAATACCTAACTTATTTTAGAGTTGGCAACAATTTAACACAATGTTACAAGATGTGTGGTATCACCAATAGCAAAGTTGATAATACTCTGCGTTAGTGACCACATGCTATAGAAATTCTGGGTTTCAAGGCCAGCTTGGAAAAAAATTGACATTCAATACAGTACTTGGTTGGACTACATGAGACCCTGATCCTTTACTGGGTGATCTAAATTACAAGTACCTCTGATATCAGTGTAAGTCTTGTCTGAATGACAAGGAATAATGATATTTAGGGAAGCAAGTCTTCATGCAAAAATCAGTCAGAGATGCCATATTAAGCGCCATGATTACACCTGAACTTACAACAAATGAGTGAAAAAAACATTTTTTGACGTATTGTCAGATGATATGTATAATGTTAGAGAATATTTAATGTTAAATGATGTATGATGTTAGAGAATAGTTAATGTTAGATGATGTATGATGTTAGAGAATATTTAATGTTAGATGTTAGATAATGTATAATGTTAGAGAATACTTAATGTTAGATGATGTATGAGAATATTTAATGTTAGATGATGTATGATGTTAGAGAATATTTAATGTTAGATGATGTATGATGTTTGAGAATATTTAATGTTAGATGATGTATGATGTTAGAGAATATTTAATGTTAGATGATGTTAGAGAATATTTAATGTTAAATGATGTATGATGTTAGAGAATATTTAATGTTAGATGATGTATGATGTTAGAGAATATTTAATGTTAGATGATGTATGATGTTAGAGAATATTTAATGTTAAATGATGTATGATGTTAGAGAATATTTAATGTTAGATGATGTATGATGTTTGAGAATATTTAATGTTAGATGATGTATGATGTTAGAGAATATTTAATGTTAGATGATGTATGATGTTAGAGAATATTTAATGTTAGATGTTAGATGATGTATGATGTTAGAGAATATTTAATGTTAGATGATGTATGATGTTAGAGAATATTTAATGTTAGATGATGTATGATGTTTGAGAATATTTAATGTTAGATGATGTATGATGTTAAGAGATGAATTAGGAAAACACATCTGTGATGTGAGGAGATGTATAATGTTCAGAATGATAACAAATACACTTGTTGAACAAAACAAAAACAGCTGGTATGTATTGTGATTATAGAAATTGCTTGGGATGTCTTAATATTCACAAAACAGATGAGACTGCAGTAAAACTATTTGATTGGCAAAACACGTAATAGCCGTCCATCCAGGCGATGATGACAACAACAATCTCAGAGCGTGTACTGTTGCACCTCTCTGGTGTGTGCGGAGGTGACTGTAGAGCCCAATCCTAGAACAGAATCCCCGACCACAGGTGGGGCATACATGATCAAGGTTAGACATGTGCGTGTTGTGTGCTCTGTCTTTTCGCGCTGCTTGTTTTCTCTGTGACTCAACAATACGATGATTCTCAGCTATTCGGGTTCCTCTTTTGTTGTTACAGCGCCACATTTGGCGATCTTGCGAAAGGGATTCCCAGCATGTATTGTCTATATCGAAGCATTTCAGAGACACTTTAAGAGTGTCTTTAAAGCGTTTTCTGTCCACCAGCTAAACGTCTGCCCCCTTCAAGCTCACCATACATCAACTGTTTTGGGATGCGTTTATCAGGCATTCGAGCAACGTGACCGACCCATCTCAGTTGGGCCTTCTGCAACAGGGTGTTGGCGCTTGGGATCTTTGCTCTTGTGAGGACTTCGCTGTCTGGAATTTTGTCCTGCCAGTTTATTTTTAGTATTCTGCGTAGACAGCTTGTGTGGAAATGGTTTAATTTTCTTGCGTGTCTGCTATACACTGTCCATGTCTCGCTTGGACAGTGTATAATACAGTGTCCATGTCTCGCAAAACACGTAATCACAAAGTACTGCAGTCTCATCTGTTTTGTGAATATTTGGACATTTTTTCTGCAACTCTTCGTTGTGATGTATTAGGTAAGTTTTAGTAGTTATAGGTGTATGTAACTTCCCGTCACTATTGTTTTAGTATATAATAGCTGTTCGTTATTCGTTTTTATTTCCAGATTTTCATTAGAAACGTTTGTGTTTGGTCGTCCATTTTTTAAAAAAAATGTGTCACTCCTGTTGTTCGTTTGCTTGATAAAGGCCTTGTTGGTCGAAACGTTGCTGTGTTTTGTCATTGTTTTTGTAATTTGTAAAACTACAGTACTTTGTGATTACGTGTTTTGGGATGTCCTACACGTTCATGTATACATATAGATGTGAGTATTTGACAATAAACATTAACATCTCAGATGGACACATAGATGTGGTTTTACAGAAGAATGTTTACAATCTCTTAGACTGATAACATTACTAATAATGACGTGCTGAAAGAAGTCAAGACACAGAGCAAACTCACTGTCGACATAAAAAAGGAAATAGGCAATCACCATTTTTGAACATATAATAAGAAAGGCGGGTGAGCGTCTGTAGCCTTGAAAATCGACGATCGTTTACTGTCATTGATGGCTAAGTCATGTAAAGGATATGCCACGATTTTCATTTCATTTTCAATAAGAAAGGGAGGTTTAGAACATATAGTGACAACAGAAAAATGAATGGGAGACAAGATAGAGAAGACAGAGAACGAAAATTCTGGAAAACCTAGCTTCATGACTCGGAAGAGTGTCAACATCCGAATTGATAATGCCCAAAACAGACGTTTGACGAAATCTATGACTGCCTTCAACAGGCGGCATGGCACAGGATGATACTGATTTGCCTTAATGAAAGAAGCAGTGAACAAACTGACAAGACGTACACTTAACAAGACGTAATTTATAGCTTACCGGACAAACAATGACTGCCGTTTTCTCTTTAATAACCAATTTCCTCTTTAATGACTGACATAAACATTAGCTATTTTTAGCGTTAATAAGATTCTCAATATTTATTTAACAGTTTCAGTTTGGAATATCTTCATTGCACTCCGAACATGTCCATATGTGCTCCGATCTCCTACGCAATATCTCCAACAGCGTCCAGCAACTGACCGTACCAGTTCGATTTTGATTGATGAGCCTACTCATATACCTGTTGTACCATTCTTTTCTTGCCACACCAATCTTCAAACCCAGTTCTCGCAATCTAGTAGTTGACGTGGATTGGTTTATATGAAGGTCTTCTCTGCAACCACACTCTATGAGGGCCTTTCACGATGTCACCTCTGTCCATTGGCTGGCCCTCTGATATAACGGCAGAGCCAGCCAGCCTGTCTGCTCTCTCATTGCCAACGACACCCATGTGCCCGGAACAAAGACAAGTGTAATTCTGCAAATTGTTGATGCCTGAAGTGATTCAGTATATCAAACATTTATTTGTAAATTCACATCACTAGATATTTCTATTGGAAAGACTGCATTAAAACTAAAGGCAAATGATGAGTACACAAAGTTATCACATCACTAGATATTTCTATTGGAAAGACTGCATTAAAACTAAAGGCAAATGATGAGTACACAAAGTTATCACATCACTAGATATTTCTATTGGAAAGACTGCATTAAAACTAAAGGCAAATGATGACCAGTTATCCACCTGCAAAGATTAAATGTAGTACAAAGTAAGTCTTACAAAGTAAATAAACAACTAAACCGACGACGTTTCGATTCAAAAGTTTGTATCCAACAAACAATCATCATGTGCCGTGTCGGCTGGTGCATAAGATTTTAGATCCCCAGAAATAGTATTTTCTAAGTGTCTGGCTATTATTTTGGATATTGACATTTTTTCTAGTCCATTAATTTAGACTACCCAGAATATGATATATATATGTCATTGTCTGTCTCGTTCATTATTCAGTTTGATGGTTGTCACCAGGTGCTCTAAACCTCCCTTTGTCATGACAGGAAATGCCACCCCATAGAAAATTGATTTTTGATGAAACAGTGTTATGCTAATCTGTTCTTTGCCCTTTCCACGCTGTAAACTACCACCTTTTTTTTTCTCATTTTACTCCTCCCTGGAAAAACTTCTGTGGACGTCCTTGGCTACAGGGCCTCCTAATATGTGCAATGATTTTCAATAGGTAGCTTGCTTAATAAATAATTCTCTCTGCGTGCTCTAAGTTCTGACGATTATCCAACCACCCCCTCCACTCCTTTACACACGTCATTTTCGTATACCTGTTTCGCATCTCCTACTTTCATTTAACTTTAATCTCCTTCAAACGATCTTATTCATTCTTTCTTCATTTTCTCAGTGTTCGCTGTGTGAGATCTTCACACTTTTTCCTGGCACGCATCACTAGTTCGCCTACTTAACAAACTGACACTGTTTTATTTTGTCCTTCATACAAACTAGACAGGTTTGATAAGAGTACAAGCAGTCTAACGTATTTTCATTTCTTTGTATAAATAGCACCCTTCAGCTTGAAACATCAAATACTTTCATTCATTAACAAATCGCTAGCTGACCAAGTGATCGGGGTGACATCTGCCAGTAGGGAAGTGAAGTGGTGGCCACCAAAAAAAGTAAGCACAATCTGGCATATGCAAACCGTGTATGTATACTTCGTTTGGCTTGGACCAAATTCTACGCAGAACAATATGTTGACCCGCAAGTGTCAACCACTTTAGAGGCTTGCTTGACACGTCAGGGAATCTATTGAGTGCTTACTCAAGTAGAAGGAGAGTGGTGACAGAACTTCGAAAGATAATTGACCAGCGGCGATGGGATTTCTGAAGATGTGAACGAAATTAGTTCTCCTTTTGGTCCGGTGCTAATGACCACACAAGGTTTGACAACGCAAGTGCTTGTTTGTCTAGAACAGATTACAAAAATGTATCATGAAACTTCTCAAAATGTGTATTTTATAGATAGCAAATCCCAACTAGAGACACTTTAGCAACAATAAAAACAACATAAAAATGTACAAGGTGTTTGTAAAGTTTCACTACACTTTATATGTAGAACAAATATGAAAAACGAAGTACATGACGTCAGCAAAAGATGTACTCCACAGTCAACTGTGACGCAATATGCAGTGAATGACTGTTGTTTGCTGGAGTAGTTCTTCTCACTCAAAACATAACGGTGTTTTCAACTGAAGAAAGAAGCAATCAGAATTGACATTAAAGAAATATCAACAGACACGTTGCAGAAGGTATTTCACAATATGAAGAAACGTATACATACATGTACTGAAGCCTGTGGTGGATATTTCCAACATCAGTTATAATTAATATTTCATTGGTTCTTTCCAGTTTACCATAAACAAAAGTAGACCATAGCAGTAACTAATGTAACTAATTTCACTACTTTGTTTTAGCCCATTTTTTATGACGTCATGCACTTAGTTGTTCAAGTTGTTCTACATACAAAGTGTAGTAAGACTTTAAAAACACCCTGTAGTAGTTTATATTTATCGAAGGAAAAACATAAAATTACAAAGTTAATATTTAATATTAAATACATAGCAAATCCCTGCATGGGAGTCGACATAATATTTTTCATGTGAGTAGCGCGATGGGGGTGGGGGATTGGGAATGGGGTGTGAATACCGTATAATTTAGTTGGAAAGCTTAATACGTGACATTGAAGAAGACCAGATTCAGGTCAGATATTGATTGCGGGTTTCATGTATAAAAATATTAACTTCTTAAAAATGTTTTCAACCATAGAAGGTTAGTAACAGTCAATCACATATTTCCAACTATCACGTAAAATGCAGATAACCAAATACTGATTGCAGAGAACGAAGAATCTCTCCAGAACCTTTTGAGCTTAATTAACATCAAGGGTGAGGAGTACAAAATGAAAATAAATATAATAAAGACAGAGACAATGGCAATAAGCAGACAACCAGAAAACCTTACAATAAAACTCCAGAACGTAGAAATAAAACAAACAATTGAGGCCAAATACTTAGGAGCAATTTTCACAGCAGATTGAAGTATCGATAGAGAAATCAGCAATCGTTGCACAAAAGCTAACAAGGTACTGGAACAGTTAACACCAATGTTGTCACATAAAGAGATACCGCTAACAACTAAAGCAAATCTCATAAGAACGATTTTCTGTGTAACACTATATTACCAATGTCAAACATGACCAATAACAGCAGCTAATGAGCGGAAAATCATAACGACAGAGATGAGGTGTCTTAGAAGAGCTGCAGTGTGACAATAAGAGACAAAATTAGAAATGAAGAAATCAGAAGGAGACTGGATGTGAAACCAGTAATGCAATTCATAAAAGAACAACAGATTAATTGGTTTGGACACCTGATAAGAATGTCCTAGTATGCCTACCACAGAGAGCCACACAGAAAAAGTATAATGAGTACAAAGCAAGAGGAAGACCACGCAAAAGATGGAGCGACGGCATCAAGAACAGCCTTGCGAAAATGAATATCAGCTTACAAAGTGCCTTAAAACAAGACATACAAGATCACTACGCTCCCCCTCCTCCCCAAACACTTCTATAAAGAAGTAAATGATGGAAGAGAAAAAGAATGTAAAATGCAGGTGATTATAATAAGTAAACTAATTAGCCATTTTCCAAGGAGGGACGGGTGTGAAGCGCTCTCCCTCCCCATCTTTACGTATGGACGTTCATGAACCCTATATAAATGTTAATATTTATATTATATTTCTTAGTTAAGTTTAAACTAGTGTCGCAGTTAGTTGCTCAAATTTCGTTTCATTACTTTAAAATGAGGGCGAATTTTTTACTTAGCGTGAAAGGATTGGTTGGCCACTTCTGAGTTGGCGGAGACATATTTGCTTTTGAACCGGTATAAATTACCAACTTCAAAGCAGAAGAAGTCTGGAATTGACTAACGATGGGTAGACAGAAGAGCAAACACCATACAATTCTCACTAATTTCATGGCGATGCATCAAATGTCTGCTTAAAATCACGTACAGACAGAAGTTAAGCTAAAATGTTAAAGAAATTATAAGAAACATACGCCAGAACAAACACGCAGGAAACATTCCGAGATGACAGGACTAATGTGTTTATTTTAAGCTTTCATCATTATTTAAAGCTAGTTCTTATGATCAACGTTAAAGAAAAACACGTTGAAAGGTTGGCAATGGTAAAACGTAAAAGCATGAAGCAAACTATTTTTGCAAAGTATAGCTCCTCAAAAAAACCCAGACTAAATTGATATCTCCACCAAAAGGTCTTTGTCAAGCAATGGATACTACTAGAAACCGCCGAGTGGTTACCGGGGCCCAAATTTGGGTTGTAAAGAATATAACCAGTGCTACTTGCCACACATGTCGTAAGAGGCGACTAAGGAGGTTCGGCTGAAATCGGATGCACATGTCCTAAATGTGTAGAATTCTATGCGTTTAGGGGCCTACCAAACCAATGTGCAACGTATACACGTTCTTGGCAAAGATCAAACATATCACAAAGAGTGATTAAAATTGGTCGTAAAGAACGAACGCAAAGAAGAAGACTACTAGATCTTCTTCTTAGAACGCTCCAAATCGATCACTTGTTAATCACTCTATGTAATTTGTATGTGATCTGAGCCTAAGAGTGATTGTACACTGTGCAAATTACGCGACTACAAGTAGACCAGCACATCTTATTTCTGCGACGCTTTTAATTTACTATGGTAACTTCCCTAGGCCCCTACATCAGTTGCCTCTTAGTCATGCCTTGTAGGTCGCAGTGGTACTATTCCTTGCTTCCCTGTGGGCCCTGCACCACACAAGCGACTATTAGGTCGTGTGGAAGTCCATGTAAACTATGGACCATAAAACAAACAAAGAAGATAATATTTCTTTTAAATAACATGCTGTAGAAAAGTTCAAAGCGGGACCTAGATAACGGATAAGAGGAATATAGATAGACATACTACAAGACCTGAATATAGACAGACATACTACAAGACCTGAATATAAATAGACATACTACAAGACCTGAATATAGATAGACATACTACAAGACCTGAATATAAATAGACATACTACAAGACCTGAATATAAATAGACATACTACAAGACCTGAATATAGATAGACATACTACAAGACCTGAATATAGACAGAAATACTACAAGACCTGAATATAAATAGACATACTACAAGACCTGAATATAGATAGACATACTACAAGACCTGAATATAAATAGACATACTACAAGACCTGAATATAGATAGACATACTACAAGACCTGAATATAAATAGACATACTACAAGACCTGAATATAGACAGACATACTACAAGACCTGAATATAAATAGACATACTACAAGACCTGAATATAGATAGACATACTACAAGACCTGAATATAAATAGACATACTACAAGACCTGAATATAAATAGACATACTACAAGACCTGAATATAGATAGACATACTACAAGACCTGAATATAGACAGAAATACTACAAGACCTGAATATAGATAGACATACTACAAGACCTGAATATAGATAGACATACTACAAGACCTGAATATAGATAGACATACTACAAGACCTGAATATAAATAGACATACTACAAGACCTGAATATAGATAGACATACTACAAGACCTGAATATATACAGAAATACTACAAGACCTGAATATAGATAGACATACTACAAGACCTGAATATAGATAGACATACTACAAGACCTGAATATAGATAGACATACTACAAGACCTGAATATAGATAGACATACTACAAGACCTGAATATAGATAGACATACTACAAGACCTGAATATAGATAGACATACTACAAGACCTGAATATAGATAGACATACTACAAGACCTGAATATAGATAGACATACTACAAGACCTGAATATAGACATACTACAAGACCTGAATATAGATAGACATACTACAAGACCTAAATAAAGATAGACATACTACAAGACCTGAATATAGATAGACATACTACAAGACCTGAATATAGATAGACATACTACAAGACCTGAATATAGATAGACATACTACAAGACCTAAATATCGAAAACATCTGTTCATAAAAAATATCATGTCTCAGAAACATAAATATTTGTATGTTATAAAACAGAACGGTGCCGTATCGCTAGTCATCCTTCTCATTTAGATCTATGCTTTAGTTTATTTAGTATTCATTGTCTGTGTTTGTCCCTTGATAAAGGTCTACGACCGAAACGTTGTTTTTTTGTTAGTTTTATCATTTTGCTGTTCATTTTGGCTTGCTTATGTGATACCATACATACGTGTCTTTGTTCTTAAACGTCAATTTATTAAGTATCACCGTAGTCTCCCTCCGTTACCTCCTGATATGATCTGATCCGCTCTGACCAGACTAGATTTGTAGGTTTCTGCGCATCGTGACTTAGAAAGAGAGAGAGAGAGAGAGCTATAATGAGCTGCCTGATTCCTGGAAAACAAACATGGATGACCAAGACAAAGAAGACAACAGAACATTAAATAAATCGTGTATGGAGGAGATGGGAGCATTAGCTAGAGATCAAGTCTTTCATACAGGTCGTGACGAGAGCGAAGATCTGCAAATGGCACACTACATACAAGTTATAAATAAGAAAGCCCGCCTGCCCAGAGTGTTCGTAGCGCGTTGGACTACGGGTGACAAGTCCTCTGTGAGTGCGGTTCAACTCCGCGGACTGGCAGAAAAGCCACAGATTCCCCAGATGTACGGTGTTTGTGGCACCGAACCGAAGGGTTACGATGTCCATGACACCGAGCCGAAGAGCTTTCAGCTCAAGTGCTTCTGGATCGACAAAAAATAAAAAAATAAGAAAAGAATACGAAGGCATCAGAAAAACTTCATCCGTAAAACAAATTGTACTTATTTCTAAAGTGGGAGTCAAAATTGATAAAATCCTGTTTTGCATCACACCGCCAGGATAACAGGAGATTTCTAGAACGGGCGTTTATGTGCGCTTTATAAACAGTGTCTGTCGTTGCCCCTGTTATCTCTGAGATCCACCTTTTGCGAGGCCGGCCTGTAGGCTTTTTACTAGGACGGTTTCAACAGCTGTCATATGTTGTGTGTGTATTGCCAAGACAGTTTAGTTTAAGTTTAAGTTTAGTCGTCGGATCATCATCACTGCACGTCGAACCAATTAGTCCATAAGTGCTCCGATCTCCCCTCAGTATTTCCCTCAGCGTGTGGCGGCTAACGACACCGGTTCTTTGTTAGTTTACTATTCTTCTGTGGCTACCAGCATATCGTTCTTGTCTAGTTACACCACACTTGACTTGGAGTTCTTGCAGTCTGGTTAGAGTTGTAGATTCACCACTATTACTTGAATCATGTACATATCCTCTCTCCCTTAGGAAATTTATAATATCAGCATGGTCCATTGCTCGCCCACTTTGTACAGCAGCCAGTGGCGGCTCGTCATTAAGGGCCAGTGGGGCCGGCCCCCACCAAAAAAAATGTCTAACTTGTATTTATTGTTTAATAAATGAAATTATAACATAACCCAAAGCCCTGATTTTCCCAAATATTTGTGTCTGGCCCCACCAACAAAAAACAATCACGAGCCGCCACTGACAGCAGCTATACATGCAAGCCTATGCCAAGACAGTATCACTATTGATTCCGTTTGTTTAGTGTACAAGGTAAATTTGTCATGTTAAATTTTCAAGTTTGTCGTCAGAACGAAACCCAGTCCTTGTTATGTAAAGATGTCACAATTTCCTCATCAGTTCTGAAGTGTCTTTTCAGGTATGTCTTTCATTTGAATGTTGAAATTCTTGTCCTGCGTGGACATTAGTTTTCCGTGGATGATCTTGAGTCTTCAGACATTCAATTTAACGAACATAAGACGATTTATTGTAGAAGATAAAAATGACCACATGACACTGTTATCGGAGACATTGTTTTCTCTCTCTCTCTGTGATTTTCTTATGCCTAACTCTTACACTCTCTCTCTCTCTTTTACTTTTCTTTTGTTATATTTCTCTAACTTTCCTCCTTTATGCTATTTTTGTGCTCTTTCTCTTACCTTCTCTTTCATTTGTGCTATATCTCTTACTTTCTCTCAGTGTGTTTTCTCACTCGTGTTTTTTTCTTGTGTACTCTATCTTTTGCTTTCCTTCTAGTGCGCTCTCTCTCTTCTTTCTCTATCTAATTATCTCTCTTACTTTCTCTATATTGCCACTCTCATACTTTATTTCTCTCTCTTACTTCATCTCTCTTGCGCTCTCTCGTACTTTCTCTCTATTGCACACTATATCTTACTTTCTCTCTTTCTTGCGTTCTATATCTTGCTTTTTTATTTCTTGTGTTCTATATCTTGCTTTTTTATTTCTTGTGTTCTATCTATAACTTTTTCTCTGTTGAGTTCTATATCTTTCTCTTTCCCGTACTTTTTCTCTCCTGTGCTTATTTTTCATGTGTTCTCTATCCTATCTTTTCTTTCTTGTGTTCCCCTTTTCACTTTCTCTTTCTCTGCGGTCTTTCTTACAATGTCTTTCTGGTGCTTTCTCTTGTGTATTCTTTCACTCATGTGCCCGCTCTATCTTTCTCTCTTGTGTACTCTCTCTCGCTCTCGTGTGCCATCTTTCTCTCTCTCTCTCGTGCCCATTCTCTATTGTGCCCTCTCTATCATGTGTGCCCTCTCTATCATGTGCCCCCTCTCTCTTGTGCCCTCTCTCTTGTGCCCTCTCTCTTGTGATCTCTCTCTCTTTATTGTGCCCTTTCTCTCTTGTGACATTTCTCCCTTTCGTGCTCTCTGACACTTTCTCTGTATCTCCCTCTGTATCTCCCTCTGTATCTCCCTCTGTATCTCCCTCTGTATCTCCCTCTTCATCTCCCTCTCTCCCTCTTGCTATGTGTCTGTTTCCTACTACTTCTTTATGACTTCTCTCTAATTTGTCCCCCCCCCTCTCTCTCTCTCTCACATTTATTCTTCGTTTTGGTGTATTTATCTTTAACTTGATATCTTTATTATTTCTTTCGTTCACTGTCTAGCATCAGTGAACTAACAACAGCTGTAGACAAGGAGCATGTGCAAACACCAAGTGACTGACACATCAGTATATATTTCAGCCAACTTCCAGACCGCCTGTTGAGTCAGACAAGAATTGGCTCTGGTGTATTTTTAAAAAAATTTCCAAACCATTCTCAATCAATCATCATGAACGAAAATAGCATCCTTCACTTTTCCTTTCTCGTTACTACAGACAAGAATTCAACAGCTGCACTTCCAACAAAGATGTATCAACTGCTTGCTGTTATTTGGAACACATTATCATAGATACAAGATGATTGATAAGGATGACAAGACACTTGGAATAAGAAGATAAATGTTGTAGCAATTCTTCTTCTTCTTCTTCTTCAAACGCTTCATATCGATCACTTGTTAAACCACTCTTTGTGATTTGTATGTCATCTAAGCCTAAGAGCGATTGTACATTGTGCCAGTTATGCGCCTGCAAGTAGGCCAGCACATTCAATTTCTACGATGTCTTTTATTTATTAGGGTAGCTTCCCTAGGCCCCTACCTCAATCGCTATTACGACATGCTTTGTAGATCGCAGTGGTACTATTCTTTGCTTCCTTTGACGGCCCCGACAACATACTGGCTTATCATAGATACAAGATTATTGGTAAAGCCAACAAGATATGTTGTATAAAAAAGAAACATGTTGCCATAAATAGTTATTTCTTCAATACATATAAATTAGATATCGATAGAAGGTGGGAAAATGAAACCAATTGATTGATTGATAGGACCATCATCATTGCACTTCAGTGAGAAGCCATGTGTGCTTCGTTCTTTTTATTACAAATGAAGATTTCTCAGTGAAAGTGCACGAACTCTGTAGCAAAGGTAAGGGTCCTGGATTTCAAAAACAAGTTTTTCAAAAACATTTCCAACACTTTCTAGAAGAAAAGTGCAAACTAGAAATTGTAGAAGATTGAAATAGCAATCCCAACGTACCTAAACTGCGTTATATTTTTATTTAGACTTTGAAGAACCTGGAAACTCAAATATCAGAAGATGTGAAATAGATTTTAAAAATATCAGCGTCTAATAGATTTTTCTTTGTTTATTCAGGAAATAAGATTGCAAACCTGATGTGGTATTCTCATGACATGCACAAAATGCACCGATTGACATGGATGATGTATGATACAGTGGGAAGAACGTCTTAGATATCGAGTGTCGTATTCTAGTAACGATTGAAATATCACATTTGCACGAAGTCACATTCGATGGGAAGGACATCATTCGTCTCATCAGACTGTGCTATCTTAAAATAATATTTGATGGTAGTATATCTTACAAACATCACATTGAAATAACAAAACAGCTCAGCAAACGAAGCCAAGACAGCTTGTCGTTGTTCTATCAGTAGGCTATGTTTGTTGTTGAACAGGCTGGGCATCTGCATGATATCGCGATCACTATGCGAGTGTCTTTAAAAGGTTCGGAATGAAAAATGGGGACATATTTTCATTGTGAAATTTATATGATTGGACTTATGTCACTTCTCCTCGTGAGTGTACAAGTATACTTTATCTCCTGTGGCTTACGTAGATCTACTGCCCTGGGAATGCGGGTGTTTGCGGCAATGAGGGAACTTTAGTTTTGTTATTTCTTCTATAGACCTCAGTGTTTCCTCTATGATTTATTTCTGCTTCTTGTGTAATTTTCTCGAAATTATGTTTTCTACTGACGAGGTCAGAATTTCTTTTGTTTGTGTTGCTAATTCGTCATGTCTTCTTGCATAATCATCAGCACATTGAATTTCTTTTGTACTTCGATGTTTCTATTCAGGTAGTCTGACGCTTAAATTAAAAAAAAAGTATTTGTGGGACTAGTTTTAACACATTTCTATTATCTTTTATCAAACCTGCAGCAAGTAGGTGTTGATCTGAATCTGTTTGTGGGATTTGTCTTTGTTGATGCCACCCTTGATATCTATTGTTATATTTAAATGTAATATACTTGATTCCCTATATTTCCATTCAGTGAAGTCCATTTATACAGCATTCTGGGATGTTGCTTAAATATAGCGTCTGTTAGTGAGAGGCTGTTTTCTAAAAATAACTTAATTCATTTTTCTCCTCTCTCGTTTATATGTCCTATATTTAATGGTCTCCGACACTGGAACGAGTTCGAGAATTAGGCGTTAAGTGTGGACATGCCAGACAGTGTCGTCTTCGTGGTAGAGAGAGAAGATATAGTAATCAACTTCTCATGGGTACTGTGAGCAGAAGTTAAGTGTGAACATGCCAGACAGTGTCGTCTTCGTGGTAGAGAGAAGATATAGTAATCAACTTCTCATGGGTAATGTGAGCAAATGGACTTTAGGATGGCTGCTGCAGCGGAGGACAGAGCATGCATGGGAATGCCCAATGTGCCATGACGTCGATCGCATAACATAACATATATTTAATGGTGTTTGTACTTTTCCGTTCCTTTAATACTAGCTTTTGTGTTGAAATCGTCCACATACCGTCTCTTCTACCGGCTCTCAATCATACCGTCTCTTTTACCTGCATTGTTTCTTGTAGGTAATTATCAAAAATGCTTAATTTCATCGTCATTTGCTTCAGATATCGGCGGAAGACTTGTATAAATTTGATGTTTCTTTTCTTTCTTTAGAATTATGATATAATTATGTCACTTACTGTGTTCCTGCTATGTGTTCTTCTTCTTCTTCTTCTTTGCGTTCGTTCTTTACGACCAATTTTAATCACTCTTTGTGATATGTTTGATCTTTGCCAAGAACGTGTATACGTTGCACATTAGTTTGGTAGGCCCCTAAACGCATAAGACTTCTACACGTTTAGGACACATGCATCCGATTTCAGCCAAACCTCCTTAGTCGCCTCTTACGACATGCGTGGAAGGTAACAGTGGTTCTATTCTTTACATCCCAAATTTGGGCCCCGGTAACCACTTGGGCGTTGCTATGTGTTTAAATGCATACTTTGCCTCCTGTCCTTACATTCCTGTCCAATTTCCCAAATCAATGCGCAGATATGCGTGTTACAGCACATCAGAACCACACTACACATTATAATAATTATATCAAGAGCACGAGAATAAAGGGTGACATGTCGAGGATGACACATGCTGAAAGGGCGATAAGCTAAAGTGATCACATCTGCGACTCTACTAAAAGAGAAGAATGAAATTCGATTTATGAGAGCATTACAAATGTTCACAACGTCATTCTTACACTCGGAAAGGAATGTCAGGAAGGAAGCGATGATAAAAGAGACTTGACAATTATAAGATGCCTGGGAATGTCAAGAATGAAGCCATGTGAAAGGAGATCTCACAGTAATAAACTGTTGATAGAAGATAACCAAATAATGAAGTTGTAGCTCTATATACAGAAGGGTCTTTGCACCGTGGTGAGAAATGAAACTGGGTTTTCTAGCCAGCGAACGTGGGATGGTAATTACCGAGTGCTAAGAAGCATACTGTATTACTAATTCCAACATATATATGTAAATGTTGTCACGACAGAGATGAAATGTCTACACAGAACGTTGCTAGTATCAAGAGGAGACCATTACGTTTTTAGGAATGAAAAATCAGGAAAAAAGTCAGTACAATATCAATACTGAACTTCATCAAGAATCAATAAATGAAATCGTTCGGACACATAGCAGATTTCCAACAGACAGTGCGCCTCAAAGAGCAATGCTACTCCGATACAGTGAATACAAAGTAAAAGACCGTTCATGTAAAATGTGGATCACAGAAGTAATAGATTCAGTGAATTATACTATTTATGAAGCGCACACCAAAAAAAAAAAAAAGGTATAGAAATCTCTTCTTATCACACTGTGAGACAAAACAGGATTCGAAAAAATTTAAAAATGAAGATCATATAGATGAAGGTTTGAGTCGTCAATGTTATCCTACAATGTCTTTCTGAGATTCATATTTTGTTATACAGATTATTGGGACCTCTCAATTTCTTGTATTGGAGATATGAGTAAATGTTCATTGATTCTTCCATCTTCCAGGTAACTGTACTTGCACAGTTGTTCGCGGTAATGAAGCAGCAGGCTAAATTATCTATGGTCGAGATGTTGATAAATAAGAAGAAAATACTCCGGTCACTTAGCGAGCGCATTGTTTGATGAGATCAGAGCAAATGATGTCTATATTTTATTTGAAATCAATCGTTTTACGAGTATAACTGGGCACCTGCGATGCAGAATGATGAGTGATTAATCAGCGATGTGAGACAAGAAAGCTTCAGCATGCACTGGTGTAGACTGGCATGTATAGATTTACCTGGAGTAATATGACGTCGATTCAGTAACAAATAGATGATAAGATGTCAGCATGCATTCTCCTAGTCATACACTAATCTAGACTGAGCAGGTATAGATTTACCTGTAGTAATATGACGTCGATCCAGTATCAAATAGATGATAAGATTGTTGTTATAGTTATTCTTTTCAAGCAAACACATAGATTTCTTTTTACTCAGCGTTCTGGAATATAAAACACTATGATAATGTATTTTACTCAGAGTTCTGGAATATAAAACACTATGATAATGTGTTTAACTCAGAGTTCTGGAATATAAAACACTAAGATAATGTATTTTACTCAGAGTTCTGGAATATAAAACATTATGATAATGTCTTTTACTCAGAGTTCTGGAATATAAAACACAAAGATAATGTATTTTACTCAGTGTTCTGGAATTCACTAAGATAATGTCTTTTACTCAGTGTTCTGGTATATAAAATACTACGATAATTTATTTAATTCAATTAATTTTTTATTTTGATGAGAAACATAATTTCATGTTTGTCACCAGAAAGAGAAATAACAACCAGCTTATTACACGAATGATCGTTTGATAACGTTAACAGCATCATTATTGACTGGTGTTCATTAAGTGCAATATAATCCACGTAGACACAGCTATTTAGAAAGTGAAGAACACTCTATGGAGAAGATAATAAATGACATTACTGTTACTGTTAATTCAACTGTTACGATTTCCAAGGTGGAACGAGTTTGTAATCTCTTTCTGCAATTATGTCCCATTTCTTAGTAGTTTTCTCGTCTTTTTCTTCTGCGATCAGTTTCTATGTTTTGAGGTTTAAACAGCGAAGCGAATTGCTTCCAGTTGTCAGCAGGAAGTCATTGCGAATTCCCCATAATTTCTCAGTTCGATTAGTCTCATAAGGCCATGTATGAGACCTCAAATCATTGAGAAGGAAGGCAAGTTTGAAGGATGTGTCAGTAGCTTGGGGGCACTTTCGGCATATACATCAGTCAATTTGGGCAGATTTCAGTTTATGGAGATGGGCTTGCAATCTGCAATGTCCTGTACGGAGTCATAGAAAGACCACAATTCTCGGCAGTATGTACAAAAACTGGGAGATGAAACCTCATTCTCAATGTGATTTAATTAATTTTAGCAAGAAAGTTCATTCTTTTTTCTTCATATGGAAGTGAAGCATAAACAATAAGTAGAAAGGATTACTAAAGCCCATGAGATGTGGTTTTATTAAAGCTTATTGAGGATACGATGTGTGCATGTAATATGTTCCACATAACGCCACATTCCTATTGAACGACTCAATATTTAGCCACATTTTCTCTCGTTTCCTTCATCGTTGGGATGAAGGTTTCATTGCTGACCTGTTGCCACAGTCGTCTTGGCCACTCACTGTCTTCTTCATTAAAGGTTTTATTAAAGCTTATGAGATACGATGTGTGCATGTAATATGTTCCACATAACGCCACATTCCTATTGAACGACTCGATATTTAACCACTTTTCTCTCGTCTCCTTCATCGTTGGGATCAAGGTTTCATTAATGACCTGTTGCCACAGTCGTCTTGGCCACTCCCTGTCTTCTTTATTAAAAAAAAATTAATAACCATTTTTTCCATAATCGCACGCCCTCTCTCTCTCTCTCACTCTCTCTCAACCACTGTAAAGCTAACATATTTCAGTTTACTGGACATTACTCTGTTTATGAACACAACTAACGAGAGAATCTCGGCTCTGAATGACTCGTTGGTTGTGTTCGTAAGGACTCTCGTATTGCTAGTCTAGGCGATGTCGTAAGAAATAAGGGTAGGTGGTTTGAATCCTGTGTTTGTCTATATCTTTTTTCAGAAGCTCTTAATACCTGTACACTGTTTATTTGTTGATTATATTCTTTGCTTCCGTTGCATCCTCTGGGGTTCTTGCAACAACCAAAAATAATAAACTCCTTATTCCATCTGTTTATGAACAAAAGTTCCCGGATGTTCAGATCTTGTGTCGCGTCTGTATATTTCCGCTTCCTTGTTCAGAATGTTTGAAGATTATCATAACAAAATAAGAATATGATGAATAAGGTAGTGGCATAACAAAATCAAATCCTGCAAGCTAATAACTGACAGTCAATGTTTTAGAACATGGCACGAGAAGATGAAATATTGAGGCAGGTCATCAGGAGAGTTTAGGCATATCCAAACATGAAGGCAAAATGAAAATGTACTAAGCAATTTCTTCTTCTTCGTCTTCGACCGCTCCATATTGACCACTTGTTAACCACTATTTGTGATTTGTATGTGATCTAAGCCTAAGAGCGATTGTACGTAGCGCCAGTTATGCGCCTACAAGTAGGCCAGCACATCTGATTTCTGCGACGTTTTTATTTACTAGGGTAGCTTCCTAGGCCCTACCTCAGTCGCCTCTTACGACATGCCTTGTAGGTTGCAGTGGTACTATTCTTTGCTCCCATTGAGAGTCCCGCCAACACACGGACGACAATGCAGTTTAACATCACCAGAGAGAACTAAATTATATCACTGCAAACAACACTAGAAATTAGAAGTTAGAAATCTGATGTCGCCTGTGTGAGTCATAATGTCACATTAGATAGAGAGAGAGAGAGAGGGGGAGAGGTAGATAGAGAGAGAGGAGAAAGAGAGGTAGAGAAGTATAGAGAGATAGAGGTAGAGAGAGAGAAAGATAGGGAGAGAGAGGTAGAGAGAGAGAAAGATGGCGAGAAAGAGAGAGGGAGAGAGAGAGAGAGAGAGAGAGAGGGAAGAGAGAGATGTAGAGAGAGATAGAGGTAGAGAGAGAAAAATAGGGAGAGAGAGGTAGAGAGAGATTGGAGAGCGAGAGGTAGAGAGGTAGAGAGAGATAGACGTAGAGAGAGAGGTAGAGAGAGGGGAGAGAGAGAGAGGTAGAGAGGTATAGAGAGATAGAGGGAGAGAGAGAGAGAAAGGGAGCGAGAGAGAGAGAGAAAGAAAGATAGGGAGCGAGAGAGAGAGATAGAAGGTGAGAGTTATAAATCAACTCTTAACATCTAGTTTACATTTCCTATCTTTAATTTTCTTTTGGAAAATGTTAGCAACAAAATTATAGCAATGAATATTCATGAACCAATAGTAAGAAACATAAGTTAACTGCATATCCTTTACAGAACTTTGCGAATCAACCCCAACTTTTTAACGCTGTTGTGATTTTTCTAGGCATTATTACGTTCAGTAGTTTGCCATTGCTTTCTGAACGGGTGATTCCATCGTTCTTTTGTAAAAATCCACGCGAAACAAGTTACCACCAAATTGTCTGCAGCGTGATTCGAACTCAGAACGCAGGGGTTAATAGATCGTGTCACTATCCCCTGAGCCACAGACGCCACCAAGAAACATAACACCAAAATATTAATAAATATGTTGAACATTGCTTGGGTGCTGACAAAAAAAATATATCATATTATACAGACTCTCAACATACATGAATCAAATATAATTCAGATTAAAATATGACTTATATACTACAATGACTATTCATAATCGTAATAACCTGTTATCTATATATGTATATTGACAATAGCATAACATGGAACGAATTCACGAGAAGTGATGAAATCAGAGAAATATCTGATCAACCACTAGTAACAACAGTTATAAGACAGAGAAGATATGTGGGACACACCTTGAGAAGAAATGGTCAAAGAATATCAAAGCAGGCATTGAAGTGGGATGCGGGGGGTGGAGGGAGGGGAAGGAGGGAGGGGGATTCAAGAAAGTGAGGACGACCTAAGGAGACAGTGAAACGAACTTTTCTGAGAGAGGCAAGAAATATCGGTCTCAGTTCCATGGATGAGACTGAGCGAGTTGCCCCGGATAGAGTGGTATTGATAAATAGGTTGCAAGCCCTACGTAACGTATAACGGTACGAGAGGAATTTTTATTATGACTATATTGACAATAAGATACATTGAAGATACATTTATTTGCTTAACTATTCGTGTGATACATTCAATTGATTGATTGATTGATTTGATCGGATCATCATCATTGCACTTCGGTGAGTAACCATGTGTGCTTTGATATTTTCATCAATTCTGTATAGATCTAAATGCTGGAATACAAGCGAATAGAAAATATCTACACTCTCATCTCATAGAAAATGCTCTAGTTGTATGATCTCTCAGTTAGGATTTCTCT
Organism: Arion vulgaris; assembly: GCA_020796225.1. Lineage (NCBI taxonomy): Eukaryota > Metazoa > Mollusca > Gastropoda > Stylommatophora > Arionidae > Arion > Arion vulgaris. The sequence goes on from CM036761.1 coordinate 45,806,522, forward strand.
ATGACGATGAGAATCAAAATAGTTTGACAAATTATAAACGTTTTTCGACAGTCTATAGACACATTCTTCTTCATTATAGAGTTCAAACCTTCTTATAACAGGGCACTTGTAGTAGAACATCATCATCAGGTGCCGTCTCCACATCGAAGTATAGCTGCAAGGAATCTCCAGCATCCTCTGTCTTCCTCCTTGGTGTTGCACACTGCCAGACTGTAACCTGTCCATTTCTTAAAGTTTCCCTCCCACTTATCTCTCAGTCTTCCTCTTGCTCTTCCCCTCTCAACTTTCCCCTCTAGTAAATGTTATATCATGGTGTCATGTCTTTTTATATACCCAAAATACTTTACTTGTCTGAATTTTATTTCTCTTAATAATTGTTTCTTCATGCCTAGTTTTCCTAAAACTTGTTTATTTGTCTGTTTTTCTGTCCATGAAACTCTGCCTATTCTTCTATATATCCATACATGTTTATTATATTAAGACTATTCTATTTTTTTATTTACATTGTTGGACCATGCTGGGTGAGACGGTTCACGAAGTGTACTGACTCTCTTGCTGTTGTTCATCCTCTGTAGACCAAACATTGTTGTGACTTCTTATGTGTTTCATAAGATGTGCGACTTTTTAAAGTGGTTTGTTTTCAAGTACTGGAAAAACTGTTTTAAAAAACCTGAATATCTGCTCACCTGAAAAATTTGCTCACCTGCAAAATATCCTAAAACTATTTTCTCGCTTTACCATATTAACTTACCTGAAAATCTTTGTTCACCTGAATATCTACATTCACATGAATATCTAAGTTCCCCTAAATATCTACATTCACATGAATATCTGCATTCCCCTAAATATCTACATTCACATGAATATCTACATTTCACCTGAATATCTACACTCACATGAATATCTACATTCACATAAATATCTACATGCACATGAATATCTACATTCATCTGAATATCTACATTCACCTGAATATATTTTGTTGACATTAATATATCATTGCCCACCTGATTATATTTGCTCATCTGAACGTCCCAGATAACCCTAACAAAATGGACAAATGTTAATAGGAATGTCAGAGATTCAAAAAAAGGGTGTGTGCCATTTCGCAGTACAAAATGTTGTACAATTTTTGTCCTTAATTGAGGTCATTATAAACTACGTTAACATGTTCAAAGCAAACCTATTGACAATCAGTACATTTTCCAGTTTGCCGACGACAGATCACCTTCTACACAGATGACATAGATGCTCTGAATCTTTCTTTCCAAGTTCATAACTCTGGTCTGAATGGCATTCACTAGCGGATAGAGGTTGTTACAAAATAATATTTCAATAGCTCAAACAGCTGTTCTGAATATATGCCATTAGCTCTTACGTATATCTGTCCTTAGCTCAGGGATGGCCTCCTATAACATACGATTGGCAGGCTCAGGTAAAAATTATAGTAAATAAGATCATAACTGTCGCGTGATCCTCGGATTCGAGTGTTGTTGTTTTATAAAGACTAATTCATTTTACAAAACACATGCTAAATCAAGGTTATATTTATATTACAAGTAAAGTTTAACACTAAGAATATCAGTATTATTAACATTTTTCATCAATAAATAACCATGGACTCGTAGAACTGAGAAAAAGGGCAAAAAAGAGTACAGTGTTCTATCAAACATATACAAAAACCAGTCCCAATTAAACAAGAATTTTCGATTTCTCGTCTGAGCTAGTCGGCCTTCTGTTGCCGAGGGCCACTTCTTTAACTCACACAGCTGTTCTGAATATGTGTTCTTAGTTAAGACTGCTTGCCTTGAAATGTATTCTTAGCTCTAACAGCAGTTCAGAATCTCTATCACCAGCTCATCAATGCTGGTATAATATGTTTATGTATAGCTAGGAGACCGTTATTAGTCACATAAGTATTGAATATAGGGGTTTCTATGGAGTAGAGGATAGGTGCTCGTCTTTCGTGCCAAAGGTACCAAGTTCGTTTCCTCGTGGAGCTATCTGGATATTTTTTCAGAGATCATTGATCTCAGTGTAGGTGAGATCGAGTCTTAGTCCTATCGGAGACGGACGATAAAACACAGGCCCCGTACCCAATGTGAGCACATAATAGAGCCATAGAGTTCATAACCGAGAAGATCAGGCTGGAAAGCCGCTGCCCGGGCAAAAACTTATTACAAAAGATTAAAATTAAAATTCCTACAAAATTTCTTCACCATCTTTAAAATTACATCCGGGACCCTCGCCGGTGCTACGGAGTTCGTGCACAGCAGCTGAGATCTTCCTGTGCAAGAAAGAGATCGGAACACACATGGTTACTCACCGAAGTGCAATGATGATGGTCCTATCAATCAATCAATCAATCAGTCAATACTTATTAAATAGCAAACTATTCAACCGCTTAGATACTCCAGTCCCCATATGTCACACATAAGAAACACTTCATTCCGTCACAGCTTCGTTTTGAAAATAAAAACATTTATATGTGGTCACAAGAAACTTTTAATGACATGAAGATCGTTGCAGTAAACTACTTTTGTATTCATTGTCACAAATATTTATTAAAATGAATACCTACAAACATTCACTTAAATCACTTATAAATCATTAGTTCATCAAAGCTTATAGCCTTGTCATGGCATATATATCATCAATTCAGGGGCGTACGGTATATTTTCTCAGTACGATTCAAGTCTTCGAAATACTGCCCCTTAAGCGATTTTTTTCTCTAAAATAACTTTCAATTGTGGTTTTGATTTCGCTGCTTATGTCACCCCCCTTACGGTACCGCCTGATGCGACCGGCTCTCTCTATTATAGCACTGGCCCTGCATCAAGTATTATCTGTACACAAACTGCAAACTTTTATTTCTGAAATATTGACTGCACGAATGCACAAATTATAATCATCCTTCATTTTTAGATCTATATTTTAGTTTAAAATGTGTTTATTGTGTCTCCTTGAAGAAGATATATGATCGAAACGTGAGATTGTCGTTAGTTTTATATTTAATTAAATTTTGTTTACATATTTATGTGATACTATACACACGTGCCATTTTACTTAGCATCATCCCAGCCTACACGCAGTTGTCCCCAGATCTGGTCTGTTCAGACCACCTCAGATTTGTAGATTGCCGTACATCGCCGAATAATTATAATACAGAAATATATATCGGAAACATCAATTCTCTTATTTTTTGTATTCAACTGTTGCAAACACAAACTATATTTGGGTTGTTCTGATTAATTTGAAAATACCACACCGTTGTTGGTTCTGAAGATAAATAGACACGACTTCTCTCACAGAAAGTGAAAACATTTACTTCGAATATACACCACTTCTCTTACAGAAAGTAAGAACATTTACTTCGAATATACACAACTTTCCTCACAGGAAGTAAGAACATTTACTTCGAATATACACAACTTTCTTCGCAGGAAGTAAGAACATTTCCTTCGAATATACACGACTTTCCTCACAGGAAGTAAGAACATTTACTTCGAATATACACGACTTTCCTCACAGAAAGTAAAAACATTTACTTCGAATATACACTACTTCTCTTACAGAAAGTAAGAACATTTCCTTCGGATATACACGACTTTCCTCACAGGAAGTAAGAACATTTACGTCGAATATACACAACTTTCTTCGCAGGAAGTAAGAACATTTACGTCGAATATACACAACTTTCCTCGCAGGAAGTAAGAATATTTACGTCGAATATACACGACTTTCCTCGCAGAAAGTAAGAACATTTACTTCGAATACCAGTCTAGTCAATATATCTGTCTAGAGTCACTGTCTTTCAAAGAAATACGATTTTATTTTGAACGTCACAGTTTTCTGTTTAAGTTTAAATAGCTTTAACATTTTCCCGTACCAAAAACGTAACAAATTAATAATAACATTTCAAACACTTGCATGGTTTTTTCCCCACATTTTCTCGTTCGAAACATACCAACTCAGTAATCACAACATTCCCTATATATCTAAACTTGCCAAATTATGTTGTTATGTACATCAAGATGTGTCAAAAGATTATATAACTTCAATAATAGATTCATCCGGCGATTTTCCTGCTGCCAGTCAATTCCCGGCTCTCATGAAGTTACTTAAAGCTCGATCTTCCATTTCTGATTTGGACACGTTTTCTCGTCTGTAGGTTGTGTTGGGAGATGTTTGCATCATTTTTCATTATTTTTCTTTCCTTTTCCCTTTTTTCCTTTCTTTTCTTTTTCCCTTTTTCCCCTTTTACCCTTTGTCGTTTTATCTGTTGTGTCTTTAATATTTTTGTTGTCATTTTTCTTGTTTTTATTTTCTGTCGTCTTCTTCGTTTTGTCAACTTTCTTTGAAGTGGGCGATTTAGTTTCTATTCCATTTGAGGATATTTCGCGAAATATACCTTCACATTTGTTCCCTTTACGAATTGCGTTAATACCTTTCTTAAACTCTTTATCTTTCCTATTCCATATTATTCCGAAACTGATTGATAACTGATCACCCTTTTTGTTACCCATCAACAGATAACGATCCTGGGTTGAGTTGATAGTATCGCAGTTACAACTAGCGCCCCCTTCTATGACAGGAATCAGGCTGCGGACTTGATTCTTGTTCATACCTTGATGTTTAAAAACTGTTGTTTTTTTACGTAACACGAATTCTTTGTGGCCTTTGATGTTCTTGAATTCTTTCACACTCACTCGCATAGCTGTGGATAGAGAATGTCAGATTCAGTTTACAGAAGATAATCACAGTGATTTCATTTGAGAGAAAGTCATCAACAAATTCAGTAAAATGATCACAAAGTTATAAAATAAATGTAGAGCATTTTTTTTTTCCGATTCAGAAGCACTTGTGCCACAAACACCGTAAATCTGGGGAATCTGTGGCTTTTTCTGCCATCCCGCGGAATTGAACCCGCATACACAGAGGGATAGTCACCCGTAGTCAACACGCTGGGCAGACGGGCAATGTAGAGCAATAAACCATGTATTGCATTCAGTGTTGACAATTTAGTTCCATGTAGATGTGCAGCGTCTTGTCGAATGGATTAGAGCGCGACTCCCATGCAGGAGACCCAGGTTTAATCCCTGTAAGGCCAAGTAGTTTTTTCTGTCGAGGGCACAAATAAAACATCCTAACCTGAACAATTTTCTTACGTTTCGTGTACTGTCATTAAGATCTTCCTGCGTAAGAAAGAGATCGGAGCACACATGGTTACTCACCAAATTGCAATGATGATGGTTCTATCAATCAATCAATCAATCAATAAACCGAAAACACAGAACTACTGAGTGTAGCTTTCTAGGTAATGAAATTATAGACAGCGTAAAAACGTGATTTTCGAACGCGTCTACTGCAATGTAAAGGTAATTCTTAACACTCAACATGCGTGTTGCTAATATTTTCCTCATCTATTTCCGCAGTTAAGAAACAGCACGGTGTTCAGGCATAGGCTACATGGGCTGCAGCACATGGGCCTCTGTTAGCAAGGAGTTTTCATAGATATATGGAAATTGTTTCACCTGTGAACGCTGAATCAACGTCTAAAATGAAAGTATGCCGACTTGTGTGTAATGATAACGAATTATATGTTTTCTCTCTCTGCATTTTTAACCCGGATTGGGGCATAGGCCCTCAACCAACTCAGGCCAAGTCTTCCTATCTCTAGCTATCTCCTGCAACTCCCTGCCACTTTTCTTTATATTGTTGATCTCTACCTCAAATCCCGTCTCCATGTATTTCTCGGCCTCCCTTTATTTTGCTGTCCCTGCGGGTCCCAGGAAAGAACCATTCTTGTTATACTCCCCTCAAATTTTTGCAAAGTGTGTCCTATCCAGCGCCAGCGTCTTTTTTTTAACCTCTTAGTTCACTGAATATGTCTTGTTCTTCCATAAGTTCCTCATTTGTGACCTTATCATACTATATCAGTCCCTCTATTCTGCGCAGACACCAGTTTATGCATGTTATAACTAATTATACTGAAGATAAAAGTAACACAAAGAGAGTACACACACACAAAATACAGAGAAAACATACAGATCAACAAAGAGATCACATCCACAGAATATACTTTCTGTTACATCAATTGAGAATGGTGTTCTCAATAATCAACAATTTACTAACATTATGCAGACCATTATTTTAAAGAATTTTCCAAATATAATACTTGAATTATAATTTATTAAATTTAAAACAAATATATACATACACGAGTAGTTTCCACAATATATATATATATATATATATATATATATATATATATATATTATATATATATATATTATATATATATATATATATATATATATCTATATATAGCAGCAGGTAGCTGAGTTGTGTAGTGAACTCGCTTCTCAAGGCTGGTGGTCTGGGTTCAACACCCGCAGTACGCACG